>NNCF01129833.1:370773-648348 GCA_002313205.1 Laupala kohalensis | reverse complement strand
TTGTAGGCAATGAGATTTGATTTCTTTACTTCACTGTATAAATATAAGAAATTATAGGAATATTTATAAGTAATTTGTGATTCGAATTATACCAATTCCATACGATATCTTGCAATTATATTCAAATTCTGTTAAAAACTATATTTTATCACAGTATTACGCAAACGTTTTTTACAGGAACTCTAATATCGTTTACATTGCCTATGAAGACCTTGCGAGACAACGAATATCGTGATGTCGTTTAAATATAGAGAATGGTAAAGTTTATTGAAGTCAAGAATATACATAATATTTTTGTTATAGAAGTCCAAAATATGTATAATAAAAAAATACAAAATATTTCTTTAATAGCGGTGT
Organism: Laupala kohalensis; assembly: GCA_002313205.1. Taxonomy (NCBI): domain Eukaryota; kingdom Metazoa; phylum Arthropoda; class Insecta; order Orthoptera; family Trigonidiidae; genus Laupala; species Laupala kohalensis. The sequence continues at coordinate 647,991 of NNCF01129833.1, read as the reverse complement.
AGTGAAACATTTTATCTCGTAACGATTTACCCTCCGCACGATGTCTTCCAAATATGGGCGCCGTTTCAAATAGACCTACGATTGGTCGAACGGAACTTCCCCAGTAGAAGGGGAAGCAGGAGGAGAGAGGCGTTGCAAACATAACATATCCAAAACTGGTCAGAGCGTGGGACTTAAATGGACCCTTTTTTGTTATCAGTAGTGTACATTCTAGTTCTCGTTATGTCAATACAGTAAAATTTGTATTAAATTCTTAACTAAAAATTATGTAATGCTAACCTGTAGTATAACTCCGCATCGTATTCAATACATTTATGCAATAAAGATTCTAGCTTTAATATTTTTCCCTTCATGCCTGTTCTTTAATATTTATTTTTGTAAATTACTGTAATTACATTTAGAGTAAAATACTAAAAAGGCCTCTTACCATTCAATTTTGAGCCCCTTTTTCAAATTTTTAGTACATTGAAATTAAATCAAGAAATAAGTATGATGATTGTGTTTATTGTACTAGATGCATTACATTCTGGTTCAATCTGTTCTTGTTACACAGACACATTTTGAAAAGATATTGTCTCCTTTTACACGGTCACAGGACAACCGTTCTAAAAACAGAAACGAAGTGAGTGCAGGAACGAAATGTCGAGATATAAATCGCTGTTAAGAAAGAAGGGAAGGGAATTATCTTTTTGAAGGAGAGAGCTATTACGCTAAGTTCCTGAATAACAGATGAACCCCGTTTTCTTTGTAGAGAGGTCGAACCCTAAACTGCTTCTCTTTTCCTGAGCAGTATTTCCCTCTTAATGGAGGTCGATGTATTGAATTTCTCATCATCTGTGTCATCAACAACAAAAGAAACGAGGGGTTGATGAGTAAATGAACCGCAACAAACCCTGTTAGCTGGGTCTGTTTATGTACCTTATAAGGTCATGTCTAATTGTGATGCAAATTTCTTTCCAGATTCAAACTTTTTCATTGATTCCATAGGTACCATGAAATTTCATTTTTTTAAATGTTGTCTTATTTGCACAAAGGTTTTTGATTAAATACGTGAAATGTGAATATAACTGCATGGAGTTTGTTTTTAAGGTTCCAACGTTGTCTTATGCCTTTATTTCAACGTTGTCAGAAGATTTTAATGAACGTCTAATGTTAATAAAAAAATTCTTAAATAATTGTTAAATATAGTTTTTAAAAATAGAGTAGAACCATTAGTCAGTTGTTGTTCAGTACTTTATGGGATGGAAAGTTTAACAGATGGAAAAATTGAAAGTGCATCGTTATCTTGTGAGCAATGCGACTTTCTCATTAAAAGGGGACTTTAATAATGGTTGTATTCATCGAGGTTGTGTATTGACATTTACGTATATCAGTATATTCAGCCACTCAACGTTTTTTATAATTTCTTTTAAGAAAAACATTTTGTAGAGTGATACTTGTAAGTGGATTAAGTTATGCATTTTTCCTAAGTGTATCATTTCAACAGGATTTTTGCATGCAAGTATATGGTGGCATAGGGCACCAAGAAGCAAGACTTCTGTTCACTATGATAAATATTAATACAGAATTTAATTTTTATATTAAATGTGACATAATGGGCCAGGGGTTTCCTTTTTCCTGTACTAATCTGACAAACGTGGCTAATTTTCCATTTGGATTTGTGAAGAAAATTTGCAGCCAAGAAACCCAGCTCCACAAAATGTGCCAAGAACTCCCACTTCACAAAATATGCCAAGAAATCTCACATACATTTTCCTGAGTCGAGGAAAACCCCCCTCGGAGGGGACACGAACGGGTGACGGTCGATTGGTTCCCGTGGTAAACTTTCCCTTCGCTTGCGTCTCAGTTAATTCCTTAACATTGTTTCCCAGCCAGAAGGATATAGTTGAGTTGGGGTCAGCACACTTCCACCCAGTTGCACTTTAACTCAGACGCATTTTAACGTACCTACCTGCGCGGCGGAGGGTCATGCTATGGTGATGTAGATGGTAGGTCGCAGGGTTGGGCAATGCTTACAGACTACCGTCGCCGTCAATGTGTTGCCCTCCTAAACTTAATATTATGAAATATACGAGTTATTTCACTCGAACATGAAATGTATATTCCAAATACCATTTTCTTCATTATAAAATGGTGCCAAGAAGAACCAAACAAGAAATCCGTTCACTTGAAAATACAAATTCCATAACAATCCACGAAGAGTAAATTCAAAGAAATGAAGAAAAACATCATTCTTGTTCAATCACCCACGTAGAGGGAATATAAAAAATTGAATGCAAAAAGTTTATTAAAATGTTGTTTGAATGCTTAAGGAGAGAAACGTATTTGATTCACAGCAACTTTAAGAAAACTCATTCCCATGAGCTTTCGTCGTCTTCAGTAGCAAAAAAGTTACAAGAATTTACGCGACTGACAGAATTATAAATATCTAACTTACCCATATAACTGGTATCCATTATATCTACGTGTATTGCACAAAAATGGTTGCTCGCAACTATGGCGCTCTCAGACTGCACCTACTAATTACTAAAATAAATGCAATGAATCCTGTTAAGATTAATTTAAATGGACTTGGCGAATAACAGCTGAAAGGGAATGAACCAGTTTACCTCCGTTGAACAGTCTTTTCTTTCTAACATTCCTTCGAATACAGAATTCCTTACATTTCTGACGAGCCAATGCTGCAATGTTTATCTGTAAATTAATTGACCCCATTTTGTTCATAGGTCTTAGGTATTGATACACTTATATTGCGAGGGAGTTCCTTTTCTTATCTTTCTTTGTTATTTTTGAAACATTTGTTCAAACGTATTGTAATTTTGCGCAAAAAGGGAATGAATTAGAAGATTTTATTATCTGAAAGTGAAGTACAAAGTTAACAGACCTTCCCTTATTTTCTGTTTTTACTTACTCTTTCATATTGTTCTTCAAAACGTTCATGTTGTTTTATGAGTATCTCTTAAATTAGAACTATTGAATTTTGGTTTAACTATACAAGGGAAGAAGATGGATTTATTACGTCATTTTACTTTTAATTCTGGAAGGACTTAATTCGTTTTATTTGTGAAAATAATTTGGAAGACAAGAATTAGATGTTTTTGAATTAAGATTTTCGTAATTTCTATACATACTACGCCGTTGTAACTGACAGATTGACCTGCTCATTCATCAACGTAGAGAATAAGTAATAGCCATGAACTTCTTGACGGGTCGTTGCTCTTGTATAGTAGAATAAAACAACAAATAATTTCTTGAATAAATTGTAGGAGTTCTTTGAATAAAAATTACATGAGAAAAAAAACAACTATCAATTATGTTAAACAATATTTTTTACATTTATTTTTTACATTTAGTCACTCAAAGGCCTTGATGAAGTGTGATGGGAATCGGTAAGTTTGCAAAAATAATTATATAGCCAGTAAAATAACAAGTGTGTTTCCTTAAATCCTATTCTCTTGTGTACTATCGGATATTTTGTTATAGACCCCTGACTTCCAATAGCCGAGGAGAGAAAAAAAGACACGCAGAAAAACACAGTGACCACCATTAGATTTGTAATTTTGTTTTGCATATGCACAAGTGAAAAATTTGGTTTTATAAATGAATATTTTTTAAAACCTGAAATGTTTCAAAAAGCGTGATATTTTTACGGTTTTTTCCGATATGTCGACTTTTATTATTTTTTCTAAAATAAACTTAGAGCGACAGAAATAATTCTTATTCAGCGAATCATCACTGTTTGTGACAAAATTTATTAATTTCAAGCTTCTACATGCAAAATATAATGAGTTATTAATTTTTTCGAAAACACTGCTAAAAACGACAAGACAAAAGGAACAAAATTTATGCTGTCGCACTCAGAAGAATTAATTACAATTGATAACATTGCAATTGAATTAAAACGTTCAAAACTATTTGCTCTGCCTCCATCAAGTGATAAATAAAACCATGTTTTCAATAATCGGCCAGAGGTTCATTATAGTCACGCGCGTTGTTACCGATGCCGCATTGAGTCAACAGGCTGGACTCCACAGTTGACAGAACTGTGGAGTGATACGCGACAACAACGCGCGTGACTGAAATCCATCGCTGGTCGCTAATTGAAAACATGGTTTTATTTACCACTTGCTGGAGGTTGTATAAATAGTTAAAAACGTTTACATTTAATTGTAATGTGATCATGGCATTCTTTTGAGTTATAGTTACATTTATAGTTATTCCTTAATAATGTATCTGGATGTTTTCAGCAGTGTTTTCGAAAAAAATTAATAACTCACTGCATTTTGCATGTAGAATCTTGAAATTAATAAATTTTGTCACGAACACAACAACGATGATTCGCAAAACCGTAAAATTATCACACTTTTAAAAATATTTGTGGTTAAAAAGTTAATTTATTCATAATAAATTAAAAAAGTTTATTCGTTCATATAACCAAATTTTTCACGTGTGTATACGCAAAACAAAATTACAAATCCAATATGCAAAAAACTGTGTTTTTGTGCAATTTTTTGGTACTCTCTACAATTATTGGAAGTCAGGGAATTATCGCAATCGATACGGGAGTACCCTGAGAAAACTTGCCACGAACACTGCTTCGTGAATTCTACTTCGATCAGACAGGGTTTGAACCAGCGTCACCAGAGGGAGAAGGCGAGTAGGCTAGTCACCACGCCACAGGTCGCCCCTAATTGAACCAGATGTTTAATTTTTTAGCATCATCTACTGGGAGTTACCTAGAATGAAATGCCAAGAATTTTTCTGCCCTTTCCTTTCTCTCCGAAGATAATCTGGAAGAGTCGACATTATTGTTCTACTTGACCTGTGGAGTTTTCACTAAGGGTTTTTTGGTCTGCGGGATTTCATTGCGACATCTTCCATTATGCACTTTTTCTTTAGTAATAGTAATCAAACCAAAAGCTCTGGTAATGGCCTTTAAATCTAAGTTGAAAATATTATTCACACTCTGGGAAGTTATTTGCAAGCTCTATTAGTATTCATACATTCGCTTTCAGTGAAAATTATGATTCTCTTAAATTTGGAAGTGTTGGATTCTGTGAAAGGATGCTTTTAAAATGAAAACCTAAGTGGGTTAGTCTCAGTAGTACTTTACAACTAACCCACCAAAACTTCACCAACTCACCAAAACTTCACCATCACTACTCGTTCGAAATTCTCTCCGCACCATTTCTCGATTAAAAATTCTCTCTCGTGCATGATAGTCTTACCTTCAAAAATAAGAACAGCTATAATGTGTCTGACTAACGCTAACTACCGTTTCCAGTTTGTATATTAGCAAAAATGAACTGGAGGGATGTTTTAGAGGTCCAGGCTAAATATTAAAAGAATGAAATTTATTTTATTATTTAATGTTTTTTCTACATTTGACTAAATTTAGTATTTAATGTCTTTTTTGCCGAATTAATTATTTTAAATTATATATTCAATCGTGTTAACATACATAAATCGGGTTTACTTTTATCAACATTTCTTTGTTAGTACTTCCTTGTACGAGAGTTAAAAACCACCCGTTGCCTCAATGATGAAGTATATTGGAGAAATAAACGACTTTCAAAGTTTATGGGAACTAATATAGTTTCATCGCTACAAGTCATTACTATATGGATGAAAAACTATGCAAAGACGAATAGAAATTGCGTAGACTGTATGAATAGACGTATTATAAAGACATAGAATTAAAAATTTGCTATAAATGTATATCATAGGCCATTGCTGTTTACTGAATGAAAAGACATCGCAATTTATTTGGACAGTACTGACTATTTTATGATTCAAGCCAGCGATAATTTATTTTATAAAGAGTTATGTTATAAAGTCAGTAACATGGAGTGAAATATATTTTTGATGTCAGTATTCATATAAAATGTGGTCCTTTTCGAAACGGAGCATATCTATTCGACAAAGATCAATTGTGACGTATTGAAAAAATAACAACAACAAAACAATTTTACTTTCTCATTGAGTGTATTGATCTTTTCCATAAACATATGATAGAAAAAAGTCAATTTTATGTACTACCTTATCAGTTTTGGAGAATATTCGAGAAGGATAATCTTACAAATTACTTGAATCAAGTTATAATAGCTCCCTAATAATATGCGTAATGAGATGCAAAAATCCTTTATGCAATGCTAGTTTAAGTCATTCAATATGCACAACATAGTAGACAGTGATACAAGTAGTCCACGACAACAAATTATTTTGTCTAACAAGTCATAGTTAATTTTCTTTTTTCAACTTCGTATTATTTGTATTTTGAGCATAACCTTACCTTACCACACGACAATGAATTCATATTGTCGACATGCAATACAGCAAAGGAACAAAGAGAAAGCCGTGAAAGGGCTGCGAAGCGAAGCTGTTGATGTCGCTAACACCAACGCGATGCGACGTCTCGTCGACCACCAGCGGCCACGCCCTCCCTGCCACTCGTTGCCTCCGCGCTTCTTCCGGTTCTTGTTAGCGCGGAAGTTTAGTTTGTCTTTTACGACGTGGCGGTGGCACAGTGGGGGCGGGTGTGACTGTAGTAACAGCAACGAGAGTCGGATTAAGACGAGGGCTGGTCGAGACTTGTGCTTGGGCCTTAGACACGGGAGTACTCCAACTCTATAATTAACTTTTTTTCTTATCCTACGAAACAAAATTATATTAACCTCGCCAAAATCAGTTTTCATCTACGAACGAAAATTAATGTGAAATAATATACCTGCGAGGAAACATTAGTAATTTAAAAGATTTCAGATGTTTATTTAAGTATTCTTCAAATTATAATTCTTACTGTATTTTAACGAAAGCAATTTAATGGCAGCATTTAATTTCAGGTTAATCCGGACTTACTTCTTCCTTCCAAATTTGTACTTGGTTAAAGTGATTTTTGTTCCCTTGACCGCTGGTATTGACGTTTTTACAAGATGAAAATCCATTCAAATTTTCTCACCCTTTGTGCGGACGTATTAACACTTCCGACCCCAGAGAACTTGTTGACGTATTATTCTGCGCGGACTGTCAGTTCCAGATCTGTAGATTCATACAAAGTAGAGGGAGAAAATTGAGAGTTTCGCCAGTAATCGACGGTAAAATAGACGGAAAGTTTTGTTCTCTGATTGAGGAAATATTTATTGAAGTATTACACACACGAAATACTTTATTTGCTGAAACGACGAATCCAGATGAAAATGTTTTTTAAGACGTCTTCACAACGAATGTATTTTTAAAATCACAAGTGAAGGATTTTAAATTTTGATAATTTTAGAAATTGATAATAAATTTTGATGATTTTAAATTATTTTGACATATTTGGATGCTTTGACATAGAAATGTTTGTCTTAAAAAAACGTTTTTGGAACATTTTAAATCTTTTAAGGAAATTTGAAGTTCATAGATGATGTTAGTATTACTAAAACTGTAGACAAACTTCTGATCTCTATAGTCAAACCACAGAACATTTTTCAAATACATTGTTTAAATTTAAACGGTATGATCAATGTTTTGCAGTTTTTAATTCACAATTATTCATGAATTACCATTTTAATAACTATGTTTAATATTAGAATAAGGAACAATATTGTTGGAAGTTTCATAAATGATTATGTACTTGACTAACCATTAATGACTGTAGAGCTGTTGATGATTTGCCTCTTGCCTTTTGACACAATATTGTGTTACATTGACATATTTAAACAAGCTAAGGTTGTTCAAATGTAAAATTACAATTTGGTTTCTGTTCAGATAATTACTCTTGTAATAATACCTTAATTTTGACAAATGGTTACCAAATGATAATACCAAAACTTTGACAATTTGACGCTAGAAAAATCGATATTTCCAAACGAGACCTGTTAGAAATGATATACAGCGATAAATTGAAAAATTCAAAACTAGAACCTAATAAAAGCTAAATTGATATTTGCAATGTAGTGGAATCGGTTCCGTGTCCATTTTATGATTGGTCCGGGTTCTCAGTAAAAACAATTCCGTTCCTTCTAGACGAGAAATGATTTGTGGTTCGTTAAAAAAATGCATATCTTATCAAAGGATCCGAAGAACCGTTGAGGTACAGGAATATCAGTCAAATTTAATAATGCATTAATTTATATATATATATATATATATATATATATATATANTATATATATTTGTATTTTGTGATGGATGCTATAAACGGTACCGTGTGTGGTTTGATAGGTAACATATGTAAGTATGATGTGCAGGATGTATGGGGAAACTATTTATCTATTGCATTCTCACAGCGACGTGAGTGCCTTGAATCCTCTTCCGGCCGCAAAAGTCTTCCTTGAGATGAATTTGGGGGAGAGGGGGGAGCAGATGCCGCGAAGAACCCAGCAAGTCAACGACCGGTCGCTACTGCGACGCCGCATTTGCTATGACGACGATGAAGAAGACCTTGTCCCTCGCTTAGGACAGTATCAGGAAAAAGAGATGTGTATTTCCAAGTTTGCGATGCTTTTGACACTAAGTAGTATTTTACATGCTTTTTACGTCCTTGACAAGATATTATATGTAGAATGAATATTCTGATGATGTTTTTTGACCTTCCTTTTTTACATTTTGAAAAGAAGATAAAACGTTAAAGACTAATAATAGTGTAAATATTGATAAAGAGTTTTTATTTGCAAACATTGTGTGCCGCCTGGTTCACTATCTCCTGTATGGGGATGTTTCTCAGGTCTTCCGGGGTTTAGGTCTAGGTGGAAATGGTACACAGTCGTGGAAGGCGAACGGGTGGTGTAGTGGTTAACACCCCTGTCATCAAAGCTGGAGTCCCGGTTTCGATTCCCGGTTCGTCGCCATTTTCATCCGACCGAAAGTTATCTTATTGATAAAGAAGTTAAGGGACGATTGTTGTAGCGTTCCTCATAGTTCTTTAAAATTAAAAAAAAACATGTTTATTAGAAATTAAATAAAGGAGATCGCGAAGAATAACGATGCATCCAGACCGGTGGCATGGATTGTTATGTTCCAAGTTCTTTTTGCCGTATTTTCTATCTGATCCAATATGCGTGCCTGAGTGGTTCATTCCCTCGAGGACAAGTGGAAAAAGAAGATCGCCAGTCGTTTGGAGTAGTTTGGAGTGACACTTCTGGAAAAGTCGCTTTTGCTAAAGCCGCGAGGGATGCCGAGAACAACAGCTGTGTGATAAGACGGCTAACGGTGCTATGTCATGCGGTTGAGAAATCCTCTCGAAACGTGGTCTCAATCTCGCGACCTCCCGAACCGGAGAGATTTCCCACCAAGATAAACAGCTAGGCAAAATATCAAAAGAAGACAACGCAGAGTTTCCAAAATTTTATTTGTTTGTTAACACCTATCACAAAGTAGTTAAGGCTCGAAAAATGTGAGCAAAGCCATGGTCACATATAGTGTTTGCACTTAAATCATTACTTTTTGTAAGCGAGGAATATACATTTTCAAACTCATGTAGGCTCCAGATCGTTTAGAGTCGGTACGTTAAAAATGAGATACCTCTCACACTAATATTATGAAGAGATTAAAGTAAACGGAACTTTAATAGAACATCTATTTTTCAAGTCGACAATTTGTATGTAATCTTTTTTGTGTTCTTTATCACTAAGATCAGATCTGCTTTGAAGTAAAAAAATCATTATGGTATTTGAAAAAGGTACGCCTGAGAAACATCGTTCTGATTATGTTTCGTATTAATTTACGTATAATCGGAGGGTCTCAACAGGAGTAGATATGTGTTCTGTTGGAGACTGTGCTGCGAAGAGAAATCGTTCCGTTACCTATTCTTTTCGTTCTTCCGGTACATGTAACTGGGTACGAATGAATCGTAAGAATGCATCCTCTGTGCAATCTACGCTAGGTGGGTGATGCATAACGAGATAGTATCTTTTCGAGCAAGACTTGCGATGGATTTCTCAGACAACGATTTTTTATCTATATTGGATTTTCTGTAGTAATGGAGTCAATTATTGTATAATTGTTTACCAAACTTAACTGTGAATTTACTTTTTATATAATGCAAAATTAGGGGCTGAGTATCAGAATGCTTTTTAAGTAAATGTAATTGCCTAACTCGTATTTATCTTCTTTCGTGGGAATGGCGAGGACAAATTACTTTTTAGAAGGCGATGTTGAATTAACTATTTGCTTTTTATAAAAGGAAACAAAAATGACGATAAACGCATTCGCCATCCGACTATCATCTTTTGGGCCTTTGAAATGGAGTATGCGGTTCGTATGAAGCAGAGATAATGTTAGGTTTGATGCCGTCTGTGTTCCTTAGTGGCTCAATGTGGCAAATGTAACGGGATGCGCTTCCGTTTTAACCTTTTATGACAAAGGACAGTTGCTTTGTTCCTTCGCTTGCCACTCACACTGAACGACGTTGGGAGACGCTGTTAGTGCATCCGTGTTGAATCTATTAACGGTGACTCGATCCTCATTCTTCATAGTTCATTGACGCCTCTAACTAGTGAATGAAAGTTATTGCTTTCTCCATCTTACTTAATAGGAAAGTTAGTACTGGGTACGAATGAATCGTAAGAATGCACCCTCTGTGCAATCTATGGTAGGTGGGTGATGCATAACGAGATAGTATCTTTTCGAGCAAGACTTGCGCTGGATTTAACAGACAACACATTTTTATCTATATTCGATTTTCTTTAATATTCAACTTGTAAGTTTACGTCATTTATCTCGTTACAGAAATTACGACAGCTTTCAAGTGCATCCATTGTAACACTGTAACGTGAAGGGGTGTAATAATCTCGAGAAACGAGAAGCTGTGTAGCGAGAGCAGTCGAGTGACCGAACACCTGGAGGAGAAAGTGGAATTGGTCCGTGGGCGAAGAATGAGTCGGCAAGTTGTAACCACCCGCTGCGGCATATCCTAGAGAGTGCGAATCTGAGTGGAAGAAAGAACAGAGATTTGTGTGTAACAATGGCGAATTGACATGTTTTCCCTATATCATCTTCTTTTGCACATGCACACAATCTAATGGATTGCTTCCAGTATGATAAATAATACACACATGAGACCTCGTGATTTACAAGACTTATTGTATCAAGGTTTACGGCAATTGAGCGAATTATGAACCCTCTTACGTAGTCGCGGGTTCATTCATTCTTTCAGACAATTGATAATATTATCTATTGTTAAAATGGTATTATTTTATGTAAATTCGTGTAGAATCATTGTCCATGTGCGTAGTTATCCGTGTTTGAGAATCTTGAAGATGATTTTCAAAATTAATTGGTTTAGTTCTTGTAATGGTGGGTATTGCATTTTGCTAATTCGTGAAGTGCTAAATGACTAAGTTTGAAATTTTGATTCATGTACTTTGAAGTTGAAAAATTATTTTACAGTCTACTAAATTTTTGAATTTTTCGTGACTTTTTGGTCTCTATTTTATATTTGAACTCTTGAAGTAATATTTCATTTTCGTAATAATGTGTGAATAATTCGAAATGTAGTTTCAAGTATAAGTAGAAAATTTGATCGGTTCATTTTTAATTTGACATGAAAGATTATGGGACAGTTCATTCTTATGAAATAAAATTAATTTTATTACGTTTACGTTTGTATAAATTAGAAACATTTTTTAAGTTACGTTTTCTGCGAAATAAAATGGTGTTTTATGTTAATATGAAGAAAGACAAACCAACTGTGATTGTATTACCTTAATTGAGACATTAAAATAAAGTACACAATGGTGAGTATAATTTTTCTTGGGAGACGATCATAGATTTAGATTTATTGGCGACCGAATCCCTTGCAACTATATCACACCTAACCTACGTCAGTGTGGATGTACAATTCTCTGCCATCAAGTTTCTGCGCCATAGGTTCTAGAGACTGAGTTTCGCTGGTGGAACTCCCCGAGTGCGGTGACTCGTCGAGGTCGCTTGAAATGCCACACGAGGTCGGTAGATTTTCCACCCGTTCTCCTACCACACAGTTTTCAGTCGCGCTAGCCAACTGGCCGACCGGCTAGTCAGTCCAAGCCCTCACGGTGCGCTCAGGCTCTGCAGTTAGCACTGGAGCTGTGTGCTGCGTCGCGCCACTAACCGGTACCGTTGTCGGCCAGTCGTTGAACTCACGGTCGACGGCGCGCCGAGGAGGTGCGGCGGTCGGCCGGACGGTTAGGGAATGCGAAGACGACGGTGGCGGCGGCGGGGCGGCGAAGGTTCCCAGGAGGCGCGGAGTGGGGAAGTGCCATGATGGCGAAGGTCGGTGTAGGGACTGTGACGGAAGACGGAGGCAAGGAGTTGACGCCAAACGTCGAGTTAGTTCATTGCGAGGTTTGTAATGTCGTGATTTCAGAACAGACATCTATAAACCAATCAGTTTGTTACTCTCAGCTCCTTAGTTTTAATTGGAAATGGTTTGTAAGATATGGATGTGTGAAGGTCTTGATAAAAACTCATTTAAAAAAATATTTGTTATCCGAAGAGGCTGATAATTGGTTTTCCTTCATGTAAATTTATTGGTTCACGTAACTAATATAAAAACAAATTTCTCTTTTTTTTCAGGGGACATGGGTAAAATGATGTATGTACTTCGACTCTGTTCCGTATTTATGTCACTGAATTGGTATATGAGTAAAACGCCATTGCTATATTGTGTCACAGAAAGAAAAGAAAAAATAAGAAAATGTGCATGTCATAAGATTTTTACCATCTTTATTTAAATTTGTGTGTATTTAAACAAATAATTCTCCTGTGTAATTTTTTCAGCACAGTAATAGCTCTTTGAAGCAATGCGATATTTAGACTTTCATTGAAGGGATTGTAAGACGATGTTCCCTGCATAAACTCTTCCTCCTGAATTGATAGGAGCTATTTTCTTTCTTTTTTTTTGGTGAGGGGATCTTGTGGGTTCAAAGCTCCTTGAGTGAAATTTTTATAGAACTATGATTGGCATTAGGTTGTAAAAATATATTATTGTAGAATCATAAATTGCATATTTTTGCACCAAACTTTCATAAATTTTCCATACCCCAAGTCCCCGGAAATTTGAGTCCCACCCATACAATAAATTTCTGGACCATTGTTCTGAACTGAAACGAACTTCTGCGATCGAGTGAATAGGATGCTTTGAAATTGATGATTTTCCTCGGATTAAATGTCAGCGCGGTGCCATGTGGTGTTACATGGATCATTCCTTTAACAGTTTCTATCTTGAGCGGTCTTTCCGTCACGAGTTGTAAGCGAAAAAAAAGAAAGGAGGTTTTTACGTGATGTGTATAATGTTAAGTTGTTTTATGATATTTAACGACGGTTAAGTTAACGATGGGATGTATGTACTTTGTAATTTCTTGTTTTCTCTAAAATTTAAACATTAGTTTAACTTTTCTAAGCAACACCTAAAACTCTTCTGATTGGTACACCGAGAAAAACAGNTTCAATCTGTCTCTTATACACATCTAGATGTGTATAAGAGACAGACCTGTAACTTGGTCCGTGTTTGTTGAGTGGACATTTGTTATATGAAAAAAAAAAAACCCGCGATGTTTGTGTGGCCGAAGCAATTTTCTCTTTAATGAGAAGTTTGGTGAAAATGAGGTGAAGAAGGAATGATGGAGCTAACGTCTCGCAAATTCTAAGAAATTCGTTAGAAATGTCTTTGAAGGAACCCCCTATTGTTTCTTTCTTTTTACTTCCGACAGATGAATGTACAATGAGTATCACAATATATCCCCTCCCCTTTTTTTACCTTGAAGACTGTCTGGTCCTGGACACCCCTTATGTAAGCAATTCGGTGAATGCGCTACCTGTATCGAGTAGAGAGCCTAGACGTCCAGAAAAGGCGAGGGGAGCAAAGGAGAAGGCGATAGAGGAGTGGGCGCTGCATGGCGGAGGTTTGCCGGAAGGCGAAGGCGGCAAAGGCGAGGCACTTGGAGAGCATGCCGCGCCTTCTAGCGGACATCACAGGTACCTTCAAGGCCTCTCTGGAATGTAGCTGCAACAGCCCACGCGCAGTCCTTGACTTGCCTTGACGTATCTTCTGTGGTGAGAGGACGTCTTGTGCTAGTGGAATTACGCCAAGTCTAATCGATGACGAACATTTATTCCATGAAGGACTTTGGTATTCCATGAATTTAAGTCAATGTAAACTTTTTTGTTCATTAATTTCAATATTTATGAGCTAAGTCCAAGAGTCTAGTGGAGTACGACGCTCCTTCATTGCTTTGGTGTTTTTTAAATACAATTTTTTCAGAGTACCTGCGTTAGAGTGAAAACAGCTTGGAAACTTACCATTGAATATTGAAAAATTGTGGAAAGACTTCTATAACATGGAGGGTTGACTTTACTAACTACTTCTACATGAAAGCACTCCCACACTACCTAATTTGGCACTACGTCCAGGCTATGTCAATATTCTAAGAGTATCCTTGTCACTAGAAGGTAAACTGTTTTCTTCCTAACATATAGTATGGTAATTATATCTTAACTAATGGCACATTTTTAGAATAAACTGGATATGGCGATTAAAAAGGAAATAATAAAAAATCATCTCATTTGCACTTGTCCTGCATTACGCAATTCGAAGTGAAAATTGACTCAGCTGCAATCGACTACAAAAAATGTGGTTTTCCCATAAAAATATGTGATTCATTTTGATTTTTTTTGTTATTAACGTAAAATTTTACTAATTTGCCAGATGTTACCTATTCTGCATTTATTCCTATGCAGCAGCTTCGTCTCTCAAATTATCTCCTTCCCGCGAAGGACCCATGAAAATTGTGTGCGCAAAGGACGTCTTATCTATTACGTGCCCGACGTACGCATTGACCTCCACCATCCAAACTACTGGAATCAAATCAAATTAAATAAAGAAACGCGAAGAAGCAAACCCCTTCACGGTCAGTTTCTGTGTTTAAAAAAGGTTTACTACCTGTGTTTAAAAAAGGGAGCGATGAAACCAGAGACAGAGGCAGAAACAATAGCCGCCCAAGATCAGGCTACACGGCACTGTGATAAGATAGTGCTATAAGTTTCCACTGATGCTGTGTGTCGTTTTTGTTAGCATGATGCTCAAACAATTGATCATATCGTCTCGACATATTGTATTGGCCAAGAATGAATACTTTCAACGCCATAACAACCTCTGCTCTAACCAACCTCCTTTGGCAAATATGTAAAACTTTGAAAACTTACGCAAGCAATAAATAGAATATTCACGAACCGGCACCAGTTACGACAATGGGAGACTGCACTATTCTGTATGACCAACAAATCCGTAGTGACCTTAAAGTCAAGGTGAATAACCTGATATTGTAATTAGAGATTTAAGAAAGAAAACATGTCTCTTGATTGATGTATTGATCGCAGGACTGATGCTAAGGACAGTGAAGATGCATGATTGGGAACAGCTCACATCTTGCGCAAGGTTCTTTAACCCCTCCGTGGCTCAGGTGGTAGTGATCTAGCTCATCACCAAGTCACCCCCGGTTTGCTTAAATCAGTTAGGAAAAATTGTATCTTTTCACATTAATGTCCCAGTTCATACAGCTGTGACTACTGAAAAGCGAACCTTCCTTCCTCTATCCACCTCCTCCTTTTCTAACTGTTACTAACAACTCCTACTATCCCCTCCACGTGGACTAAGTTGCTGGTAAACCCAGCTAACCGGCCCACCTACTAACAGTATCCTACCACCCAACTTTTACCTCTTATCGCTCCATGTAGGTAAGCTTCAATACGCTACATTTCCCATTTACAAATACTGCAATAAAAAAGGTACTTTAGAAGTACGAAATTGAAAAACCTGATCCTGAGGAAACTGGTTGCAACACAGACAGTCGTGAAGAAATTATGAAATAATAACTATAATAATATGTTTGATTTGATTTTTTTGGGTTGTGCGTCATCTCAAGTCATAATTTTAGGACAACAAGATTTCTTATCGTAATGATCACAAAAATTTTGTACTGATCATCCTATCGTGCAGTAAATCTTAAGTCATTCAATCTAGTCGCTCTATTTCAACCTAACTTGTGATGAATTTTGAAATGTGATCTAGATTTTAAATGTGATTTTAAATGATAGAACAAAGAACGAAGATATTCAACTTAAGATCGTCTAGGATTTGACATTCTTTTAACCATTTGATCAACAAAAGATATGTTGTAGGTGTTGTTGGTTGTTCAGGATTGTTTTGAGCCAATTTTGCAAGATTTACAGTCTTTTCGATGTATTTTTTCCTCTATATCCCCTCAACCTTTATTCTTCTTTACATCATTTACTATACAGAAAAAATTAACATCAGAATTTTCGATGAGTATTATAATGATTTTGAGAATACGCTGGTCAGATGAGTTTTGCGAAGCGGCAAAATCATCTAGGACCATTTCATACTTTAATTCAAAAATGTCTTACCCTTTTCCCTACAGGAAGTATATCAGCACTGACCTTAAATTGATGAGTATTTAAATCAACTGTCAATTGATTAATTGAAAATGCAATATTCATTCCAATTAATTATCCAATTAAATATTGATTGTCGTTTGACGAGCTCTCAAATTTCCTGCGCACACTATACTTTAATTTGATAAGGCGCTATTGTTTTAGAGACCTGGAATGGCAAAACTGTTAAATACAGTTCACGTTCACGACATGAAAAGATTTAACGTGGAGACAAACCAGAAAATCTAACCATCAAATACAATTTTGTGATGGAGAAACTAAATTGGGACTACATGGCATGAATCAGTCATAATTCACTCCAGGAAAATAATAATGAAAATAGAATACAGTTTTAAAGTTTGATAAGAAAAAAAATCGGGAAAGAAGAATTATTGTAAAAATGGACAACAATATAAACAATAATTCTTCATCATTTCATTCTTTTGTTGTGACTATTGAAGATAGAGTATGTCGTTATAAATTTATTTTTATTTCTATAATTAAAACTATTGCAAAAACAAGTTTTCTTCCTAATATATGGGGAAATATTTTGTTAATCGTTAGCTCGTTAGGGTGAGTCTATTGCTCCACCCTGTTTACTACAGAGCAGCAATACGGGATTTATATCCACTGCTTGTGAAATTAAACTCATTGTAGATTTGTGACAAGGGTTTGAAGCAAGCGACCATTCATTAATTTTGAAAATAATTAGTAATGTGCTTTACATTTCAAAATTACAAACGTACGTACATGGGAAAAAGCTCATGTAAAAGTTTGCTGACAGAAGCCGGAAAAATAATATCTTTACAGGAGTGAAATCAGTATATTGTTAGGTTTATTATTTACATTGTGTGCATTTCATTCCTCATATTTAGTTTAACATCGTATTTTAATCGTTGGGTACGTATATTTCATGTTTGTAATAACACCGATACATATCAGAAGTTGACTTAACTTCAAAATTTACTCTATTCAAATGGGAGGAAAGAGAAGAGTAAAAAAGGTTACGTTTCAAAACTTTACCCTCGAACTATTATAGTTGTACGTTTTTAGATGTACATTTGATTAAGAGATCCGAGTTTTGAAATCACATCAACGATCTGTTACAAAGGGGAAACCATGAAGATAGAACGGTACCATTTGGAAATATTAATTTACAATGATGCGAAAAAGCTATAAACAACTCCCTTTCAAGATTCTCTTTGTCTTTTATTATTCTGCGATATCCACAAGTAAATATTTAATTCGTTGTATTAAATATTAAAAGTTCAACTGCATCTTTTGGTTTATTTTACGTAATTTTTGTATTTTCATTCTGATATAAGATGGATGTTTAATATAACTTAGAACACTGGAAGAGTTTCGCTCCACTCATTCAAATTATGCATTGACATCGTATTAACAAGGGCGAGAAGGAGGAGTGCGTGCCTGCTAGTAGTTGCCATGCCTACGCCATATTTGTGTTCTCTTTCCCCTCCACCCTCCAAAGCAGTGCGAACAAATTGCTGGTGGCGTCACCCACGCCAACGATCGTTGTTTTATTTTTGCTGCAATTACGTCGCCTGTTTGCGCGCGGTGCAATTCCCTTTATTAATTAGCCCAAGAGTATATTTAATTAATTCCACGTGTTGCCGCCCGCGGCTGTACATTCAGTCGTAAGTACGGGTCGTTGGAGTAGAACGGGGGCGACGCGACACGACGGGCAAACGACACATCGTGAGGGAGGGAGGAAGGGTTGGATGAGTGGTAAGGTGCAGCACAGAGGCCACGTGTGGAAGAGCAAAGATATTGGTGAAAGTTGCGTCAATGCGGGACGGGGTGTGATATATTCATTGCTAGACTTGATGGACATGAGCTATGCAGTAAGTCATGAAGTGAAATTTCACGATCTGCTCGCCTATTTGCGGTGTAAAATGCCGATTTCACACCCACAATCTTATCGATTACGAGAGTCGATAATTTATTAAGCGCTTTTCCGAATAAAGGTAGGAGAAACAAGTTTGGTGTTAGAGCGGCAGTCAACTGATTTTTCACGCTTTACGTTTGCCGGTGACATAAAGCGCTGATGTTCTGTCACTTGTTGTCACCATCTTCACTGAGGATCTGCTTTTTCACATTGAAAATAATATAGGTGAATGAACCGAAACNTGGTAGTCTTGGCCAGTCTTCAACGTGGTATGAAAGATTAACCCCACATATAAACAAAGAAGTTAGTACACTCCATATTGTAGCAGAACGAAAAAAAAATGTACCTAAGTACAATCATAGTATCATTAAATTTTGATATTTGCCTCGGCTAGCTCTTTCATAATTGTGCTCGAGTTTTTGAATTAAGAGAAAAAAACCATGCTGGGGTTCCTTCACAGGAAAATGCTTGAGGAACAAATTAACTCATTAATTTTAATTATAAGCAATGAAATATACATTAGAAAAACACCCATGCAACCCCCAAAATCGCACGATATTTCCTAACACACAAAATACAAGTTACACTGATTTTACTGCCTAGTTAGGCTTCTAAACAAACATTTACATTTAAACAATTTAAATTACCAAATAATTGAACTCATTTTTCCAAAACATCAATATACAAATGACTCTGAATTTACAAACAAATTTGGCTTCTTGAAACACATGTACATTTACTATTTACATTGAAAATTGAAATGGACTGCATTCTTCTTTTACAACTGGCCAGTTTACACGTATCAGAAAGTTCATCAGTTCAAAAGTTTGGACCCTCATCAACAACAAATACCACACCTATCTTCTTCTCGCAACAGCGCATGACAACAAACGTTGGATGCAACCAACGGTACCGAATACCTCAACTCAGGTGACACATCAATTCAGCAGTGAGTGCAACAGCACTTGCGTCTCGGAGGGCTCCCGGACTGGTTTCCTGGTTCTGGGCGAATCCTGGCAGATGACGTCATGAATTCTCGGAAGTGAGCTCCGTTCTTCGAACTGGCGCGCCCGTCGTTTCCGGAAAACCCCGTCATGAATGGAATACTCTGCCGAATGCGAATTTCTCACCGAGCTAAGCGTTCCTGGATGACATCAGGTGAAGTTCGAACAAGAAACATCGTTGCCCGGCGTTGGTCTCGGAAACTCGGAAAACACCACCAAGTGAGATAATTCTCCGGATAAATAAACTTCAAACAGATTTTCAAAATCGAGAGTAACAGAAGTCTGAGCTATCTGAGCGTATCGAAATGAGAATATCAGAAAAATCGAATGAGCGTATGAGCTGAGAATAAATCTCGAATCTGAGAATAAATCTCGAAACTGAGAATATTAGTATAAGCGCTCAAAATCTCGTACTCTGTACGCAATCATAAGCACCGGAAAATCTGAAGCATGAGTTTGAACATGAGCTTCAGCACCAAAATCTAAAACATGAGAATATCATATGAGTTTTTAGACCGAATTTCGTTTCTGCAGCCGTACAAATGAGCTTTTCTCACACTATGCCCGTCTTTCCATTTCCAAAACTTCTCAAATTTGAACCGTCACATGACGGTCGCCTCCAATACGATCGGAATCCCCTCTTTGGGGCGTCAGTCATGATTGGTTATTTTAAATGCTATTCGTTACGCGTTGAGCCAATCTCTGGGTTTCACTTCTTACGTTTTTCATCCGCTGTCTTCGAACGGATTTTAGCTCCAACGATGTATGTTGTTTACGTCGCTCCCCCAACGACCTTTTAACTTTCCAGCCGCTCAACCGCCTGGGCTCTTTCTGACCCACGCCGCCTGCGATTTCTTTATATCCATAAAACCTTTTCTGACGAGTCTTAGCATGTTCAAGCTTGTTCTACTGCGACCTCCTAAAATTTCCGTTGCTGTTTTTCTTTGCCAGCGAACTGGGTATTATTTTTCACACAAATATTCCCCAACGGCTCCCATTTAAATTTAGTTGTGTGCGTGGTGCCCTACTCCCTCACAATGTCGTTCGTTCAACGTAGTTTTGACGTCACAACAAAACTAATTTATATGATTAATTAACGAAATTAATCAAATCTTACAATATATTATTATTTTCGATCATTCCCTATTTAAGAGAGCGATTGAACTTGAGCATCTTCATGACGTCCTTGCACCATTCTTTCTTTCTTCCCAAACTCTCTTCATGTGTTCATCGTGTTCTCTCTTCCTCTCCGCTGTCCATTCCTTTCCTCTTCTTCTTATAGCTATATTTTGTTCAAATTTATGTTTCTTTACAGTGTTCCTAAATTTTTCCCGATCATTGAAATCATTTTCTGTAATGTGAATTTGTCTGAGGTCCTCTTCAGTTTCATTTAACCATTTTGATTTATTTTTGCTGGATTTTGTAATGTCAAATAATCTTTTTGTGATTCTGTTTTGGTCCATTCTATGTATGTGTCCATAAAACTTTGCTCTCCTTTTCCTGAAGTTGTTTGTAATTGTTTCCGTATGTTTGTATATGTCTGATGTCGGTCGTTTAATCCATATCCCGTCTTTCATTATTGGTCCAAATATTTTTTGGAGGCATTTTCTTTCTTGTTTTTCAATATCTTTAATTTTTGTTTGGCCCTGTATAAGTGTTGTTTCAGCTGCTTATAATGCTTCAGGAAGTACGACTGTATTGTAATGTCTGAATTTTGCCTTTACTGATATTGATTTTTTGTTATAATGGTTCCAGGTGAGTTTATAGACGTTTTGCAGTTTTGTGATGCGTGCTAAATTTGCAGTGAGGTTCAGTCCTGATTTCTCCTAGATATTTGAAGTGGGTGTCTTTTGATACATTTCCGTAAAATGTTACTATGGGGAGGTTATTTGATGGAGACATTTATATGAATTGTGTTTTTTCAAAGGAGATTAGAAGGCCAGTTTTCTGAGCTATTTCATACAGTTTTTCTAGAGCATGTTTTGCTGCTTCTCTGTTGTTTGAAAGGATGGCGAGATCATCTGCAAAAGCCAAGCCTTTGATGTTCATTCTTAGATCTTTTCTTTTACCAATTTGTATTCCCTTAACTTCTTTTTCCCATGTTTTAATTACTTTTTCTAGGTTATATATAAAGAAAACACTCGAAAACTTTAAATTAAACTACCCCACTGTAGTACAATTGTCGATATGATGTAATTAATGCTACTAAATTTACAATTAGGTGTGGATTTTATTATTGAACGTAGTATTGAGTAGAAATGCATGTTGTGTCCGATGACTTAATTGTTGGACATATCCCTTGAGTATTTTAATTTTTTAACAATATATTCGTAAGAATACAGTTTTAATATTTTGATGAAACATTTAAAGCTACGTTGAAACACGAGTAATTATATTTACTTCCTGTGTTTCTCATTTTGCCAATTATATTATAATGCAGTTCAAAAAATAATCTCTTAGTGTCCAAAACCTAAAAACTTAACTCTTGTATAGGTAGAAAACTGAAAAACGGTAATAAGCACAAATAAGACATAAAATATCAACGTATAGACTCATTTACTACAAAACTAATGGGAAAAATTTGTAAGATTGATAAGAAAAGTACGATAATGGTGAACAACTTGAGACAGAATAAGTAAACAATACTTGTATGGCAAAGAGTGCGTCGCATGTGAGTGAAAATTTAAAACGAGTGGGCGCGTGCTTCACTCAGCGAGGCATTACTTGCAATTCACTTTTCTGGGAGCAATAGTCAGCTAACAATGAAAGAAAAAATGGACTTATTTAGCACAACGTAGTCAACAAATCATAATTTGGAGAATTAGACCACGAAGTTTCCAGAATTTTCCCAAAATCATGGATTAAACACGTTTGCCGCACTCAGTGTGATCACCGGAGGATTGAACACTGACACGAGTCATCGTAATAGTCATAGTCATAGGAATATTAAATAGTTTTGAAAGTTCTTCAAAATAGTCATGTCTTGTGATGAATTCCAAGGTTCATACTTATTATGAAATAAATCAGTACCAGGAATTTTCGATTCTTCTTCCAAATTTTGATGTACCAGAATGAAATTAGCTTATTAACAATCTCCAATCCTAGTTCAGTGACAATCTCAGTGATTATCTCCAAAGGTTTGGTAGCTCTGTGAAAGTTTTTTTTAACAAACGTTCTTGTAATTAACTACGCATAAAGATGAATGTTGGCGTTACCCAGGGAGACAGTTCAGGTGGACTGTTTCTACGGAGACGTCAGCGAATACATTTAATCGATTTGTGGATGGAAAATGCACCAATTACTGATTATTGGCAGGAATCTGCAATTGAGAATAGAGTTTTTTTATTTATGACTTTTTGATTTTGAATAAATCATATTTTTCGAAATATAAAGTATTACAATATAAAACATATTTATTATACTAGGAAAATCATTTAGTACAAAAAACGAACTTTTATGAGGTCTTCGACATTTCATTATTTATATGTATTTTATTGAATCGACTAGATTTTAGATCACGAAATCCCATTTGGGGCTTTGTCTCAGCACGACGCTGATGGATTTCACCTATTGAGGGCAACGCGGCCAGGTAGTTTCCAATCATGTGTATCTTCTAGGTATCGTCGATAACAATGTGTTGTTGTTATTCGTATTACAATTTGTGCTTTGGAGGAGAACTTGAAATAATTTACTATTTTTCCTAAAGTTTGCAAAGTATTTAAAATGTGATTGCTCACCCTTGAGTCACGGGCTACCCCTTGAAATTCTTTCTAGAGTAGTGAGAGTGTGCAGTAAACACTCTAAAATTACGTCACAATGCGAGGTGCTCGCCGTTTTATTATAATAATGATGATATATCAAACAGTGAAATTATGCTGAAATAAACCTGAAACTTAACTTATAAAACTTAAAACCGACGCTGGGCACGTTTACCTAGTTCTATATGAACTGTTTTTGACGGTTTTCTTCAAAATTCATATAAAAAATTAAAGAGCATTGACAGTGCTATTCTCATTTTATTCACCTTCCACAGTTATCTATTTCGCGGTCATCAGCTCTTCACTTTGGAACCCTCGTCTCTGTGACAGCTAACAATGTCATGTATCTCGATTTTCGTAAATATTTCTTTGATGTAATTAATTAAATTTGAATCATTATTTTGTGACACGATATTTCTTGCTCTTTTGTAAAACGAAATTTGAGTTTTAATAACAAAGAAGCAAATTATTAATCCTATCACGCTTCATCATAATCAACGCTTTTCATTACGAAATACCATATCATGAGAAAAAATTGAGGGGAAAAACGATTTTGTGGGATCTATCGCTAATTTATTTTATGTATCGAGTCAAAATACTATTTTATGCGGTAATAAACAAAACTGGAATGCCATACATCACCTTTTGTTATAACAAAATACGAGATAAACCAGGCAGTGTTATGTATAAAGGTGATAAAATCATTATTTACTTCGAACTCTAATTATTAGTCAGATGTGACGAATTCTAAATGAAGTTTTAATGAAGTTCATTGGTTCCTATATCAGTAATTATATTTACTGTATCGAAATGATGAGGGGAGGTACATTAATTTGCATTAAACCTCTCTTATCAAAAGTGTAACACAACATGGAAAAAATTAGATTCCAAAAAATATTATGTTTTTTCAAACCCAACACTTTGATGTGTTATCTTCGTTTATATATTTGTCACAATCAAAACGCTTTATTAACCTCGTCGCCTAGAAACATGTAATAAAAAGAGCAGTAAGTGAGTTGATATTTAGCATTCATGTACACAAACCGGTGACGGAAGTGACATGTTGGAAAGCAGCTTTCGTCGTTCGACCGTCCACGAGAGTGAAGGGGGTGGGGAACGCCTACACAGAGATTGGTATGCGGGCGGCGGCGCCCCGTCGGAGCGCTGTATTTCGCCGTCGATATTGACTGAAGCAGGGAGAAGGCACGTACGTGTGGCTCAGGAGCTGAAAGCGGGCGAAGGGCGAAGAGCGGTGCATGGAAATGCATCGTCGTGTACCATATCCGCGCAGCATCGCGGAAGAGCTGCCTTCGATTTCGGGCTAGTTTTGTCGGATGCTCCTTTCCCACATGCGACGTGTCACAATCGGATGTTTCGGTGACATGCAGAATTTCTCTCAATACATGGATCAACGAGGGTTTGTTGTCAATTTCTTTCTTACCTTCAGCAAGTATACATTTGCCTTTGCTTTTGAAGTTTATTTTTTGCATTCTTTGTCTAATTATATTTCCTGCATTTTCTATTTTCCTATTGTATATTTTGCTGCATTTCATCTTGTTAATTCGAATCAGTTGCTCCACAACCTAGTGTAACAACTCAAGTATATTACATCCCCCGGCCAACGCCTTAAAGTCGCCCTCGCGCGCAACAACAACGAAATGTACTCCATTTTGTCTTCTTCTTCACATCACGGCCACGGCCCTCTACACAAGAGCCAAGGCCTACAGCAGCTAATGTAGCAAAGTGTAATGAGCAGACAAGGAACCTACACACTAGGTATCGATGAACCAGTCTACAAGTATAATTGAAGCGTAATCAACATGACGCAATTACGACGCACGTCGTAATTACATAATAGCTCGTAATGGCATCATCCACATGACGTCCCTGTCAGTATCCAACAAGAAATAATATGACAATCAACATTCATTTGTCATAGCTTAAACTCATCACCATGAGACGAAATAACAGTTATTAATGCTAGCTGCCCGCTGAAGTTCAGATCGCTCCACTCGATCACTGAAATACTGCTATCACTTGCATAAGTTCGAACGCATACGCCCGTTGAACTCAAAGTAATTGTGAAGCCAGTACTTCTCTCACAATTACGCTCACTACAACGCCAAGCTATCGCCACAAGCGAAATTCAACCCGCCGAGATTTCCTGAGCCCGGCGAGACTTGCGAGACGCTTCTTCAACCCGGACCTGCTACGATTGGGATCCCGCTCCTGGAAGGAATTCACGCTACTCCCAGAGGATCCTGAGCCACATATGCACGTCTGTCACATGGCTTTCAATAGTCATTAATTCTGTTTTTGTATTGCTTACTCGTTTCAATTTGTTCTTGTATTTTCCTGCTTGCATAACTGCATATCAATTATTCGACACGAATAAGAAAATCAATCAACGCTAATTAAAGCATTTTATGAGATCCTATACGATTTATTTATTTGGTCGAACAACGGGGAATATTTGAACGGAGTCTCACCATCAAATATTCCCTCGCGCGAAGCCACACTAGAAAATGTACCTTTTTATTTGTATATCTATGTGTTTGATTGGTCTCTGAAAGGTTTGTTTTAATTGACTCTACGTAGCTCTTTCCGTCTGACCGTAGATATACAAAAGCATTTTAATATCTTGGTGTCCGTATGGGTTTGTGCGAGCATGCTTGATTGAAAGAGCAAACATTTACCTGCGTAGTTGCGACTCCCAGAGATCGCCTCCATTACTTCTCTGTTCCTCCTCTTCCAAAGCTGCGAGTGAAGCCGCCACTGCATGAAATGTCGATCTACAAGTTAGATGTGAGAACATTGGTACGTACAACTTAAGAAAATCTCAGTTATAGAGTTCTTCTTTTATCAACTTTCTATTCATTGTGGCCTTTTTTTCTTCTCCATCTGTACTATAATTGGCCATATTATTAGTCAGGATTCCAATGAGAAATATAATTTTGGAAACTGAAATAAATGTAAACTAGAGGGCCCCTGCGAAGAATTCGTAGTCATATTAACATGAGAGTACCAACCAGTGGGCCCACCAAACCATGATTCTATTTTGTCTCTTCTTTTTCCTCTCTCATTTCTTAATTCCTTCTAATCCCTTCTTTTCCACATTTTTCTTTTGACGATCTTTGAAGTTCCATGATTTCGCCTTGACTTCGCTATCGGTGAACACCCGATTACATTTTCAACAATCACGATAAAGGTATAGAATGTGAATTCGAGGCAGAATGATTATGAGTGAAGCATTTCCTTCTCGTTACCTCTGATATCACCTCCACACTTTATTTTCGACTCCTAAGCACCTTAGCTATCGTGGCTTACGCTTTCCGGTATCGCCTAGCAATATCGTGCATGCACCTTCCTGTCTGTATGTGTGTGGAAAAGACAAACGGAGATCGTGCCTTGCGTTAGTTATACCGTGTGGAAGGATTCATGTTCTATTCGGAACATATCGCATCATTATGCGGACGAGGATTCCCCTCGATGAAATTTGCTGCGGGGATGCTCTTTAATGTACCCCGTGCAAATATTAATTGAAAAGCTTTGAGGTTTGACGTAGAGCCTCTCATGTATTTTCAGTATCTCTGACATATAAATAGGAGTCGAGTGCTGGGCAGGGATTGATTTAAACCCTCTTTGGGAGAGGACGGCCAGAGGCGAATTAAAGAGAGAAGGGATGAATCGGGAGCGAGGACGATATGGAGAGGACAGACTAAGCGGAGAGCTTATCCAGGGAAGTGAAGCGTCGGTGGATAGGGTTAGAGATGAGTTACTCGTCAAATGGGTAGAGG
Organism: Laupala kohalensis; assembly: GCA_002313205.1. NCBI lineage: Eukaryota > Metazoa > Arthropoda > Insecta > Orthoptera > Trigonidiidae > Laupala > Laupala kohalensis. The sequence continues at coordinate 621,113 of NNCF01129833.1, read as the reverse complement.
TGTAAAGGGACCGGAGACATAATGTAAAAGGCTGATGAAACGCGGATATATACTCTATAAAAACGAGATCATAAGAGAATGGAGTATTATAGGATAACTCTCCTCTCCACTTTTTTCTACCGCTGTAATATTAAATGCAACGTTATTCTCTTAATAAATCTGTCATTAGGTTAGGCAATCATTAGGAAGCGCATGCACTACATTTTAATATGTTACATTAATTTGGTGTATATTATTGATTGTAAATGGGCTATACTAGTAAGAGGTGAAACGATAAAAATTTTGAACTCAATATTTAAGAACAAATAGCACATCCAAACATAGGAAGGAATGATATTACAAGGAAATGGTCCAAAATGCTCAATAGATGTTTGCTCAAGATTTGTTTCCAGTTGAAGGACGACAGGAGAGAGTGGAAGCAGAAGGGAACGAACACATGACTGAAGTGGCTGAGTGGAGGGAAACACAGGGGGAAAGCGTTCGATGGGCGGAAGGAGGTGGAAATGACAGAACGCGCGCACGCGAGGCGCAGAGTGGCGGTGCCGCTGCGACGAGCTTCGTTCTAGCGACAGACCATACGCGACGCGTCCTCACAACATACGTCCTCACAGGCACGCATACACGCATTGAGAGCATTCCAACGGAATAACATACAGCATTCGCAAACAAGAGGATGAGGACAGAGTCAGCGATTTCGGAGGCAGATGCTCCATCGGTTTGGCCAAGTTGACAGACGACGGAAGGAAGCGCGACTGTATTTGCGGAAGAGGTTCGTTAAATAAATCGAGATGGAAATGGTGAAACAAACAGGTTGATATGTGCGTTAAAATAACAAAATATCCATGGATAAATAATTGCACCGTGACCAAATTATTCTGTTAAAACCAGAGAGGATGGTTTATACTTGGCTGGAGTACCTTCGGTGCTGATCATGATGGAAGAACTGTTGGTATTACACCCAGTGGCAGCGACGAGTATTGTCAGAGAAAGGGTGCGATTGAGGCGTCACTGCCTCCCTCTCTCCCTTGACACCATGCGCAGCCATACGCGTGAAGTAGATTACCGCGTCGCGTGGAAATTGCCTTCGCATGTGTAGTGGGATGGGGGAAGTGGAAGTAGGGAACCGGTTCTCATGCTCACCCCGTCGGGGACATGGGTGAGTAGTTCACCCAACGGAGGAGGAGCACACGTGACTTTAGCGAGGAATCTGCTGTGTGTTGGTTGATGGGTTGGGAAAGGGGGTGGGTTGGGAGGGGGTGGGAAGGGGTTGCTGTGTGCCGGAAACGATAAGCGGTGCGTCGGATGAGAGCATGCAGGTGGGACGAGCGCGTAACATTTGGGGCGTGATGCAGGAGAGTTCTATAGGATTCCTCCCATGAATAGACTCACTGCTAATTAATCTGGGGAAGGGGAAGCAGGTCGTCTGTGAACTGAGCGCTTTTTCTCCCAAAATTAGGAAATCAGCACCACGCATGAGATATCATTGAGTGACGTATTAAAATATGGATCGCTATTGAACTTTATGTTCGCCATCGGAATTTGCGGATGAATGGTCTCTAGCGTGTTAGTGATTCCAACACCTGCGAAATAAATATGAAATGCAATATTCTGTGAATCATATCCCGCAAAATCTCTGATTACTTGAATGAGATAATGAATTGTATTGATTTAGTATATTTATTAATGAGGTGTAACATGCTTTTACAGAATATTTCAATTGATATAAAATTTAAAGGATTTCAAAATACTCAATATACAATGATTGTAGCCATTAAATTTCTGTATTCCGTATATTTTAAAAATTATTTTACTATGAACGTTGTATAATTTGAAGTCAAATTTTTGCGTACGTGTATCAACTTAAGAATATTTCTTTCTTTATATTTTTCATGCATGGTGGAAATAAATATTTCTCCTATTTTATTTTACTATACTATTTAAGGTACCTGCTGCTTTTCATATGGCATTATTTACTCTACGGTTGGAGTTATCTGAGTAATAGATTTTTGATTAACCTAAAGATCATTTTGCGATAATATACAAAAACGTTTAAAGAGAAAGGATGTTTTCCCGACAGGTTAGTAATATTATATCATAATTTACAAAACATGTATTTTCATTATCGGAAAGCGGAGTACTTAGTGAGTTTTTCAGCTGTAGTAACCTTGCCTGATTGCCTGATACTCGTCCAATCACGAAAAAAAAAATTAACTAAGATAATACAAGAATCAATGAAATCACAGTGAGATCAACCCACCATTCCAAGTCATAACAAGTGCACTGACCGACCCTTTCTAGGTTCGCACGGGATTTCTGCTGCTTACCACAAATTACCGCTTTAAAATTGGAATTTCGGAACCAACTCTCTTAGATTCTACAATTTAAAGCAACTTACAAACATCTCATCTTCTTATTTTTTAATATTATTTAATAATATAAATAGTTCAGTCGGTCAGTCTATTTTGTCTAGTTACTTAGACAGGACAACTTGGCAAATATTTTCTTCCGTTTCTTTTTTTAAAAAGTGAAATCCGAAAGTATAGAAATTTGTTTTTTGACTTTTGATTTAGACAATTGAATCTGAAATTTGGAACATCATTGTTGAATGAGTTCTTCAATACAAAAGCAACATCTTGTATTAAATTATTTTCACTATGACTAGAAATAATTTCTGTTCCAGCTCACCCTATCCCTTAGGGTAATAGAGAAATTTGAGTTTCCCTCACCGTCTCCAGACATATGTCGTTTCACTTTTTTACTCTTCCTGGAAATTTCTCCTATGTAATTTCTTTTACAAAAGCGTGTGTAGATGAAAAAACTGGCCTAAGAAGAAGGAAGACATTAATAAATTCGAATTATTAATTTGATTTAATATCTTATCGGTCCCAGATATTGAAGGGTAAGGTTATGAGTGTAATGTAAAGGGATACTAACTATATTTTCATTACAACGGTCTTGAAGGAAGGGAGCTGATTTTCTAAGGAAGGAAATAGAATTATTCGTGTGCTATTATTTCATATGCCTAGGTACGAAGCTATATGATTGAGTGGATTTGTGCTTCCTCGACTATTATCTGATCGGGATGAGGAGACGGGTAAGACGGGTGTATGGCGTTGCTCTCTTGTGGTGACAACGCCGCCCCCGTCGATTTGAGCCGGATGGGCCGAGCCGTATGCGAGAGCACACTATTTGTTTATGGACTCATCGAACTATAACGCGCGATAAACTGCGGTCTTTATCTGGCAATTAATTTGCGAATAGGCGTCCGGCTCGGTCTGATGTAGCAGTCTACGATGCGCTGATGCTGGCGCAAGCGCGTGAAACTGGGTACACGGGTTGAACCGGCCAACCGTTCGAAGACTCGATGGCCTATCATTTCACCGTGTGACGAACTACATGTCGTTAAATGTCGATAATCTCTGGAACTACAGATTTTAATTCAATCACGTATTTTTGTAGTGCTCGTTAATTTGATTTGTGAAACAATGAGACATATTTTTCCTACTTTTAAAATGGATTACTTCTTTGTTAAAACTACTTTATGCTTTTAAGAGGACGATGGTAATATATTTTAATTTCGTGAAATAACAATAAACATTGAACATAATGAATTATTGAAAAGATGAGAAATAATATAATGCCAATGAAATGATATTTCTTTATACTGATTGAATATTATACAGATAATTTATTGAACTACAACGTGTTTAGTGTAATATATCCTGAAAGCTTGTTTCTCTGATGCCCAACGGACTCCTTTTGCATGTGTCCAGATGTGCGTGTCAAACGTCTCAAGTCAAACGTTGTGCGATGTTGGATGGATAACCTTTGATGGATGGGGGATGTCGCGGTTTCCGACGAACACGTTTAGTGGTAAGATAGAATCTTTGGTGGAGAAACTTGTGCGTCTATACTACGATCTCTCTCAAATTCATGTGGCACGTGGTAGTCATTAAGCGCTGGACGAACCAGAAAGCTTATTAGAACCAGAAAAGTTAAGGTATTTTTATATAATACTTCGACCTTATTAAGTCGTTTACTTTCCATTTAATATATTTGCATTAAAAAGTATTGAAAGCGCCAAACTATTGAGTTGATTATAATTTCAGATAGGGTCCGAGAAGACTATCTCACGCCATTGCATGACTTGGAAACCTGTGTGTGTTCGTAGAGTACTGCCATACGTGATGTCTGTTAACTCGATAATATAAGAAAATTTATTGACTTGAAATTTAGTGAATTTTGTTAGTTTTTTGATGTAAAATAATACAGTTTTAATGTTCGTTAATTATCCTCGTGACCAACGTACAACTGATTAAAAAGAGCTTAATGAATCAACGGATGCTTTCAAAATGAAGCTTCTTCGGTTGTCAAGAAGTTTCTTAATCCGTAGACAGTATGGATAAAGTTACTGGGGAAGTTGGAATAGAAATAAGGCAATTAAAAGATATTCAGCACAATTATTCTAAAAGCTTGTGAGACGTGATAACGCAAAAACGCACCGGCGCTTTTCATTGACGGAAGTTTTGAATTTCTGAGTTTTAGTCGTGCAGACTTTACAGGCTTTATGAACGTAAATTCGATGAACGTTTCAAACTTAATGCGGCGCTTACAAGTTTAATTCACAGTGATGTAATTAATACTGTTCGGGGAGTAGAATGACAGTTTTTGATAGTGATAAATGTTTTAATTACAAAATAAACATGATTGTGGAATAAATTCCTAGGTAGAATGCTAGCACATAAAATATAATATAAAGATAATAAAGTTACGTGTATGAATTTATGTTGGTTCAGTGTCTGGATCATTTAGGATTAGATTTTATTATTTATCAATTATCTACTTTACAATAATTTTTATGACGTGCTTCAGCAGATTTTCCATATTTTCCATTAAAATTATTGCAATCGGAATCCTACTTGTATGAGGATGTATTTATTAGTTGTATTTGCATTGTTGGAAGACTTTGTTTGTTGGATCCAAATGAAAAATTGTAGAAAAAAACTGATTGCATAACTCTTAGTTGGCTATGTATTGTATTTGTGTATTGTTTTCCTAAGGATTGTAAATAATACATTTGGAGGTGGTTAAAGAGCATCATCTTTAAAGTTGACCATTAACTGACCAAACAGTTTACATGAACTTAATGTAATGAAGAAATATAAGTAAAAAACGCGCAAAATCAGAAAGATAAGTGATTTCATAACTATTATTGATATCCTGGGGAGGGGGAATACGTAATGATTTTGTGATTTGTTCTGATTGTAGAAGCTTTTAATATTTTCCAGAGCAAGCTTTGTAGTAGTTCGCTAGTATTCGCTGGTCAATTCAACTGAAATATTTAGAAGCGAATGCATGCTGTTAATAACTGACGCATATGATTCGTGAGTGTTTTTTTGTTTTATATTAATCAACCGATGTTCTCTTGTGAATAACGTCTATTAATTCATTTTACATTGCCGAAGCCAGGCAAATATTTGAAACTCAAAAGTTCTTTATTGGGTAGTTGCTCTTTGTTCGCCAATGTATTGTGGCAATTCGAATTGCTTGCTGGTAACGTTTCGCTATTTGAATATTTCAAGGGTTTTATACGTGGTTGACATATATCACGGAAAGAATTCGAACCTAAAAATGATTGAAAGCGTTCGATAACTGCAGTTTCATGTCCTAAAATTACTTCATTTCCAAATATGTACTATTTTTAAAAGTTACTTCAGCAATTTTTTCACTACTTTCCAATTGTATGAGTATTTTTTCTTTATCCCATTTAATCCTTTAACTTTCCTTCATCATTTAATGAGTAGTTCACGTGTTAATTTTTACTTATAACACATGTGTAATGAAAAATGATGCCACAAATTGGTGAATAATATCTATAATATTATTCACAGTTATGATGAAAAGCATAATAATATTTCGAATTGATAGTGTTAATGACTCTAGCATATATATAACAAATATTGCATCTTTACCGATTGTATAGTTTATTCTAAACATTTATGAACAAATTTAGTTTGTCAGTTTTTTTATAGAATTTGTTACAATGTGTCTGTCTGTTACACATGAAGATAATAATGAATATTGTTTGTAGCTCAGTACGTTGCGTGACTAGAACGTGGACACGTGGAGTTGTCGGGCAGGAATTCAGTTGCGTGCTTAATACCAGTGACTGTCGTGGATGGCGTTGATTTAATACTTGTTGCTCAGACTGCAGGGGACTACCAACCTTGATTGTTATCGGTTTTTGAACAGTCTTGAAATGACTCACAGGATACAAGTTCATACCACTCTCTTAGCTTTGCTTAGGTGTCACTGTCTGTAAAGATAGTCGAGACAATGTAAGTAAAGCAGTTATACTGGAGGCTTAAGGGGTGAAATAAATTGTCTTCATTTCCCACTGTACGACTCCCACAATCAGGAGTTTTGTTATACTAAATACGTTTACTTTCGAGAGAGAATAAACTGATTTATTTACAAATACCTTACATGTATCATAATTTCGTTCGCATTTTCATAACTTTGCTTCAGAAACTAGTATTTCCCCATTGTGAGTTCATGTGTCTGCGTGTTTGTGTTTGTTCCTCGCGTAGCGCAAAGATAGGTCGAGTTATGATAGTATTACGGGTCGAGGGCGTCGAAATTCAGCAAACATGTTCTGCAGGAGGGGTCCTAAAAGATCGCTCAGTGTTTCTTTCGAATTCGAATATTAATTCAAATATACATTGTTTGATTTATGCGGGTTGTATTGTGTAGATACGATATTTCAATAATCATATGTTCTACTACTCTGTTTAAAATAAAGTTTTTTGATATCTGTTGTTTAAAATTAACTTTCATTATTTTATCAATAACGTGATATAAACTTTTGAAAACCTTGCAGTGGGAGAATTTCCTCTTTATCTAAAAAGTTTACTTAGTTTCGTTGTTTTTGGGGACTTCTTAACACTTTCAATATTAAGTGACCTATTTACTATGTACAATCACTAATATTAATGAGATGTTTTCATACCGTAATCAGTTAACGCTCTTGGTTCAAGAATGGCAATCTACCTCCTCGTAACGATCTCGATCCCACACACTTGCATGCTTGAGAGAGACTGCCTCTGCAACGTTAGATTACAAGATCGCAGCTTTGGAAATAGTCTTACCTAAGCATCATCCTGTGGCTCTGCTGTCGCGACGGAGCTGCACCCAATTATCGGGTGTCAGCAATAAAGGGGAGCAGGTAGCAGTCGTGCTCTAAGACACACTAATTTATTCTCTGCCCGAAATTTGCTTCGTAAGCCGGTTACAGACAGTGTACCTTGGGGTTGGTGCAGGGATGGAGTTTCTTGGCTCATGTGTGTCCCTACTCCACTGAGCTTGTATGAGAGATGTATTTAATGAATGTATAATAATGTAACTAGTCTGTTTGCGATAAATTGGTTGTGATGGAGGAAGGTGTGTGAGGGAGTATACGGGGAAAGAAATCATGAACTGCACATTCTGTGTGTTTCTAGAAGCCACTGTATTCTGTTTCACCCTTATTTTATTACTTAAAGAAAATACTCTCATGATATTTCAGCAATTTATAATGATAAATGTACTCCAATATTGTATTAGTATATTTTATTTCTGTGTGTAATTTAATATAACTGATAAATAATTTAAAGTTCAGTTGTTAAATTATTTTTTGTTGGCAAACAGGACAATTGATCTGTTTTCTTGTTTGTTATGATATGTCAAATCTGATCAATAATTTTGGATAAATTTATGTCAATAAATATGGACCTCCAGTATTTACGCTTTTCATGTTAAACATTAATTGAAGCTAGCGGTCCGTCCCCATCTCATGCGGAAGAATTCTAATTGCGTTTCTTAATAACTCTTCATTGTAGTATAACGTAGAGAAAACATGTCTAAATCCCTTAAAAATGGTGTTACCAGTTCTTCCGCATTTAATTTCGTCGGCATTTGATCGACATGATATCTTCAATTTTTCTCTTAGGTATTTATTACGAAGTTTTGAAGAAAAGAAAATATTTATAAAAGATTAGATTCATCGATTATAAAAGAATTATAAAAGATGTTTTCATCGATGTGTTACTTCAAATATAGTGTTGAGTTTATTTTAATTTCCATGATTGCAGATTCCTCTGTAGAAATCCTTTTGAAAAACGTTTGCGACTAATTGAACTCGGAACATCGAATTTGATTGCAAAGATTTTGGAGGATAATGTACCATGTTACTGGCATTCGAGCAATCAATATAACTAAATGACGAGCTCATTGAAGCACACTGATGGCTTTCCAGATCCTCCGCACATATCGATTGCCTGCAAGTTCTCGTTGTGATTGGTCGCTCTACTTCAGTTTGCCTTCTTCACGAAGTTCATTTTTTTCCCAGTCAGTTTCTGTACAATATATTCAATTATTTATTTGTTATCACGGAGACTTTAAAATCTGACGTATTAAAACAATGAAGAATGCGGCGTATATACTGTTGGGCTTGTCGTGCTGTATAAATACTTGCATCGATGCGAATAACTCACACAGAAAAGTTTGTGAAAATTTTCTGATTTAATATTTTTAACAATGTGTACCTGTAGTAGACTAGAGGGTACTGCCTACGAGAGGGTTTATAAATACCCAGGATTGTGATTAATAATGATTTATATGAAGTTGGATCCAGATAACAGTTCAATAACACAACACTTTAATATACAAGTTTAACATTACAAAAATACCCCCTATTATTCCAAAACTATGTATAAATTTAAAGAAGGTAGAATTAATGTTGATGTGTGTGCAAAGTTGAGACTGTGATAACGGCATATTAAATATCGTGACAACAAGTAAATGAAATTGTTGAGTGAGTTTTCTCCAACTAGGTACAATTGGTCAATTCAAAAGCTCACGATTCATATATATATAGAATACATTAATTGTATTATTTGGCATTTACAGTGAATTAAATAGAATTTACAGACACTACAGAAATTCAAAGTGAAAAAATCAAATGTTTCTGCGTGCTAAAGGGCTGGTAGCAAATAAGAGAAATCTCAAAGTATATAATACTAATTAGAATTCTTGATCAACATTTATTGATTATTGTAAATTATTACTTGAAGTTAATAGATCCTACATAGTGGTATCTAGTGATAAATGCACTTATCTCAGAGTGCAAGGAAGCATTTGATAGTTACTAACGTGAATGTTAAAGTATACAAACTAATGAGGCCGTAAGTAGCGATGTCTTGAAATTTGTTTCAGTTGATGTAGATGTCCATCGAAGTGTCCATAGCTACACGCATAATCTGTGGATTGTAGAAGGATTCAAAACCTTACACCATGTAGCAGCAAGACATCCGTATTTCATGTCTCTAACAAGATGAAGCTGAAAATGGCCCAAAAGTTTGTAAGTTATATGCGATATAACACTCAATGTGAAGAACGACATGTATACTGGAGCGAGTGAGGATTGGAGTCTCCGCCACCCTTTAGATTGACTCATGGGATGATTTAGAAGCTTCTAAGAACGGCATCTCATTGGTTACGCCTTTGAAGCGTAATATGACCTTCTTCTTCCTTGTGATCGAATCAGCGCACACTGGGGCACAATACCTTAAAAGTTGGTATTAATTGCCAAATACCATGAACCGTATGTTAAAACCAGAATAAATAAATAAATGTAATCGTAAATAAACACAAAACATTGTTTTTATTTTTGATCACTATAAAATCGGAAAAATTCTAATCATAATATAATCGTAAATCAATACGTATTTCAGACATTATCAGAATTAGTAAACAAAAACTCCATATTCATTTCCTTGGTACTCATTGACAATTGAAGCCATTAAGAGTGTTTCCTTTGGTATGTTTTTAATTTTTTTCTAGATTTTTTCTTTTGCTAGTATTGGATCTGAAATGAGAAGAAAAAAGTTAAAAGTATTTTCAGTAGATATTTTCCGCTTTCATTTTCTTGGGTAATGTTCACGGTAATTTTTAAAATCTTTTTTTGGCGCCCCACGCACCTCGTTAGTCCATTGGCCAATGGGCAACAAAGCATTGGATATTAATTCGCTTAGTGTATAAAACATCTGTGTTTTGTGGGAGGCATAAATACGTATCTTACAACTTAACAAAATAGCAGTATCATGCGTGAATTCTCGGAGTCGATCTATGTTGATTTAATATCTACATGATACTACTATCTCTTTAATGTGCATTTTTAATCAATCCTTCATCAAATTTTGTTATTTCTGCAGAGACTTCAGGGTTAGAAAATAACCTTGCTTTGTAGCTGTTATAAGAGTTTCCGAAACCGGGTTTAGGGAACCCACAATCAATCTAGTTTTTTCTTTCAATTTGGTTTGTATACTTTCTTGCTTCTGCAACTATTATTTTATCATTTGTTTTGGATTTTTTAGTTTCTTTCACTATTGTTTTATCATCATCTTTTGCTAGCCACTTCTGGATTGGGAGTGTATAGAATAGGTGGAGGACACATTCAAAAAACCGTATCCAGCCAAATCCAACAAGAAATATTCAAAATAGTAAATTTTATGTTTTTTTTATTAATCATTTTATCAATATCACTGAAATCTTTTGACGTGTCATCTCAAATGTAACATATCTGCATATTTATTGCTCTCATCGAAAGAAACCGTCGGACGTCCGCGTTCACACTTGACTGAATTAAAGACGGCTTGGAGCGGGTAAAAGGAACTAACGTTTCAAGCCAATTATCAGATTTTTTCTGGTCTTCTTAGATCTTCCTACATTCAACCATCTATACTTAAATTCAGGCTAGAATTGTTATATTTTGCTCTTTAAATTAAACAAATTCAATTGGGAACATGATGTGCATACTTGAAGATAATTTGTTAAGAAATTGAATGTTTTTCAATTTTACTCGCACCAACACTTGGTAAGATGTCGTATAGTTATTTTCTTGGTATTACTACTGTGCTACAATTAGGTCCTGGAACCATGAGTAACCATAAGTTACTAGAACGCACATAAGTAAGAAAACACTATTTTATTAGGTTAAACCGAAACTGCAAAATTACGTAGAAAATTGTAACGTGCTCAAGTTGCCCAATACTACACTGAAAAAAATATCTGAGTTGGGGAGCTAATGTATTGGCTGCCAGTCGGACGGACAATACATGAGCTCGCATAGCTAACATTCGTCTGCTATGACGTGAATTTTCGACCTTCTGTATCACACCGTACAGTATTAGCTCTCACAGCTTAAGTAGCTTAAGTAATACGAAAAGGGAACCTATAGTAGATGATGTTGCCTACCAGTAAGCACGTAATATTGATTTGAAGTGAGTCGATGTCGACTATACGCAAGCTTTCTTCTCGACTTTCGTGACAATATTCATTTTCATTACAACTCCATGGTCTTACCATGTTTCATCACAGGCGTAGAGCTAACATTCTTTTTTTTTCGATGTCTGTCTTCAGGTATCTGACCTCGCCAGTATTCAATCCAGGGACCTGTCCCTCTGAAGGCGCGAACTCTAGTATTGAACTCTAGTATTTTGAAATTTACTCTTATTAGATTAATACATTTGAAAATATCATTATTTAAAATAATAATTAGGTATTGACCAACATTAACCTACAGAAATTAAAAATACCACCAGTGTACAGCTGCTCGACGTCGAGACAACACTGTAAATATTCGTCATCAAGAAAACACATATATAAACAAAAGCGAACGAATTAAAACGAGTCGCACGTGTGCACTCTTCTCAATGCTTTCTTTGCGACAGGGAAGAGAGTAGGGGGAAGTTCTCGGTCACGAGACTTTCGGTGCCTTAAGTGCGGAAATGTTGGTATTATGACTGTCAATATAACGAATGTAATTGTAGAACTTGAATTTTTTAATCAATACTAACTTTTAAGGTATTCTGCCTCAGTGAGCAGCGGGTCGACCACGTTTGCGTTTTGGTTGCTCACATGGTGGCGAGCATGTGAACAGCCTAGTTCATTACGGTATAAGTTATAGTTTGTATGTATAGTATAATAATGAATACCACTTTTATATACTCATTTTGCTTTATGTTGCACGTATTGACGATTATGAATCCTTTTTTAAATTCTACGCATCATGAGAGAAAATGATAAGTTTTCTACTCCCAATACATATAAAAATGAACTTTTATTTACTCCAAGTAGGGAGGAAAAATTAGAAAAACAAGGACATAATTAATACTTCTGATTAATATTCATTGAAATAGTTGTAACAATGTATCATATTAAGTTACTATATTTATTTTACATGGCGGTGATGATTCTAAGAGAAATAACCGTGCGCAGCTATTTTGGCACTATTAAAATGACAAATGCGGTTCTATATTATGATAGACATTGATTTTCAAGATATTTGTGTCAATTTTAATGAATTACAATTCGTTAATAAAATCAATATCTTCTGTTAGAGAAACGTATTGTAATTTTTTAAACTAAAATTTTGTCCCACCAATGTCGGGTTCTTCGGTTCCTTTACGTAGTGTGACGTTTCAGATTTGAATAATTCACATACATTGACAGAAATGTAAAATATTGGTGCAAGAGATATACGAGAACAATCGTAGCAGTGATACATTGTACCATATCTTTGTGCGTCAGGTGATATTTCATTTAGAGACCTAGAAATGAAAAGTAATACTCATTCATACTGATTGCATTTCCTACTTTTCATATCCTTTGATTGAGAGAAAAATTAATTGATTAAAACTAATTACTGATGTATAACTGGTATTTTAATTACTTTCCCATTTGAAACGGTTTAATAGAACAGGATAATGATACGTGATTTTAATAAATGCGTTGAATTATTTTTTAAAGAAAGGTGGAGACCAGTTGGAATTATAAAGTTAATTTATTTCCCCATTGGTTAGTGCGATGGTTTTTTTACAAGACCATATTGTTATATTAATAACACCTCATCTGTTCTTTTCCACAGATAAATTACTTCGCATTTCATGTTGGAATTCAATCGATGTTGCTTGTTGAAATGTTTTCGAAAATAAGACTTAAATTTTCCGACATAAGTCTTTTAGATCAATTTGCCTTATTCGAAATGAAGTGAATATAAATGGAGCTTGCAGCAAAGTTTCAAGGTAAATCTCCTTCACATACAAAGTCAAGATTTTAGTAGTTTTTATCATCCCGCGCGGGAATTTATTTCTGAATCATTATTTCTCAGTTTTCTCTTTTATTCGTGTCAATGAAACTTAAGTAACATAGAACATCCGAATATTTTACACATTTCTAAGAAATACGTGGCGGGTCGAATTAGTTCCTCCAAATCATACTTATGTGATACTGCTTGGTTAATTACTTACCATGGCAGGACATCGTTCGTTAATGATGAGCATGCTGTATTACTTCCATGAAATCTTCCAATCAGGTGATGGAAGGAGTGGGCCATTGTATCGCATCTTCGTTTCACTCTACCGTTGTCCTTCACGATACACTCAAGATGTATTTGTTAACGTACGAAGATGTATTTGAAGTTCCACTATTGTTATTTATTAAAATTAATCTATATTTGTTAATTAGCCTCGAAGAAGGATATTAATTTCTATGGTTAAAAGAATAATTGACTGCTGAATCGTTTGATGTGTTCTTCCTTATCGTTACTTTTCAGTCGTGGTAGCTTTCCATTTCATGTCACTACACTTAATTGAAGTGCGTACATTTTAGTCGTCTAGAGGGAATCGAACACTCACTCCTGAGTGCTAACTAATCGACAACGTAGCAGCAGACTTGAGGGGAGTAGAGTGTAGCCTACCTGGATAAAAAACGGGATTGTCGATTGTCCTGGGATCACAAGTGCTCCATCGGTGGTAACGGGACGCCGTAAAACTCGCGAACGAAACAATGGTGGATTCGGACGCTGGTGCCGATAGTGCTAATGCGTCGCCTCTGTCCTCCACAGGCGCAGTCATTAATCACAACGACAAAAGACGAGCGCTTACAACTCAAACCAAAGAGTGAGCGTCGGCGTCGCAGAGAAGTAGAATAGAGACTTCGCTGGTGAATATGGGGGTTGACAGAGAAGGCGGCAGTCAAGAAGATAAAGTGGGATGGGATAAAGGAGCTGACGGCTCCTCGAAGCTACTGAGGAAGCCGACCATGCGAATTGTACGACAATGCTAGTGGAGATGAAAATAGTTATCAAAGACAAGACGCTGAGAGCGAAAGAGAAAGAAATAATTGTGATATTTGCTTGATTCCTTTCTTTGTTTGCGATTACCTTTAATTTATTTTAGTTTTCTTTGGATTTCTCTTATATCTTTTAGTAATGACTTCAGAATTTTCATGTAATGTCATTCAAACTGTAAATTTTGTGTGAGGTAGGATTATACTCACTGAAATTTCAGGGTATAAAGTTCTGTAATGCTGATGCTTTGAGGATAGACGTTTGTTGGAAAGCACTTTTTATTACTTAGAGCTACTTCACACTTCATATATAAACTTCGTTAATAATGATATCGTTAAAATAAAGATAAATTGTTATATGTAATATCAGGAATACTTTACGCTCACGTTTGATGTCACTCATGTACGTACTACCAATAAGAGAACCATAATAATTTTTTTTAAAGAACTTGACATACATTTTTAATCTTTGCTTCGATATTTTGATATGTTGACTCAATGTTTCATTGGAGAAAATCAAAGTTATGGTGAAGTTGGGATGAATGTGAAGGAAAATAAGTGGAAGAGAGCTGTATATTTAGGAAGACGATAACAGGGAAGCGTTTAGGGAGGACATGTCTACGAAGGCTCGTCAATAACCCAGTGCCAACGTATATCTCTTCGCATTGTGCACGCCGCTTGACTGCCACCGTCTGTCCTCTCCGTCCCACCAAGCCCACTCGCTCTCGTGTTGTCACCAAGTGCGGAGGTATTTTGTCGGACAAAGTGCGGAGTGCGGATGTGTGAGTCGCAGCGAAGTGCGGACTGTGCAAATAGCTCCCACCTGCGGAGGTGCGCGGCTGTTGTCTGGCGATAAGGGCCGTCCGCTCCGTGATTCATTGCGAGTGGACATTTAACGACGCTTCCCAACTCTCCGAGGGCCTTTCCAAGTAAAAAGTTGTGATTTCGTTTGCCTCTATTTACTCCACGTCTGTATATTTGATAAAACATGACATTCGCATTAAATGTGCTATCATTAAAAAAAAGGAAGGTATTGGTGAAGTGTAAATCGCGTAAAATATAATAATGGACTTAATACATTTATCTTGTCAGTGGCTCCCATTTATAGGAAATTCAGGAAAGAGAGATTTTCTGAAGACGATACCCACCATACCAATTATGTATAGATAATTCAAATTGACTAGTCAGTGAACGATTGTGATGTATTTTGATTTTATTTGAGGAATCAGCACGGATCAGGTTGTAGAATACATTTCAAGAGTCATGCAAGGCTTAGATAGTAAATTGCTGACTTGTCAGCAGGGGTTCATATTCAGGTAACATCAGGGAAAATTTAGCCATGTCTCACCGTCCACAGTGTTACTTATGGAACAATTTGCTTGAGTTCGTTATGGAACGATTTGCTGACCTTTCTGCTACAAAAGTGAAAAGATCATAAGCGTGGCATAATTATGAATAGATTACGAAGGGATCGTAAGCGTGATGAGAACAAAGAAATTGTTGAACTCTATTTTCCGAAAAACCCAACACTGCAACGATTTTTTCTATGCATTAATTCGATTTGATTCATCTTATTAGGATGGTGATTGATTCATTTCACAACACGACCCCACTCTAATACGTTTAAAACAATTATATGAACCTTTAAAAAGCATTTAACTATTACAAAAACTAATAACTCAAACTATAGGATGAATAATTCATGCGATTTGTCACGACTATTTGACTACTTTAATCTATGGATCAAACACAAATGGGCAAACCATTCTTAGTTTTAATTTTCTTTCCGACGTGTTTGGTACTCGGAAAGAAACTTATAAGACTCGCAAACGTACTCAATCACGGGAATGCCATCGATTCAAGTTTTCTTTTATATTTTATATTCATGATGTGAATTTTGGATTTCACCTCAAAATACGTATGCTATTTCTTTTCTTTTCCTTTGTTATTTCTTCGTATTATTTTATTTTTCCTTTATTAAAAATGGTCCGATCAAGTTGATAATAGCTCATTTTAAATTATCTCACATGTCAGTCAAGTACTGAAATTGATTCATTACTTTTCATTTTAGATGCGAAAAAAATAAACTTTAACAACAAAATTTAACAAATAAATTTTTTTAAACAAATGTCCATCTAAAAGTCGAAATTAAAAACCATCACACGGATTGTGAGTTGGTGAAGGTTAATGTATTGAAGTGTGATGTTCTTCGTTACCGCCTTAGATAGGCAATCCCGCTCAACAATAACGTATAACGGGAGGCAACGAAGGTTTTCTCGCTGTTGCAGGCGTCTCATCATCTAAGTGCCGTCGAACTGAGAGCGATCTATATTTAGCACTCTGTGTTTATTTTATACAAAACGCGTTGTTGTTTTCAGAAATGTCTATTGTTCTATTTTATCGGTTTTGGGATTGGTTTCAAATTATTTTATGCCCATCCACCTGTGCTCTTAGATTTTGCCTTATTCCAATTCGGACATTTTTTTGACATTTCGTGCTTAAAGTAGTGATTGCCCACTGTCGGTACATATTTTCCAGAATATTTATAAATTATATTCAGACAACACAATGAAGGTAGAAGTACATTTTTTGAACTTCTCAAAATTTCAGACACTTGAATAATGCATCTCGAATGCTCATAACGATAGAGGAACTAATGCCGGAATGATTGAATAAGTATCGATTTAACATTTTGGAAAAAAATTTCACGCGTATCAACAAGAGCATAGTAACTATGAGCTTGAGTGTTTTATTAAATAACAGAGTATTTAATTTGAAACTTCTGTTGAACACACCTTATGATAAAATCAATTGACGTTTTCAATTTACCTATTGATAAACAGCAAACCGTTAATTTGAAAAATGAATTTCATTTATAACGTATCCAAATTTGATATCAAAATATAAGTAGATTATTCTGAGATCTCTTTATAATTTCTTTTATAACCTCTTATTTCCATAAGAAAAGTTCTTTATAGTTTTTAACCGAGAATGATTCGTACATACTTACTAGCTGAGTTCCCGCGGCTTCGGTGGCGTGAATTTTGTAATTTGCCTGAAACTTTATTCTTTCTCACATTCTTATTGATATCCGCTGAGAATGTTGTCCATCAATGTTAGAAGTTTTAATAGTATTGGTGTGTATCAATCCCTCATTTTTACTGATGAAATTGAAATTTTTTTTAGAAAACACCAATTTCCCATTTCACCAGCTTAGGGGTGAATTTTCGTAAAATCCTTTCATACCAGATGTTTTCGATATTTTTCGTTTCACCTTCAGAGGTGTCGTGCATAATGTTCGTAATGTAGGAACACAATATCACTACGATTATTCATCTCAGAATATACACAAACCATGGACTCGACCCTAATATCGGTCTTTTTACGTAATTTTTACGTCTTACCCTTCACTCGTCAACTCTAAGGATACCGTGCCAGTATGTGACCTCAACCTAAACTTAACGGCATCGGTAGTTTAAAAATCTCATCAACCCTAATACTATGGATCCCATGCAATTTTCATTTACTTATATTTCAAAATTAGTTTTCAATCCTATTATATCCATAAACACATGTCCACCTCAATTGACCGACTATGTTTGGAGATTTGCTGACAATCATATGCAGGCTGAATTTTAGTGAAGATTTATGAATTCACTCATCTACGAAATGATAAAGGCATATACTTAATTAACCACATTTCTCGCAAAATTTTGTATTTCATTGGATATTACAATTTAACGACTTAACGATTTGACAATTTAAAGTGATATTTTGTCGTTATTTTAACTTGATACTACTTTTAGTCATAAAGTTTTGCTTTCTATTCTGATATCCTCACTTAAACATTTGCTTTCTGAAATTGAATGACATACTGTGTAACCAAACGTTCGTGGAAGGACTTACACGTTTTGAAAGTTTCGAGGACTGTCACGAGTGGGATATAGAGTAGTACTGTCGACAATAGTTGTCTATAATCTCCCCCCTGTGCTAATATTACACTTTTACACTTCTCTCTTTTGTGATATTTTGTCTGTTCACATTATATAAATTTTATTGCATATCGAACCCAATGTGCCATCTGCGTCACCACGAATCTTCCCCATTCTTCTCTTATTTTCGTCTTACCCGACAGTCCTGCTCCTCTATCCTCCAAATTGAGTCATTCCCTCTCCTCCATCTGTCTCTTCGTTCCCTTCCGTCCCCACCCAACCCTCTCCCTTCCGATTACTCATCTTCCCCTACCTTGCATCTCCACTTAATTACCGGAGGGGCAGAGAGGGAGACCGATGGAGCGGCGAACGCGAGTGTCTACGTGAACGGGGATCGAAGCGTGCCCCGCGGCGGCAACAGGTAATTCCCCGACTCTCGCGCACCCACTCGCTTGCACGTTCGCAGAATTCCATTATGATGTTCGGAATGCGGCTCATCCGAGAGCGCTGTGCAGTGGTTTCGTCTTTGTTATGTGTATTTGTTAGTTTGAGTGGTTTCCCTGGAGGGACGTTGACGCGAAGTGAAGCAAAGTAGACAAAAAGATATTAACGTGAAAAAGTGATGTTCCTAGTAAACAAAAAATGAAAGTGATTGAAAACGTAACAGAATACAATTTTTTGTTTCAGTGTGATGAAATTCTAATCAATGAAAGTGCTTTGGCTTGCCCGAAACTCAGTCCAACAAATAGCTTGTGGATAAATTTGTGAAAACAACACAAATACTGTTTTCAAACGATTTTGATGTTTAATCTTTCCCAGGTCTCGTCAAGACTTGCTTGGTTTAGATATATTTATGAAGGTCTTTGCGTAAGGTATACTACTACAGTATTAATACAGATTTTTTATTAAAATATTATAAATAGGAATTGTGGAAAATGGGTTGCATGGGTTTATTAAGATAATAAAACAAAGAGAATATATCTTTTCTTACAAAACAACACCGAAATTAATTTAATACTATAGATTTAGTCATGTAATATAACATTTTTTGAAACTGAAAAAAACGCAGTTATGGCTTAGCGAAGTACAGGTGATGTTTTGAAAGATCGAGTATCCATTATTCAACGATATGTGAAACAGTCTTCAACCATTCAACACGTGAATTAGATGTGAAGAGGTGTAAAAGCCGAGAGGACGGAAACTTGCAGCGGTGGCGTCTTTTCTCCAATGTACTTGTGCATGGAAAAGCACTGCACTTGGTCAAATTTGGTGAGCTTGTTTTCTCATCCACTCCAGATCAGCGATGCGTAGTAAATAAATGACCATCTAGTGCAAGGGGACTCGTAATGCACCCTTGAAATACAAACGATCTGATCCGGGCAATACCAAAATAAATGTAAATAAATAAACTCCAGACTCCAATTCCTTCAACCATGAAATGTGGAATATCTGATCTCCCTGTATGGAAGATTAGACCTGATGGACTGAACCCAACCGAATGAATAAATAGAAGAAAACTAATCAAGCGATAACTCACTCTCGTTAAGAGGTATTTAGCTATGAATACTCATCGAATTTTGATTGAACAAATTTAGTTCTTGGTTGTGAATCCGCTCATCACAATAATGAGTTTGCAGTATAATAATAATGATTTCCTTAACTTTTGGCGAGGCGCTCGCTGTATCACAAAAGACAATGAAAAGAAGATGTATATCATGTTATTGTCTTGGTCATTTGCTCTTTTCAAGTCCATGGAGCACCTACGTAGTACTACGCCCATTGGATGACGGACGTGACTTTCTGATTAAATGTATGATCTTATTTCTTTTACCTTTGTCGACGTATGTGACGGATTGCATGTGTGACATTCATTTCTCGACTTTTAAAATTGTGCCCAAAGAATGAGCCATCGAACAGTGCGCTTGATCTTGCAATGTGAATTAATATCAGATTTCAATGTGGAAGTTACATGTTTTATTGAAGAATCATTAGGAACCAAAACATTAGCATGGTATTTGTGTAAGTTTACAATGTACAATATCAACTTGATTATAATATTAGTTCTGTAAAATATAAACGGATGATGTATTCTTCAAATTAATTTTATTGACTTCTCCGTTCAATTCGTTCACCTTCAGCGCGAGTCCTATGGGAAGAATATTTGTCGTATCAGTCTCAAATACAAAATAAAAAGGGTATAGAAATTTAGAAGACGAATAACAAGAATAGAGATAATAAACAATGAAAATATAATAAAAGACAAATCCCAGGTACGTAAGACGGATGAATTCAGAACGTTGACTCGTGGTGTTGGCGGAAATCTAAAATTGGAAGACGATTGCAATATATGATAGAATGTGTGCGTGTTGATTGTTGGGAGAATATATGGAAAAAAATTATATTTGGTTAAAGAAATGATGTTTTAATAAAAAGTCGTGTACATGTATTGTGTGAATTAAACAATTATTGTACGATTCAAATTGTTTTCCCATTCAGTATATTAAAGAAGTACTTTTTTTGTAAACATTACTTTTGGGATGGTAAATTATGAATCCATATAGTTTTCTTGATGACATTATGCCTATGTAACGGCGTCGTTGCCTGGATAGAGTCTTGTAGCGTCTCTGCCACTCGGTGATCATAGTAACCGTTTCGTTTCAGCAAGTCGGGATGAGCTCGGTTCTCAAGAACCGTGCAGTCTCACGTATGGCATTTGCAATTCTAAAGCAACGGATGGAAAAAGAAGGACCAAGGGAAGGAGCTTGTGGAAGCAGAGACATCCATATCCACCTGCGGGGCGCAATGTCTGCTCACTGACGATCCACTCAGCGTCGCCTCGAGGCAGACGACCGTTGTGTCCTAGAAGCAGACGATGGGCGTTTGGTGCCGCTTAACTGCTTGGAAGATATGCGCCTTGGGAGCACACGCCATTGTTTGCAGTGCTTGCTCCCGAATTACGTCCTGGAAGGACGAGCGACCACGGGGAAGTACCACACGATGTTTCTGGATTGGGCCGTCTCCATGGAAATATTATTGCTCGTCATCTTGTTTTACCTGGAAGCGAAGATTTATGGTAAACAGGTTTTCAAAAATACCCGTGAAAAATGTTCTTTTGAATTTTATCGTCCTGAATTACGGTGTTACGGATGACCTTTCAGAGAAATTGAAGGAACTTGTTTTCGTGGGACAAAAGTTTCGTCCCATATAAATAATCCCAAGAAATAGATTGGATGAACTATCGATTTCATAAACTTTCCTTTTATATTTGAAGCTTTGGGAACATTTTTGTTTTAGGAATTTCATTTTGTTGTCCTTTCTTTATATGCTCTGTTTAATTACGGAACTAGAGAAGTATTTATCTTGAGTAATTTTTGCAACTGTACTTGCCTGAAGGACGTTTTTTCTTGTCTGGAAGCTTTGGAACTCACTGTGTATTGTATATATAAAATATATGTTTACTACTTAATTTTACCCCCCACCACTATTACACTTACAGCAAAATTTGTATTTTGTGTTTCAATTTCTGAGTAATTCATGAAATAACCAGTTACTTCCGATTTACCAGGCCCTTAATATTTTTGAAATGTATTGAACGTTCTTCTTTACATATTGAGAAAATGCTTTCGTGTGTAATAATACACATAACACACTTTGTTATTGAGCATAAACTAAATAAAATTGTTTAGTCACTTTGAGGAAATAGATTACGTAATGTAATAAAAGGTCAAAATCGAATGCTTATATTATTAGAAGTATTATCTTTTCTGTGCTCTCTCTATACATTAGTATTCTCCAGAGAACAATTGAAACTCTGAGACTGACTAGTATATCGCATCTCCCCTCTGATTTCAAATCACTGGATATGCACCACATTTTCTTTATTATCATGGATACTAGGAGTCATCTTAATTTAAATAATACAAAATGTTATAATATGAAGTTTTTAGGACTCATCGTGTTTTGAATTTCATTTGTGCAGTATTTCACTCATGATGATCGTTACGTGGCCTAAAAACCTTATGTTGTGTATAATAATATACTTCCTTTCTGCATTCGATTGCCATAACATTTCATTTCTAGAATTTGTAACATCCATACAATAAATTTGAGTTGAGAAAAAGCGGAGACACTATATAAATTTTTCTTCATATAAAACAATACTTTTTCAAGAAGACTTATTTTGTGAAAAGTTTTATTATTTTGTATTTTAATTTATTTTTGTTAACGAGAAAATAAAATGGTACACAATATTTTAGGATACACAGTTGATCTTGTCACATTGCTCCCACTGTTCTGAGTCCTCTAGAATTTCTGCCTGTGACTGCTGCATTAAACAACATCTTCTCGCAGCCAGCGCTACTTTAAACGACCAGGAGACGTAAACTGTACCAGGGGGAGAGAAGAGGGGAGGAAAGAAATTCTCTCGTGTATTTTACGGGTCCTGTTTTAAAAGAGAGACAACTCAGTTTTTTCCGCCCTTAAGGAAGACTCGTCCTCTAAGGTATGTCCCGTATATTGCTGTCGGAGTTTAACACCGCACCTCTAGCTGGTGGGGTAAACACAGACGTTTTGGAATCCGAATGACCCGCTCTTTGCAAGTTTATGGCTGATGTACAATATTCCTGGCAGAATTGGTGGCAGTGTGAGAAGTTTGCCGAGTATGAGTAGTATTTCAAAAGAATAGACAAATAGACGTGTGATTTAGATTTTGTTTTCTTAAGAATGTGTATTTTGTTTCATAAAGTAAGTGCATTGAACGTATTTATGAGTTAAACTGTTGGAATCTGACTTATTGAAATCATATTTCAAGTATTCCACTTCGCCAGTGTGTGAAAAAAATTTCATTTGTGATTGATTCGTTGTACAAATATGAAATATATTATATTTTCAAACATGACTATGTTAATGTCAAAACAAGATTACAATTTTTTTTGGTATTTGTAACTTTAATATGTTTTTTTCGAGTTTTTCAGTCAACAACGAAGAGGTTATTCTCGAAAATCACGCTACAAAACGCGAAACACGCAAAATAGCTGCACGGCAGGGTTTGTGTATGTTGTGCAAATCACACCGGAAAATTGCGGCCTCTCGTTATTCATTACCCAAAAGTTGATGAGACTCGCTCGTATCGACGAGCGAGAGGAATCAGTTAACTCCCGTGCGAAGTTCCTCCAACGTGAAATTGCAAATTTTCTAATAATGTTTACTCTCGTGCAAGCACCAACTTTTTCTCTCTTGAATGAGTTTATCACGTCCCGATTTCAAAGCGTTCTTTTAACATGTGATGTATGAGCTATTGACCACAGTTTGGTTGCCGGTTCATCCATGATGAAAACCGATCGTGATAAACGTTCGATGTATCAACGCTATGCAGATGGACGCTCGAGTGAACCCAAGAGAAGTGGATATCAATGGCCTCAACTGAAGGGTTTTAAAGTGAGTTTGTTTGTACTCGTTGTAACAGATATATAAGCTGTAAAACGATTTGGAATGTCTTCTGTTTTTTTTCTCCGTAGATGGACAATGTAGATTGGGTTTGTAAAATAGTTCATCTGTTTTCACAAAAAACGTATTTGTAATTGACCAAATTTCATCAACTTAACCAATATACATTATATTTTTAGACTAAATAAGATCGAAATATTTAATAAAAATTATTTTGCAAAACGTATTTCCAAATATAATTTAACTTCTGTTCAATAAATCTCTGGATAAAACAAACATGTGCTGAGTTCAAATTAAAAAGTTCAAACTTATAGTTAAATTAAGCATTTTTATCATTTTTTGAGATTCCTGTTCTGGTACTATTTTATGTGTGTTGTGCAAAAATTGGAGTGATGCTGTCAGGAGACGTTGGAAGACCTCGTAATTTACTATTAGAAGACCGCTTAATCAGTGAAATAGCTGGGGTGAAATCAGTGAAATGGTTTCGTCAGCAAAAGTGCGGCGTGTCCTCTTCTGTAGAATGAGATTGAGGGTGAGTCATGAGCACAGTCTGTGTTGCCTCCGGAGACGAGCTTAGCTGTGTGTGACCTCCACTGCACGTGAATTCCTTCCGAGTTATTGCCTAGAGGGATGCACCACATTCGTCGACAGATGCCTTAACTAAATTCGACCAGTCCTACTCCCAGATAACTTCTTCCTTCTTCCTTCTTCGTCTGATCGTTATTTTCAACTCTCCTTGTTTTCACAGTGCACTGACGTAGCCGAAAGGAAGGGGTTGGGGGTTACTCGATCCCCCTAAAACTCAACAAAAGCTAAATGAGAATAAAAATAAAATAGACAAGAATAGGATTCAAATTTTCTGTGTTTAAATCGTATATCTGGTCAATGAATTTACTAGCGAATCTAACATACATTTTAGTAAATCGTATTATCTAATTGAAAATAAACTTACGTGGCGATATTGCCATTACTTTGTCGACGTCTGCTATCCACACCAGCTGGGGGATATCTAGCGAACTCCATGAGCTCTAGAATCTTTGATACGTGTTTGTGTCACGTTTCAACACACTTATTACAGAAAGACTGTGTCAACTCTGCCCCTAATAGGTGCCCAAAACCTTGCCCCCTCCTAATAACCTAACTACACCTTTGTTACAGAGTATTGAAATATCTTTTGCTAGGTCTCTAGGATAGTATCTTGGATATCCCATGACAAAGATTTGACCTGAAAAAATGGAAACTTATATTGGGAAATAGTGAAATGCGCGTTACACATTTTTATTGAAGAAATATTTATTTCCCTTTACTTTTCATCTACTTATGCGGTAAGGAAGTATTAAATACCATAATAAATTTTTAACTAGCTGATTCTGAGGAAATAATTCACATACAGAGTTAAAGAATGAAAAATGAGTTGACAGGTATAAAATTAATATTAAACTTTTAGTCACAAGATATGATGACTTCCGATTAATGCTCGACAAAAATAGAACACCTCAGTTAAATATCTGCAAAAGTAACTTTGAACATTCACGCATTTTATTAAGACATGTTAATTAAAAGCACACTTACGGTGCACTTACGGTTTTTCCAGCGCATAGAAGTTCCTTAAAATGCTTGCGTATAAAATATAATATATGTTCTTATTTACGTGTGACCTCTTCCATTTCGCTTTCAACTGAGAAGACCACAAGAATGAGTAGCGCCACCTGGGAGACCATTATAAATTTCATTTCAATTCGCACTCAATATGATTATTAATATGTTTCATCTTCTTCTTCTTCGGATGCATATCCACTAATGGATGTTCGCGATCACATGGTCCATTGTCTCTCTGTCACGCGCAGCCTGCATAAGCGATTGCATGCTCCGTAACTCTGTCCATTGCCTAATGTTTCGAAGCCAGGACATCTTCTTTCTGCCAGTTCTTCTTTTGCCGTCGATCTTTCCTTCGATCATCAGATGTAAAAAATTATACTTTTCGTTCCGCATAATGTGTCCCAAATAGGCGGTTTTCCTCTTCCTGATTACATTGAAGAGTTCACGTTCTCTGTTTACGCGTCTTAGAACTTCTTCATTTGTAATTCTCGCCGTCCAAGGTATTTTCAGAATTCGGCGATATACCCACATCTCGAAAGCTTCCAGGTTTTTGATAGCATTCTTTTTAAGGGTCCAACCTTAATCTCGCCGTCCAATATGTATCATAAAAATAGTGTATAGTTAAAATGTAAGATAATGATTCGGCCCCACTCCAGAAAATGTTTGTTATGACAACATTTTTAGCAAATGACTCAGCATGAGAGGAAAATAAATGATTAAAAATGTAAAGTAATTGAATGCAATTCTGCAATTTGTGGCCTATTTAGGAATTTACCCAAAACAGTCGAAAGCGAAACTTTTTGTTTTGTACAGAAATTTTATTAGTTGCTAGGTGGTATTATATTTTGTAGAAGAAAACTCATAATTCTCGTTTCCGCCATTCCATTGAGTAAAGTAAAGAGCAACATCCATCTCATGAAATTGCATCATCGCAACTTGCCTTTCCACCCCCATCTCTATCTACCTCCAGTTCCCTGGCTCGAAGCCATCATCACGTTATCAGCCCCGGCGGCAGGAGTCTTTCCTACCACTGAGGCGCCGCTTCTGTTTTTGTAAGGAACAAATAAAGAGTTTTTCTCGAATGTTTGCCAGAAGGTGTAATTTAATATGTTTTCTTAGATTATATTCTATAAAT
This sequence comes from Laupala kohalensis, assembly GCA_002313205.1. Lineage (NCBI taxonomy): Eukaryota > Metazoa > Arthropoda > Insecta > Orthoptera > Trigonidiidae > Laupala > Laupala kohalensis. Next base: position 594,836 of record NNCF01129833.1, on the reverse strand, counting down.
ATGTACCAATGTTTTTACTGTACTACTAAATAAGATTATGAAGATTTTGCAATGTTGACTTTTTATACATGTCTTTAATAAACGAGGGAGAATATGAAAGTTTTAAATAGAATAACAATAGAATAACACGAGTTTCACATCAGACAAATATGTATCGAAATTATTTCTAGACAAGTTAACAAATCTCATTATCCTCCAGAGCTAGAGTCTAATTTTTTTAAAAAATTTGTTATTTTGCCAATGTTCACGAAATCAAAATTATTCGAGTTGTAATGGTAAGACTAAAAGTTTGTTGGGCACCTCATTAGAATTTTCTTGAATTATGAATTTTTATCAGTATGTACCAAAGTCATTATATGAATGCAATGTACTAAGGTAAATTTTGATGGAATAACTTGAAACAACTCAAATGACTGTAGTCGAGATTTTTAGTTATGATAATAAATGAACATTAACATAATTTTCAATGAAAGTAAAAAGTATAATTATGTCAGTAAGGTTGTGTATATAATTATGTCAGTAAGGTAGTCCATGTTTCACATTTCGTCATATACTAGGAAGCTAAATAATTTTTAAAATTCAGTTGATTTGCACGCCAAAGAAAACCCTGGAGAAACATTTAAGATGTGAGATAAGATCGTTCAAAATAAAAGTAAATATTTATTTCAAACTTATAAAGAGGTTGCGTTTTTGCCACGACTTATCAGCAATGTGAAACCTAATATAAAATCAATATTGTGAAACCAAAATTTACATTTAACATTTGTCAATTAAAATATTTTTGCCAGAACAAATAACTAATCTCAATAATTTTGTAATGTACAGAAAACAAATAATCTCGTATCATCTACTCATATGCTATTCGATGCTACGTATGATGTCGTACGAGTGCAGCCCTCTGTCCTTGCTGGTCGTCGTGTACACGTGGAAGCCCTCTACTGAGCAGGGAGCATCTCATCTGGGAGGTGGAGTTACAGAACAGCATCTCGTGGGAAGTGAGGGCGGAGGACCGTTGCGACGTCGCGGGTCGCTCGTCGTGAGGACGAGAGTCCTTGGAGGCGTCACCCCTCGTTTGCCAGCCATTGTCGCTACCTTCATTACAACGGAGACCCGTTGCTGTGGATGCAATGCGGGTTTACGATTGTTTTGGCGTTGTTGTGTGTGCGATTGTTGCGGCGTGTGTAATACAATGGAGGGGGTTCTGGGGTGGTGTGTTGATGAAATGGAGGGAAAGATGATAGATGTGTAATATATCGATTGAGTGATTGTGATCTGTGTGGTGATTTTGGTGAAGTTATACCCTTTTAATTTTAATGCCTGCTCATGTGGTGAATGTGTTGGCAATTTGCAATTGACTTACTGCTGTTGTTAGCATTGGCTGTGTTTGTAGAGGATAGTGGAGCAAGGATCTCAGACTGTCGAGAACAGGCGGTGTTGAGGATCCAGGGTGCGTGTTCATAGTATCAACGTGATGGCCTGCGTAATGAGCGTCTGACTTGATGCGGTGAGGTGCCTAAGCATCAACTTACACCTACGTCTTGGATTTCCTCGCTCTATCTGTGAATTAATTGGACCGTATATTTTTACCTATCGCGAGAGCTTACCCGGTCAACTTCTGAGCTGAAACCAATATTTATACATGCATGAATAATAATTAATTGTAGTTAGGAGGTACAAGATTGTCTAATCTTTTATTGATCTATTCAATATGTTTGACATAAAAGGAGTGTTTACGTTAGGGGAATTGAGACAATGCATCTACAACGGGACAACTGTGACCTGCAGTAATGGAATGTCAGAATGGAAGAGGAAAAGTCAGCGCTTTAGTTATTGTTCGATGTTAAAACTGCGTGGAAATTTATTTCTTTACTTATGATATGTGTTTCTTTTATTTCTTACTTTGTAAATCCATGAACTGTTTTATACCTTAATCTCTTTATTTATTAGCCTATCACTTGGTTAGTTTTTTTAATAGACATTGATGTACGTCTGTGTGTAATCCTTCCCATCTATTGTGTTCATAAAACGTTATAGAAAATTTTGAATGACCTATTATCCTTAGAGTAAATAAGAATTTACTGGTAATGAGAATGCAATAATTTTTCGTTGTGAATTACGCATTATTTCTTCTTAATAGAGATGAACTCAGTAATAAACTGCTTATACGCTTTTACGCAATTTATTCTGCTTTACTTGTTGTGCTCCTTGTAAATTCTTTTGCATTTGGGGAATTGTTGTGTGTTCCTTCGCTTCTGCTTCTTTAACTTAAATGAGTTAAAGAAAAATTCCCAGACACAAAGTTTTCTGCGGAGTTAGAGGCGTCTGAACCTTTTTGTGTTGCGCAACGCCTCGGGATCCAATTAACGTCTCTTGTTCCGTTCGTGACTTTCGGTGCTGCGTGCAAAGCATGTGAGGTTAACGTTCGTGACTTCGAAAACACACATCGATAATTCGCTCTTTGTATTGTCACTTTCGTGGAAATGTTTTATGGATTTTGGTGTAAATAATTGTGATTACGTTCATATTTCTTTAAACGGAAAGTCAGTCGATAATTTCAGTTTATGACGCGCATAAACCGAGGACTTGACTTTTCGACTTTCTTAGTTCTGTCAGAAGACGGTTCTGCCTTTGTAAGAGCAGAAGACCGTAGGCTCCTCGAGAAATATTATTATTATTATTTCATTAATACATCTCAGCTTCTGCTGTTATAAATAAGGTATGGATACTAATCAAGCACTCTTGGCTAAAGAATTTACGCACTATTCGTGTCGTATTCAAAATAGCTGCCTTCTGGAGAAGAATATACACTTCTCTCCTTATACCGAGGATCTTGAGACTCTCAGGTAGGGCTTTAGGGATCACACCAGTTGTCGATAACACAATTGGTACAATATATACCTTACTAAGCTTCCATATCTTTTGAATTTCATCTCTTAAATCAGTATATTTCCATTTCTTCTCAGCTATGGTGTTTTGGATGTTGTGCGTATTAGGTACCGCTATGAGATAGGCAATTTTCAATTCCTAATCGCGCAGAACAACATCAGCTCTGTTGTTGGGGATACATCTATCAGTTATAACNTGGAATCTAACACAGGGGTTACTTCATATTTATAATAAGGCGTTTTATCCTTCAGAAGTTTTGAATTTAACGCTATTTCTTGGTGGATAATAGCTACAATTTGATCATGACGATGTAAATACTCTGATTGACACAGCGTACTACAAGCGGACATAATATACTGGATGGTTTCTGCTTTATCATTACATTTCCTGCATCTGTCGTCTTTCATACTAGGGTCCTTAATAATGTGTTTCAGGTAATTCTTGGTGTTAAAAACTTGATCTTGGATGTCTATTAAGAAACCTTCAGTGTCAGGAAAGAGATCCCCACATCTCAACCATGCGTTCGACGCTTCCTTGTCGACATATGTTTGGTCAAGGTCATGAGGGTGCCTTCCATGATGAGCCATGCTTCGCCATTGATTATGTTTTTCATTTCTGCTTTGGATATGACTATCCATATTATTTTGAGAAGGTTCAATTGATGACAGGTTTAAAGGCGTCAGTTTAAGATCTGCTTGACTTACACTTCGGTGCAGAGTTGACATTAGTTTCTTAAGGTGGAAATAGTCTCTCAACTTCTGGACCTGCCTGTTATGTAGATTTTTAATATCGATTAACCCTCTTCCACCTTCTGCTCTTGGTATTGTTAACCTAAGTGTACTTGCCTTCGGGTGATGCTTCCTGAATTTTGTCAATTCAACTCTTGTTTTTCTCATGATATTTTCCAGATCAGTATCTGACCATAATATGATACCAAATGAATATGTCAAAACAGTCACTGCAAATGTGTTGGTTGGTTTAAATATATATTTACTATTTAAGTCTGTTTGACATATTTTCCTCACTCTTAATAAGTACTCTTTGGTAAGTGAATCTTTCACCTTTGTATGATTTATTTTTTCCCCTTGAAAGTATCCAAGGTTTTTATAAAAGTCACCCTCGTCCATTGCTTTCATAGATTCACCCTGGTTAGTCTCAAATCCTATAAGTTCATATTTCCCTCTAGTAATATTGATGACTTTGCACTTGTCCAGACCAAATGTCATGTTGATATCACTCGAGAACAGTTCAACTTCTCTAATCAATTCTTTAAACAGGTTATGTGATGGAGCATAAAGCTTAACATTATCCATGTATAGGAGGTGTGATACAACATATTCTGTCCCATTTGACTTTAGGCAATATCGAATTCCTTTTCGTTTCAATACATTAGAAAGAGGATTCAGGGCCAAACAGAACTATAAAGGACTAAGAGCATCGCCCTGGAAAATTCCTCTATTTATTTTAATCCCTGGTGTAGTAATAGTCTGCTAGTCCGTCACCAGGTGAATATCAGTTCTCCAACTTTGCATCAGATGTCTTAAAATTTTTATTAGAATCGGGTGCACTTTATAGATTTCAAGCGCTTTAATGTAGCAGCAGGATATTTTCTGATTTTTCCTACTGACTTGGTTTAGGATTACAAAGTCTATTATCAATTGCTCCTTACATCCTTTAGCTCCCTTGCGGCATCCTTTTTGCTCTTGTCACGATATTTTGGCTTTCAACATGCAAGTTAAGTTTGTGTGTGATACAAGATGTTATGATTTTATTCATGGTCTGAAGGCATGTGATAGGTCTATACTTTGAGGGATTTTTTGTCAACTTTCCTTTTGGTATCAAATAGGTTTTCCCCTGCGTTAAAAATTTTGAGACTGTTTCAGGACTAGTCAAAAACTCATTTATAATAGTATGCTAATTTACTATGAACACTAGTGAACTTCTTATACCAAAAATTGTGTATATTGTCACTTCCCGGACTTTTCCAAATATATGTATAACCTCCTTCAGAGTTTCAGCAGTAATCACAGGTTTCTGCATGTCTGTTATCCTGCTAGTAGCTTTTTCTTCGTCTTTTATCCATTTTCCTTCCTGATTATACTCTTTTTCTGTTGGACTATATGTCTGACCAAAATTCTGTTATATCATCTCTGCTTGGTGTTCCTTTGCTATCTCCATCATCTTTTTCTTTACTTTGTTTTGCTTTTAGTTTCCTGTAAAACTGTTTCTCGTTGTTGTTAAATTGATTATTTTGCTGTTTCCATCACATTGTGAATATCTCTTCAATTTTGCACTCCATGCTACCAGTTTTTGCTGTAGAGTATCAATAATACTAGTTATATCTTGGTTAGGGCAGTCGCGCTCAGTATGTGTTTTGTATTTCTTTAGTATGGTTGTGGCTTTACGCCTTAGCCTTTTGCTAGGTTTGCCCTTGCTGAATTCTAGAAGCCAAGCAATTTCTGTCCTTTTCGTTTCAATTTTCCTACTCAGTCTTCTCTTCCACTTGGGTATATTTTCCCGGTGGTGTCTATCGCTTTGTTTGTTGGGGTCCACTGTCTTCGCTCTATTGCACCTGGCAGCAGTAAGAGCAGCGCAGTAGAGTAGATTATGAAGTTCCTCAAAGTCTTCGACATTTAAATCTCTTGGTAGTACATATTTGTCAAGTAATTCTACATTTTTGGCAAAATTTCTAGAACTTTTCTGTTTAGGAATTTTTGGTTTCCTGGTTTTATCTGTGCCCATTTATTTATTATTATTATCATACAAGTGCCTTTATTTTGGCGAAACTCAGACCTTAACATCTGCTCTTCCGTGTAACCATTTTAAAACATTTACATTTAAAATACAAGATGAAAATTGGGAGGATTGTATTTGCATTTAAAACTTGGAAGCAATACTAGGGATCATCCCGGTGTAACCTTAAGCAATTGAATAAACCCAGCAAAACCCCAGCGGCTCAGTGCCGAACTTGAGTTAAAAGCAGTAACGTACAGAGAATGAATATACAGTGATTGGCACTGGGGACATAGCAAAACAATTATAATTGCCTTAAAACTTACAAATCAATTGGGTTGTGGTAGTGAAGTACTTTTCGTTTAACCAACTACAGTTCAGAGCGAGAATGCGATGAAAAGTTACGAATTAGTGTTACTGCTGACGAGGGGTCGTGCCGAATAGTGACATGAAAGGTTTGTGAGATTTAAATACGAGTAATGAAGCAGTTGAATTTTCCTTGACGTCGAGTTATTCGATGTTTTTCGTTATTATTTTTGGTGCATCTGTGTTGATCATTCGGAAGGTTTATGAACCGAATTCGTTAAATTTTCAGTTTGGTTACAAGCGCGTTATTATTATACAGAATATTCGCTTTCAATCATTATTCTTCATTGTGCACGTGTCTTGTATATTTTATGCCAGTTTTTCTTTCGCAATGACAGGCAGATTCTTGGCGTAATTGGTTCCCGTGGCACCAACTAATCTTGGTTCCAAACAATACAAAATCTCTTCCCCAGTGACTCCTGAAGTGGAATCCGATGGAAAACGCGAAATTTTACGCAACTACGTCCTCGTATTCTGTTCCCAATCCTTTAACGTTTCAAACTTGTTAATTTGGAATTCATGTGAAGACGGGACATGATTGTTTGCATCTAAAAGAAGTTGTCTCCCAAGTTTTGATCCACTAGATATGTGCTACAGAATTAGCTGGCATGGTCATATAAAACATGTGTTGCTGATCTGTAGTATTGTGGAGGTTGGGATCACACCATTTCACGACTTTGGCACTGGAAAAAAGAAATGTGATCAACATTTTGATTTGAAATTTTTTTAATGTTATATCTTGCGAGGTGCAGTAAATTTTTGTCCAAAATCGCATTTCGAAATAAAGCTTTAAATGAAAATTTTAACGTTCTTGAATAATTTTTGAAACTTAAGCTAATCTGTTCTGAGCAGCCAATTCATCAGGTACTATAATAATAAGGTTTACAACTACTATAGTAACATTATATCGCTGAAACTACTTAAAATATGGTTGAAGATTACCTAAAAGTATTACCTAAAAGTGTTGATATTTTAAACTCTTAAGTAATTCAATAATTGTGAGCACAAATTGTCGTTCTTGACAAGATAAATCACTAAAATTGTTGAAGGTTGTAGACTGAATTGTTGTATAAATTAATTATATTTATTAAAAATAAAAAGTATTATTATATATTATATAAATAAGTATATATTACAAGTATTTTTTGAGAATTATTTTTACTACGCACTATTTTGATAGTATAATTATTCAGAAAGTGAATTTTATAATAATTTATGATAGTGATATTCTTACTTTATTAGATTATGACGTTTCTTCCATCACTTGACTAAATTTCACAAAGTAACTAAATTTTTTAATAATGTATTTTAAAATCCCTCTTCCACGTAGAAAGGAAAGTATTATGGCACCGCACACTTCACCTGCAGTCTTCTTATTTGCCCATCATTGTGTGTGTACAAGCTTCTTGTCTGGAAATAAAGATTTTTATTTCAGTAAAAGATGTTCGAGTTGTCATGTTTGTTAGAGTTAATCTCAGATCATGCCAATTTATTTAAAATCGGAAAATACGAGAACGGACTGTGTTTATGTTGACAAGAAGAGGCATCCACTGTGGGATTATGCTCTGCATGGAAAAGTAGCCTTTTGCAAGAGCTACGGAAGATACAAATAATAAGTTTTCGAAATTAAAGTTAATAAAAGACAGAAAGGCTTAAGAGTTGTTTAAACAATAAGTGCATGAGGTCGGAATGTTACGTAATATCTTCAAGACAAGTAGATGATGCGACTGCTAGAATGGTGGTTGAGAAAGAAAAACCAAGGGGTAGATTCTCATATTTGCTTCGGAGTGACATTGTTAAAGACGGGGTTATAACAATGGAGGTTAAATTAATCGTGTTGTAATAAACAAAATAAGACAAAGAAATTGGAATAAATGTCATTATTTGAGATCCAAAAATAAATGTGATAATTATTTTCAGTTAGTCATATTTCTGAAAAGAAGTACGATTATCTCACGCAAAAAAAATCTATAGTTCATTGATTATATTTTTGCAAACTTTTACCACAAAATAGATTACAAATTTTCACGAAGTAAATTTTATTTTTTAGTTTATCAAATTATATTGAACAGCAGAGATATTTTTTGGGGATGAATCATGGGAATGTAATTTACACATATGTACACCTATTCTCTTCTACATACAAATTGTTTGTTCAGATGAGAATATATTTGTCTAATATAATGACGCCATAACGCACATGAGAGTATGTGAGGGAAACACACTGATAGTGAATTCTGTTGACTTTCCGCGTTGTCTGGAGGGATGAGGGATATTTATGTAGAGGACATCAATAATTATTTATAATACGAAATTAATATTTTTTTGAGGGATGAACGACTTTGGTAACTATCTGATTGAAATAATTCATTTATTAAATAGTCATTTATTCTTATCACTGACCTTAACGCTGAACAAAAACGAAACGTAATATCTCTTATGATTTATGTTCCCGTAATATTAATCCATACTAGTTTCATGATTTTATCGATCTTTCTCTCCCCAGAATCTGTTTTTCAGTTCATATCCTATATTTAAATACCTTTTGTTCGAATATCTCAGCTAGCACGGAGACACCCTTCTTCCTGCTAATGAACTCAAATGCTTTGATCAAACGAATACTTTCAAAGGTGTTGTATTAATAACATTCACGCCTATCTAATTTCATAACACAGCGATCCGTATGAAGTGCCTGGAGCGAAGAGACAGCGTGTTTGGTTTTCTTGTGACTCAAAGACTCGAACGTTGTTCCAGTAAAATGAATATCCAACCGCCAGTAAAATGAATAACGAAAATGAAAGAAAAAAGAGACAACAAAAACAAAAAGAGAACGTATTTCGTAAAAATATTTGAGTTATGTAGTATAATATTAATTTTTGGCATTAGAAATTTAGATAAAATCAAAATACTTGTTTTTGACTCGTTTTGCTAAATTGTGACATCTCAATGACAATCGTCTTCCTACTAACCTTGGTGAGGTACATTTGATTCTGATGTCTGGAGAGAAGCTTTGTCCATTGTGTTCTAAAATAAATCATGATGGTTACAGATGAAACCGTGTAAATGTGTGAACAGTGTGAGTCTCTGTTCTTAAGTGAAAATTAAAGAATTAAAAAAAGTATGATTAATATGTGCATTGTGTTACATGAATATTATGGACGCGTCATATAGTAGGACAATTTAAAATGTAAAATACTCGTAACTATTGTGTTAAGAATGACGAAAGATATAAACAGTCCGATTAGAATCGGCTACGTCCGCGTCTTATGCTTGTGTCCTCCCCATTATGATGGTGTGACAATGTAGTGAGTTTTTAGTACAAAGATATAATATGTCATGAGTACTCTAGATGTATCAGTTTACTTTGATTATCGTGAATATGCAAATAATTGAAAGTTAAATATAATTAAAGTAAATATTAATCATACTTTGTCATTTAGACCATACTCTGAACTTTTTCGTCAGCCCTCAAACATGTTACTTGCTCATTATATGCTTTAAATACTACATTGTGAAAAGCCTACAATCTTCTTTCATTCCTCATCTTTAGTAAGACGGTCCACTGTCACAAATGGCGATTTGAAAGTAATAATTTCGTAGCTTCCCTGTTGTTGAATTATAAAAAATAAAGGTTCAATTATAATATTAAATAAATAATAACTATTATTTGTACTCATTGATTTCAGATAAATAATTCTTGTCGTCTTTTATTCGATTGTTCCACCAAGTTGGGGTTATATGCCAGCATTCATTTCCTGTCGAACCCTTCTTCCGACCCGAGCCCTACCAATTGCTTTGAGTTTCGCCTCTTCCGAATCAGGGGAGTGAGAAGGTTTGGTGAAGTAGCTTCTGCTTGCAGTTGCCGCTGACTAATTCTGTGATGAATGTGGCTGTAGTATATTAGCGAGATATTGTGATTTACGATCCCGCAGCCTGTGAGTTGGTCTCATTCACTGACCGCTCGAGTCGCTGGCATAGCTTCGAAGCGAAACTGCGCGTAGCGCGGCGACGATGTGTGTGTCCACGCAACAGGAAGCTGCATGCCGCTTGACAAGTGGGCATTCGCCTGATTCGCCTTTCCACTCACCCTCTCTTCGTCTGAAGTTTGCATTTACTTTGAAGTTTACTTTGAAGAATGTGCTTTCATGTATTAAAGAGATTTACCAATGCGTGACCTCATGAAATGTAAATATGGATTTAACATTTATTTTGATACATATAATTGTATTTAGGTGATAAAAAAAAGGTGAAGAGTATTTTGGGTCTACATTCTATACTTCATGAAGCAGGTAAATGTTGAAACCGACATCAATTCCCAACAAGATTAATGTCATACGAGTTCTTCTTTCGTACATTTCTAGTGTTTTGTAACGTCATCATTCTGTAACAATATGTAAGTGGTGCATTGTTAAAATAATTCTGTACACTATTTAAACTGTCACTCAATTGACTTGAAAATAATTCGGTAAAAGGAAGAAGGTGAAGTTTTGGCATATTTACGATGAACAAATTTGATATTTTTTTTTACGAATTACAGCAATTGAACTTGACAAGATTTCCTAACATAAGGTATCGGAGAGTATTACGGCCTATTTTTCTTGTAGGAATTTCTCCTGCCTACATTTTGGAAACTTTTGAGAATAAAATTACGTGACGTGCTAGTTTACCTAGAAGAAGTAGAGAACTCTGCCATTACTTTTCCAACCATTTTTTGGTACGAGAATATTAATTTTCCAAACTCTTATTAACCTGATGGTAATGTGGCCCACGTTCTTTTATATACGACCAATCTGAAATTTCATTGAACAAATTGGGTAAACGCAACAAAGGAAGTAGAGTACTTTGTTTTCAGATTTAATGTTTCAGAAATGAAATAATCTGTAATAAACGGTTGATCATCAGCTTTCTTTCAAATATCAGTGTTTCTGATAAAAAAGTATATAATTTTAAAGACCTATCATAAATTGCAAGTGTGCTCATCAATTGGTCTCTAATTAAACATGCTGCAGTGTAATCTCGATGAGAAAGGAACGTTTTCGACGTGTTAATATTTATCATACAGGTCATAAAAGTTATCCATCACTTGTCAAAGGACATAAGCCAATAGTTTGAAAGGAACCTTATTACCAGTTTCTGGTCACACGTAAACCAACGCACACAGTAGATTCCGCTGCAAAAACTGATTAAGAAACCTCATAATAAATGGTAAATTATTTTAATATACTTCAGGGAAAAATTCAGAATTATCGAGACGTGACTATAGCAACACAACAACTAACTGTTGAATGGATGACAATGTCCCTGGAAGAGCTCTGAGTGTTGGGGTAACACATGTTATCACAATATTTTCTTTATATTACTTTTATGATTTTACTCTTCTTTTATGATTTTATGATATTACTCTTCATAATCCTCATCGAAGCACAAAAACATTTTCCATTTACACTTTATGATTTCGACGATCTTTTATTCCTTTGGTTGATTCAAGAGAGGACCTTTTCACTTAATAACACACTCCCTGTGAGAGGAGAGTAAATTAACTACGAGAGTAATCGTAACTTTCACGTGTCTCCCTTTAAGACTTAAAGAAAGTAGTATATAGGTGCGCAGAGTTAATTTTCTGAGGCACGAAAAGCAATTTTTGCGTCGGTTCGTTAGATTGTAATGAAACATTACCGCTAATTTATTTTTAATTATGTTTTAGGGTGGATATATATTTCCTTCCCTTGGAGTTAAAAGATATATCGCCCCGCATTTTTTATTGAATGTGAGCCGTAATCTGGACTTAAATCTTAATTGCAGGCCCGTAAATATAGAAGAATTGCGTTTCTCACGCTATTTTATCAGGAAGAAGGTATTCTTTTTAAATTTACCGCTTAAGTATTGGGAAAAGGGACTTTATAAACTGCTCGGTTCATTCATATTTTTGGTCTGTGTTTGATAGCAAATTATTTTCATTTTTTACTTATATTATTTTATGATGATGGAACAGGTAGCTATTAAGTTACCTAGATTATTTCAGTGTGCATTTTTTAAATAATTTTAACCCGTGCATCTTAGGCGTTGTAGCTCATGATATCAATTTTGGACTTGTTTTTCAAAACACAATCAAAGAAAACAAAAAAATTCTTAACAATACTTCGATTGATTAAAACATCCGTTTAAAACGAGAACAACTGTAAGATGCATGTATCAATTATGTTTATTTCCTGAACAAAAAATAATTTATATAATAAGAATAATGTTAATCTGTTTCCTTTTCCAGGTTTGCGTTCATTGCTGCTTTTATGGCGACGTCATTTGATAGGGAGAAGCTGGTTGGTATATTTTTCAATAAAATTAATTATCTTCTGAGTATTGTCCATATTTGAGGGATTATTGTATGCGCGATGTGCCCAATAATGATTATCATTCATATATTTATATTTCCAATACATTTTTTTTTAGTCTTTTACATATTTACACTCTTAAAAGTGAAAATGATCTCGAATTCTATAAAGAAGTGTTAATGTTCTTATCAATATGGATACTTTTTGATTATGGAAATAAAAAATAGTGTTTTATTTCTTTTCTTTTTTTTTTTGTGCTTTTATCGAGACGTAGGTGGAAAAAAATACATCCCATCTTTCGTTCATAAATGAGTGTGTAACCTGACAGAAGATAAAAGTTCGTTTAGTACAGTACTTTGTGAGTCACTCAATAAAATTTTCTTTGTTCGCATTAATGACGCTCTAGTGTTTCTCTCTGGCACGAAGAACCTACTAGTTGCAGCTCACAATTTTTAAAATAAAGCATGTCTTCCATACAAATTTTAATCCGAAGTGCATAAAAGTGGTAAATGCTAACCTCATAGTATGGAACTTTCTCTGAACCATGTCCACTGGAAGTCGTCATAATTTTTACACTTTCAAGAAATCTATAAAATGCTGCACCACTGTACCTTTTTATCTTCGAATTTCATATTGCGATGTAATATTTGAAAGGGGTCTTCAATGGGAAAAGTATTTTCGTAAACAGTTTTAACTAGAACAACCGTACCATTAGTATTTGGTAAAATGATAGAAAAGTACTCATCGAAACATATATAAAATAGGTCATTAAATTTCCTTTTTGGACAAGTAATATATAGTGGTTGAAAAATTCAGCGAAAAATATTTATTCGTAATACCGGAAGTATCCGGAAGCGCTCGTATGAAAATATATTAAATTAAATTTTTGAATTTTTGTTCTCTTTATATGCTGTCCATTGTGTTGTGTGAGGGCGTGTGTTAGTGTGGCATCGACCCAGAGCTCATTGCCGTATTCCGAGGGTATCTTTCCATTCGCGGCCGCCGCGCCACCGTTCTCGGCACGCAGCATAATTGCATACCGACCATTCCGTCGGTACCGCCACACCCGCTCCCACCCCTACCGACCACACCATCCCCGCTGCCCGTCCGCCGGCCACTTACACCCTTCGAACCTCTTCATCCCTCAGTCACATGAACGCTCTTATGTATCTACGAATAATTGAACTTTTGCAGATACAGAGACGGTGGACCGAATCTGAGAACAAACGAAGAAATGAAATGGTAAATTGTTAGGAGGTAAAAAGAATAACTTCCATAGAAATATATGTGATTCCAGTCGTACTCCATATTGTAGTACACTTTACAGAATTGTTTACCACTTGGTTTTTAAGTAAAATAAACTTGGTTATTTTAAATATTATTGTTGCTACTTTTTAATATTTATGGCTATAACTTGAGATATTTTTAAATTCAAAATGCAATGGTACATTGGTACATTTATTGTTACTGGTATATAGAGTCAGTTCCATTATTTTACGTTTTTGTTGCTTATGACTGGCGATGAGTGTAGAACCTAAGGATAAAAGACTTAGTCTGGTTATTTTTGAATGAGATATAATGTGAAAGTTTCTCATTGCATTCAAACAAAATTTATGTTCTCAACGTACTTTTACAATTTGTGATATTATTTCCAGATTAAACAAATTATATTTTAAGAATGACTAACAATTAACATTTTTAACTTTTTTTTTAATTTTTAAGATTTACTACTACGTAATATAAAGTTTTATTGTATTTCATATATTCAGATTTCTAGCTAGATCATTGCTTTTAGTAATTTAGCATTTTGCATATGGCGATTTTAATCACTTTCTTTTTGGTTGAAACCACTATAATTTTAAACTATTAATTAAAAATAATTTTGTCCCTACCCATGATATACTTACGAAATTTTAAAACTTGGTAGTTTTAATCTATATTTTTAATATCTGAATTTTCTATGTGAATCATACTTCACGACAAAAACAGAATATAATTCCCGTCGAAATTTGTTTACAAAAAAGTGTCCAAATGAGAGAGTTTTTACATCTAAACATACCATTGGCAGTTAGAGTGGTTAATAAGTTTTGAAATTTAGACGGGGCACAGTGACATTTTGTTATGTCTTAAAATAAAAGTTTCATAAATATTCCAGATAAAAAAATATTTAAGGGGTCGCTACCTTGCTTTAAAGCTTTTCATCAACCTCAAAATAGTATTTTTATAACCTAATATTTTGATGGAAGTCTTATCTTAAGACCTGAAATAAAATGTGAGGGAATTTGAAAAGTTGTTTTTGAGAAGCACTGTATTCCGCATATTAAAACTGTGTTGGTGTTTTCTTATAGTATTATTAGTTGTACTAATATCATCCATTTTTACACATATAATTATAAAGAGAAACGTTCAATAAATGATTAAACGTAAAATCTTGATGTCTTTGTGGGAGTAAATTATGAACTCGAAATATGTCTCATAAATTTTCAAGCAAAGTGATCCGCCTATCTGAAAGTCCTTAATGTAGGTTAATTTCGTTGATGGTCAAGAATGTGTGACGAAAACTTTGCAAATGTTATGTTGACAACCTATCCACTTGACATGCGTGCTTAACACTCGGGATAATTATTCTTAGTGTTTCCATTTAGCGTGTCGTGAAGGCTATGTATTGTCTCGCGCTTGGGTAGATGTATTGGATCAGCGCAGCGCGCGTCCACTTCGATGCAAGTGTATATGTCAAGTCGTCTAAATTATTGACGTTGTGACACACGATGCATGAATGCGACGTGTATGTCCTTTTGTCTCTGTTCATGTTGAAGAGAAACCTACAGGGAACTACGAGGATATGCCCTAAGTTGCGACGATAAATGACACTGATTTTAATACATTCGGTTTACATTGTTTTGAATACAGCATCGGAATGTAAAAAATCTTCTTGAACAGAGAATGTGAAAATTTTAATAAAAGTAAAATCAGGAAAATAGGTATGTTTCTAAATCAATTTGCTCACTGCTCTCTTCACTAATTTCCAATATGTGGTACTGTTGCACTGTTGTAGTAAATGGATTCTAATACTTGCACGTTGTCTTCACCGATAGTTATCCTTTGTATGACCATTTTCAAACTTCTTCTGTGAGATTTTTATATCTTAATGTTAAGTTAGAGTTTTCTTTCTCTAATTTGGATTGCTATCAGACACACGGTTATTTTAAAACTTTTATTGTACGGTTATAATATTTTAGAAACGATTGTGTGATTGTCAATAGTTCTACAATTAGAGAAAGACTACTTGAAGTGTCGAGCACTTGACAAATACTGGAAGCCCAAGCACTAGAATGCAGAAATGCAGATCGTAAGATACATAGTTGACATTGAATAATGTACTGGACAGTGCAGAACGTATACTGTGATTGTTTATCGACTGCCACATGAGTGGAGCGACGATGACGATGAGACAGTGGGCATCTGGACCACGACGCATGGCTCTGCCGAGAGGGGTAGAGGGAGGGACATCGTCCGACGAGCACGGGCGCTGCTGAATTCTTGATGGCGTGGATCACCTCTGCCGACCCCTCGCGCCCATGCACGCTCATATAGTATTGATGCTCGTTCAGCAACAGCAGCAACCCCCTTCCCTCCCTTCATCCCTTCATCCCTTCAGTCCACCATCCCTCACTCTGAACTCACGACTGCAGTCACTCAGCTGCCCGCGCCTTCTCGCCGCTGCTTTATTCATAGCTCCTCTTCCTCCCTTCCCTCTTACAGTCAGCTTTCTCTGAACGCCGTGCCCAGCAGCCTCATTGCCTTGTGAATTTTCCTCCATTCTCTCTGCGAAACATTCTTATCTTGATGGATTGTTATAACAATCGAAACATTTTTTCTTTATTCAAATAATTCATTCTCTAATTAAATAAATAATTCAAGATTTACGACTTGTGACGGACGAACAGTATATACGCACATACGCAGAAAAACTATCTGGTATTTACAATACAATTTTATAACATGTTTGTGTAGTTTACGCTTTTTTGTATACATATTTTGTGTTTATATTTAATACCATATTCAATTGTTTTGTTGTTATATATATTTGACGTTAATTGTTGTAGAATTCATTCTCTAACACACAAATGTTCACGAATAAGATTTTATGAAATCCTGTTCATACGGAAACATGAAATAGAGATTTATAAGTGTTTCTTACATTCCTAACCTAGAGTTTGGTCACCACTTTTGTAGTTTAATACAGGGATTCTAAACACAACATAGAATTTTGTAAAAACGTAAATGACTGAAAAATATGGCATGTTATTTATTTTATGGACGTTGGATATCGTGTTTCGGATATGCGATGTTAAATTATTTTTATGACGTTTAAAGCAATTTAATGTTATCTATTTACATGGAACATTGGAGCGATACTGACAGAAACGGCAATACAGATACGGTTAATAAAATTTCATGGGTAAAATGTTTATGAACACAACAGGGATAAGTAACATAATATAACTATATAAATTGTTTCAGGAATGAGAAAAAATCCATAAATAGAACAGTAAAATTTCATCCCCAGTATTATGATTATTCGCTCTTAAAATTAATTAACTGAAAAAAAATCTTTTTTATTGCTCTACTCATAACATTTAGTAGCGATAGTCTGATCACAAAAAACAAAAACTAACGTTTTCGGAAGAAGGTGGATTTGTTATAATTCCTACTCGCTGAATACAGCAACAAAAGCCAACAGAAGTTTAGAACACGCGCATAAACTATTTTATTAAACGCTATAAAATGTTTGTTATTTTTAATTAAATGATACATTTTATTTCATTAAATACTATAAAGAATATGAAATTTGCCATGACAGTGGTGTTTTGTATTTTGTCAGAATTATTGCTAAGAGCAACTTGACACAAAAACTGCAGACTTCGAAAGGAGAAAAATAAATGTTACTGAACTCGTACTATAGTTGTGACTCAGGTGACGCTAGGCGTCGTAGTCATGAAATATTCACTGCGCATGTGTTGAAAGTCGTGCACGGCTTCCCTCTCTAGGTTGTGCGTATTTAATTCACACTTCTCTCCTTACGAGAACTGCTTTCTCCTTCAGATTGTGCAACAAACATTCCTCTTCGTTTTCTAATCGGTGTTTTGCGTTTTGCTATGACGCGTCTGCTTCCTTCACTTTTGTCTTTATCATTCCATTTTTTATTATATCTACATAGTTTTTTCGTTTTCCTTTTTATTTTTAGGCTTTTTAGGACTCGTAGGACACACATCAGTTCCTTTAAACGTGATGAAACGGAAAACCTTTTTGGACCATCTTCTTAGGATTCATATATTGAGTGATGAAAACTTGATTTTATGAAGAAAATGTAACAGTGAAAAACAATGTTGCACTGGAGACGTATTATTCAGCACTTTGATGTTTTACTTGAAAACAGAGAGAAAAGGATCGCTTATAGAATGAAGATCGCGTTGTGTTGGACCAGAGCGTGATTGTGCAGTTGCGAAGATGAATTCGGTAGGTCCTTGAGGGGCGGCGGGTCGTAAACTGGTTACATCCTCAGAAAAAGGAGATGAAAAAAGGGCGACAGAAAGAGCAGAACAAGAGGGAATAGTGAAAGAAAAATGGAAGATTGTTACGTTGCTAGAACAAGGATTTATAAAAAAAATTCTGATAATAATCACTAAGAAGGGTAAATTTCTCATTAAACATTGTGGAAATCTCTGATGTGATTAATAAAATTACTTTTTGCAACTTTTTGAAGAATTGAATATAATTGTGTGAGTTCGATATTCAAATATCAACAATCTTTTAGGATCATGAAATTTTGGATTAAAAATTAAACCTACTTCTCCACAGTGATACATAGTCGATGCTTCCTCTTCGTGCCTTCATCTTCATTAGAGGGTCATCCTATGTCTTCCCATTCGCTCTGTGGGCTGTCCGTGAGATGAAAGGCCACACAGATTATGGTAGCGCCACAAAGTTAATGGAATTACCCACGGCACTCGTTCGTCCTGCTAGCTTAATTGCGGTTTATCTGAGTTCTCGACGCGACAACTCGTCCGTGCTTCGTGGGAGTGCGCGATGTACGCAGGCGACAGTGAAGATGGCAGAAAACTGGCGGAGAATGCGAATGGAAGGAGGAGACGAAGAGCGAAGAGGGAATGGAGACGATAACACATGGTGCACCAAACTGCATCGTACAGATCTCATAGGACTTGTGTATTGTTTTATTATTTCATATGAATAAATTATTGAATCATATGAATATCCGCATTTCATTTGGATTATCTCAATAGTTCCAGAAAATAGATTCCAACAGTCTTTTCCTCAATACAAATAAAGGAGCATTACATGTTTATTATAAAACTACTCATATCGATATTTGTCATATATGTGTATTGAGTGGACCAATGATACTGACAAGTTTAAATTCTGGTTAAATTTTTATGTATTTATATTAACATTGTTTTACTATCTTTCATATTCCTCCCATTATTTAGTGTTTTTATAGATTAGTATTATACACTAGTATTTGACTGAAAGAAATTTGCCCAGGATCGTACTAAACGTGTTTGTGGGTTTTGCAGCATCAGTACTGCTTTCCCTCTGCCAGCCATTATGTTTTCCCACTAATTAAGTTAAGCGATAAAATGTTAAACTTGACGTTTAAATAATAGTCCTGAATAGTTCTTATGAGTTGTGATTTCAGTTTTAATTATGATGCAAAAACAGATTTTGCGTAAAGTTTGGAGCGTCGTATTTAGAACACAAAGAGAGAGATACAGCTCACAATAACAGCGAGTTGTTGTGGCTATGACTATGAAATACGAAGAAACTGACTGCGGAAACACCAGATGGTCTGCGCAAAGTTGGAGTCCATTAAGATAACTTGAACATTTTCCATATTCTACCTAGTTTCTAATGGCTCATATTCAGGGATAGGTGGCTATCTTTCTTCTTGAAAACTTTGCGAGGACACATTTTGCACTATCAATATCACTTATTCACGTTTATTGAAAGTATCTTTAAAATAAAGATGCGAAGTAGTTTCTAAGAATTAAATATATAATAAAAAATCGATCTATTTTGAAACAAAAAAAAATATTTATTAAAAACCGTTGAAAGTAAAATAATAAATAGAAACATGTAAATACTTTAGAGTTATGGATAGTTTTATTTCATTTGAAATCAGCTGTAAATAAGAATTACATTCATTTTATGTGTTCGAGTATGATGTAAATTTTACGTCCATTATTTAAGCAATATTGATGATTGAGCATTATTCCTTCGAAAGGTAAACTATTTCTCAACTTTTTTCTTGATTAACAAACAATTTTCTTCCACAAATTTCTTCAACAACAAAGTTTGAAAAGCTTCACCGCAACATTTTATAAATGTTTGAATTTTATATGTAGTCAATCGTAGAAATTAGATTTTGACTAGAAACGTATGGTAGAAATATTTACTTACTTTAAAAGTAATTATTAATGACGGTGACTCAGAGTAGCAGTGATATGAATAGCATGTGTTATCTTTTGGGATATTCTCGAGAAAATGTATTTTCCAATTTTAATTTCTTTATAATTTTTCTTTATAATTTCTCTATAATTGGGAGTTTCGGTCAACCTCTTCTATTTCTTCCGTTGCCAACATCTTTTGTAATAAATGACAAAAATATTTAATACTTTAAATACGGATATCACTAATACTCTGAATCAAAAGTGTTCTAAATTTTATGTATAGTTTCATTCATGGGAAGACATATTTATCCATACATAACGCAATCGATTAAAGAGAGTTAAGTAAACGTCCTACATCCATTTGCATGATTTTTAACATTGCTTTGCGTGATTAAAGCTAATATGTTCTTGGTCATTTATTTTTGGTTTGCTCTTTATGTAGTTCTAATTTTATTTTCAGAAGTATTAAGTAGATTATTTAATTAAATATGTCTTATTATAAAATGGAGGTTTACTCTATATATATATATATATATATATATATATATATATATATATATATATATATATATATATATATATATATATATATATATATATATATATATTAGTTTTTTATTATTTTAAAGATTATGAACTGATTAGCACTCTGTCCCTCAGATTTACAAATCTCCCTTATCACCATGTATTTATAGTTTTTGGCATTTATGACCTAAATTAATCTTTAATATATTATCATTTTATCATTTCATGTATAGTTAGAGGTTAATTATTTCGAGTATACATTCAAACTTATTCATATAGAGATAAAACAAAAAAATTAGACTATTAGACTGTTCCAAAAAAATGAAGTATAAAATAATTGATGGCTCTTCTAGTATGTTTTAGAGGGTGAAAAATTGTTCCAATTTCACATAAAATGAAGAAATTTGGATAAAATTTACAGGTCACGCAAGTCGAAAATGCGTACTTTTAAAAAAGTGTGTAATACTTGTGGTAAAATGCTGTAACTTTCTTAAAATACATCAAAGTTTCACGATTCTTTCTAAAAAATTTGATAAAAATAATACCGTTTTTCATTCAAAACACTGAATTATACACGAGAAATGTATTCGTTTACTCCCAGCTATAAAATGAGACATGAATTGAATTTTTTTTAGGAAATTTAGTTTTAAAGTCAATAATTCTCAAGATACCTTTACAATTTTTACGGTTGAAATTTTGGTTGTCAAAATAAATCTGTAAAGAATAAATATTTATACTTTCACGATGATCGATAATAACATTTCAGTCCCACGTGTCCATCTATTTTCTATTGAAAAATTTTGTAATAGCAGTATCCTTAACTTTTATAGTCCTCTTCTTTTCTCCTCTTCAACTTCTCTATCACTTTTACATATATTTTTACATACGTCACAATTACAAATTTAGATCTACTTGAACAAAATGAAATTAAAAAAGAATTAACGTATGTTAATAATTTATTTAATTTTTCAAAAATTTTGAAGCAATTTTTCAAAAATTTTAAAATAAATCCAGAATATGTTCTACTTTCCATTTCTATATGTACCATTTCTACTCATATATGAAAGCATATTATTTCAAATTTCAATTTTTTAAATACTTGACATTATGTTCAGGTGCACGAAATGGAAATTGCCTTATATTAGAACAAAAATTTAATGTGTTTGCCGTGTCCTCACCACATTCTTAACTAATTCTGAAGAATGTATTCGAAAGACGTCTTGCACTAACGACTACAGGTACAGGTGTTGGGCTATTTAAAATATTACAGAAATTGTGGCCCAACACCGATACATCAAAATTTAAAGCAGGTATTGATGATGAAAACGTAGATGGGGCGCTCAATTCTAAAAAAATGGCTACTTTATCATTTGTCTTTGGGCAGATATTGGTAATATGATTTAAAGAGATTTAATATGGAATATAACGAAATTATTTGACTAATTTTGCTTGTTTGTTGTTTTTAGATTTTCTCTTCGCGAGCAGATTACGGAGATTATAATCTCTGACCTCCGGGTGCAATGTGTATCACCCTAGGTGGATGACAAAAGCTTTAATTTTATATATGTATATATATATATATATATATATATATATATTCCAATGCACCCTTTTACTGCATTAAGATAACTATAAAATAAGGATTCGGTACTTCTGATGCGATTCCCACAATTTATTCTGACAATAGTAAGGTATAAACAATACATATAACATCTACAATAAATACACAATTCTTTTTCCCCCACAGTACCAAAATACAAATATAAATCCCTCGCAACTGATTGCGCAATGTTACATTGAGCTCATTCTCTTGATTCGCGCATTTACAGTTAAAATTTATACAATCAATTTTAGAAAAACAATATCAAAGCAAGCACGAAATGAGAGATAATTACGTCTTCCCTTCTGATATTCAATTAACAGTTCTTTTTTAAACGCCTTTTCTTTTCTTTTTTCTTCTTAAAACAAACCCCAAACTTTTACAGTGAATGCGATAAATTCAACTCTAATGCAACGTTCTCTTTCGGAAGATACTAGTTAACATCGAATTACAAAATTAAATATGAGTCCCTAATCAACGAAATCACTTCGTATAATGTCCGTCTCACAGAGACGTATACTCATAACCAGCGTATTTTCTTCGAAATCGTGTTCAACCACCACGGCTCGAAACACCTCCTTTTCGTCAACGTAGACTGCACCAGCTGCTTCGGAGTTCGTCCAGTGACTTTGACTCACGCCCGCTCTACCACGATTTTCTTCCACGTGCTCCCTCGTTCGATCGGCCTTTGCGACAGATTTTCTCAACCGCCAGCGTGCACATGTTTCCAGATTCGTAAGACAACTTTTACAATTCGTTGCTGGCTTCACTTGGAGCCCTTAATCAAATATTATCACGCGTTTAACTTGCGTTGTATCCGGCCGTTCCCTTTGGAACTACGATTGCGATAAAATATCATAAAATAATATTTCCGTAACTTCAGTCTTCACGCCTAATACAAATTACTGAATTTGAAAATCAATGTTCTGATCTTTTACTCAAATTCAGATCGGCTCGTTCTCGTTCAATTAATCTGCGTACGATTACAACGTGACTCTACCCGCTGATGATCTGCGTGATAAAGATCACTCGTATCAATTAAGTAAGTCAATCGTCTTCTCCAAGCAACCCCGAACAAATGAGACAGATTCAGGCCGCGTTGTTCCCTTCTTGGCGCTAACCCCCACTCCTTCTAAACTTCACGCACAACGCATTCCGCCAATCCAGTCTTTTTCCAATGGTTTCGCGTCACTAGTTTTGTCAGGTGCATTCACACTTTCCTAGTTCGTATAATATACTTTCAAAATCTTCCGTCTGTGTTGTGCAACTCGCCGAACGCACCTTTCTTGGCGCCTAGTTCAAATCGGTGTTATTGGTTTTTCGTCTCTATTTTAACTGTTCTTTCTCGCATATATTCCTACATAAATCCAACATATTCTCTAACGAATCTGGGTCGTTAGAATATATATATATATATAATTTTATATTAGTTTGTGATTCACTACTACTGGTGCTACTTGCAGTCCATAGAATGATCTTGTTTTTTGTTTTTTGCTTTAAAAATTGACAAATTACAAATAAGAAAACGCTTTGTTGATATCAGCAGCTTTTGTAAAATTAACAAACCATTTATGGTATTTATCCGAAAGAAGCTGTTGGCTTAACATTTTATAATTCAAACGTGTCTCATGTTATTCAAAGAAGAATAGTTATATCTTTAAAAGTTAATAGTAATCATGATTAATGATGCTAGGTCCAAATCGATTAATGATTAATTATAAATTAGACGGTCAGCTAGTACACAACTGATAACAAAAAAGGGCCCATTTATTTTTCTAAGTCCCACGCTCTGACTAATTTTGGAGCTGTTAAGTTTGCAACGCGTCTCTCCTCCGGCTTCCCCTTCGACAGGCGAAGTTTCGTTCGCCCAATCGTAGGTCTATTTGAAACGGCGCACATATTTGGAAGATTAATAGTACCGCTGGTAAATCGTAACGAGATAAAATGTTTCATTACACCGCTATTAAAGAAAGTTTTTGTTTATTTTGTTATACACATTTTGGACTTCTATAACAAAAATATTCTGTATATTCTTGACTTCAATAAACTTTACCATTCTCTATATTTAAACGACATCTCGAGATTCGTTGTCTCGCAAGGTAAAAGAGGCAATGTAAAAGATATTAGAGTTTCTGTAAAAAACGTTTGCGTAATTCTGTGATAAAATATATTTTTTAACAGAATTTAAATATAATTGCAAGATATCGTATGGAATTGGTATAATTCGAATCACAAATTACTTATAAATATTCCTATAATTTCTTATATTTATACAGTGAAGTAAAGAAATCAAATCTCATTGCCTACAAGTGATGTGTATTGTCGAAAGTAATTTCACATAATTTGCGATTCTCTTAAGTTTTTCATATATGTGAAAAGGAATTAAATAAATATAGAAAACGTTTGTCTCAAATATGAACTAATAACACAAAAGTTTAATTCTCGAGTTATAAATAATATAAAACTACTTAAGGAACAAATAAATTACATGTTCTAATAATATAATGATCTACAATATAACACTGGTTGTAATCGTGCAGCATATAAAATCGTGATCCGAGATTAATATTACAAAAAACGTGTTTTAGATTACAACAAATGTAACTAAAACTGAAATCTCTTTCATTAATTTATTCAAATAAAATTGTGAAATACAACAACATATTCTTGTTTTCTTTCTTTATTTGTACTTCTCTCTTTCTCCCTCTCCCTCTCTTTCTCTTCACCGTCACTGGATACACCGTCAGTGGATGTGAATTGGCGACTAAGGACGTTCGTGTGGGTGGAAGATTCCAAATACAATGAGAAACACGAGATGCACACTATCTTCTATTCTCCTTTAAAAATAACATTAAAATGACATATCTACAAACACACTCTTTGGATTCTCTACATACTGAAAAATTGAAATGGAGAACGAAGAAAATATGTCATTACTATAACTTTTTTCTCTTCCTGAAAGAAGTTGTTCTAACGAATATAGATTTCATCCTTTGCTTCCATAATTGTAGCAGCAATTTACAGTAATCCAGATATTAACAGAACGTGTCTGAGCAATTTTGAAATAAATTTCATTAAATATTTATTGATATAGTTGTAGATTGTTTAGTTTCACAAAAGAAATGGGGAATTAGGCCTACATTCAACAAAAGAAATGCAGATTAAGAATTTTATTTTAACAGTAAATTTCCCGGTTATTTTCTTCGGACACAGATAGTGAAGGTTGGGTGACAGGAGGACAGGGAAAAGTTATCCATCCACAAAATAATCAACAATTTCACAAATGAAAAAGTAATACACTTACAATAAATAAATACTCGTACACTTATAAATGGAAAACTTATTTCTCAATGCCGTCATATACTGTACCATGAATTAAAATAATATTTTATGTACAGGTATCCATGTTATTATGTGTATTTGTTAAAGTCCTGAGGTGATTTTAATAGCTCAGTTCATGGCACTAGTTGAATATTACTGAGGAAACTCTCATAGCAAAAAAAAAAATGTAAGGCAATATTTTGTCCTTTATTGGTTGGACAAGTTCCTTTCTTCTCTTCTTTGGTACGAATTAGATAGAAAAATTAAAAGAAATTGGGCTGATATACCCAAGTATTATCCACAGTAAAGTTCCCCACACATTTTCTAGCTACCTTCCATGAAACCAACTCTAACTGCAACACCTGCGGACGATCAGTGTCTTTTGCATCCAAAACCTTCGTGACAAAATACACTTAGCCTTGCTTCACAGCACTACACACACGCCTAAGAATCTTCAGCATATCAGGGTAAGCACATACTAGAGTCAGCGTCAGTGTCAATGACAGTGGTGTATGGCCGACAGTGCGAGTTCCACGCAGAGGGGCGCACGGTTCCGTATCAGTGGCGACTGCAATGAAGGTTTGAAAACGTCAAATTACCACCAAGCACACAGAGAGACGTATCCATCACCACAAGAAGCTGTCACTCTCCACATCCGTGACCAAAAGGAGAAGCCGTCCTTCGCAAACCGTCCCATCAAAAGAAGAAAACAAAAAACAAAAACAAAATTCCTCTACGTCTCCATTACCACGCCCCTTTTATCCTAATCGCGAAATATTTTCTCCGTTGCTGGAGAATCCATCCGCGCATCTATACGAGTGCTAGTAGTCTTTTTGTGTCATAAGAGTTAGTTTTTGGCTAGTTTAAATGGCTCTATGGGTGCTCAGCTGTCAGCTATGACACCAAACCTTAATTATTGTTAAGTTATATTGTTTTAGGCTGACTTAGAGGTGCGTTTAGCGCATAGTCTCTTTTAAAACTCGTCAAATGCTAGATTTAATAAAAAACTATTCATTATAAAAACTTTTCAGAAAGAGAGAAAAATGACGTATTTTTTTCGTTTCTCATTCCAGTTTTTAATTTTTTCATTTTATAGAGAACATTAATTTTTTGTATCTATATTGATAAGTTTGACTGAACTATTTTATTGTCTTGAATAACAAAATGTGCTAGACCATAATGCGTTTATTATATTTATTGTTTCTTTTTATTTATATTTAATGCTTATTATATTATTGTTTCGTTTTGGACGTCTTAATATTATAACGAGATAATGTTTTGGTACACTCTTCAATAATAAATTCAAATTTTCATTGAATAAATTCGAATAAATTCTTTAATATAAATATAAATTATTTCAATATAAATATAAATTCTAACAGTAAAATATAAATTTTTCTATATTCTTCAAATTCTTCAAACTAAATCTTCAATAAATTCGAATTTATATCGAATTAATGCCGACCGTGGTGGCAAAGAAGAATAATCACAAAAATACAAAAAAATATTCAACATTTGTTTTTGCTCTTCTGAATTAGGGTTTTCGAATATTCGAATAGTAATGAATTTTACTTTTGATAAAGCCAGTAAAACATTCTGAAATGTATATCATGTAATTTATCAAAATATCTCAAACTTCGTAGATTATTTCATATGTTATTGTAATAACTTTGAAATATCCAATATCCTCAAAGTGTTACAGCTTTATGTTAAACAAATGTCCTTTTGTGTCAATTTAATATATTAAATAATGCTTGGTCCAATCTTTGGTTTCTGTTTAATAATGTGTAATTCCGTGTCTAATGCATTGTTCGCTTTCATATCTCTTGTAATCTTGTGTTCTAGATCGTTCGCTACATTCTTCGTTATCGCTTGACATTCATTTTACTGCATTAATACGCCCTCGGCTTGCTTTTATAACCTATTAAAATCACTGAGCCTTAATTTCCTGGCAAATATTGCTATTTGAAAGTGACTGGAGATCGTCGACAAATTTAACTCACTAACTCGTCTTGCCCGTAAGGTTTTTTACTGGTCGAATGAAATGCTCGTTTTTTTAATCAACGATTCTGAGAAATCCGTGGTATATCTGATTCTAAAACACAAAAAAGGTGCGTTGTGAAGCTGACTTTAATGGGGTGAGTATGCATTTGGTGCGGAATGTTTATTTTATTCTCGTGAGGATTCTCCTCTAAAATATTCGTTTGAAAAATGTTCTGTCCTTCCCATACTTTATTCTTTGCAATCTTGGCGTACCTCTTTAATTTAATTTTCTTCGCTGTATTATGTTGTTTTGTGGTCTGGTTTTTCTAATTTACTTGGTAGCATTTAATATGTGGTGTACTGTGTGTCTCCTAAATTTTGTTTTACGACGCCAGAAAAATTAAATGTAGGACGTATAGAGAATTAAATTAAGAACTTTTTGCGTTGAAAATGAACTTCATTTAAGTCATAATGAGATGTATTGCAAAATACTTCAGTAATTGAAAAAAACGTGATTTTTTTTTCAAAAGAATTTTATTCTGTAAGATATGAGATTGGAACGTGAGTTGTACCCCAAAAACACTCTGGTAGTTATGGGAGTGGAAGGTGTCTTGATTTTAATAATTAATTTTTTTTGTAATTGGAGGACCACACTTATTACCACGATTTTATATCAAAACAAACAATAAATCAATGGACATACAAATATGAATTGTTTTACAAAGAAATGACACAAAAAATCGTTCCCTAATAATCCCACCAAAAATTTAACATAAATACACATGAGATCATGGACACACACGTACAATATCTAATACTAAAACATACAACTAAACAAGTGTCATTAATTTAAAGATAAAGTTTTCATGATTATGTACAACAAGGCTCAATTAAATGTTATTGATTTCGTCGATGAAGGAAGGTTAAATTGATCATGAAAGATCACACTGCTCGTTAGATTTTCACTGGTCAGTGAAAAGTTCAGTGAGCACATAGTTACGTTCATGTAGCGTTCACCGATGCTCAATTGGCGAACAGCGTCTCAAGCGATTGGAAGATGCAGGAGGCAGTGACGTTGTGTGAATCCATCTATAGTATTTAAAGTTTATATGATCACTCTGTTTCCATTATCAAAATAAAATCATATTTACGACAGTTCCAGTTGGTCGCATCACATCACATGGTATAGACAAAGAAATGTATAGATTTTCCTCACGCACAACACGCTAGTTTTCCTCACGCACAAAATGTTCTTGTTGGACGCAGTTATGGCCCGACGAAGTCTGAAGAGAAAATGATGCTTGAGCTAGTAGCTACGGTGTCTTCCCAAATAACTCGAGGGGAAACACTCACTAACTCGCAAATACATAATTATTCTCCTTTCTCACAATATTGATTGATGGATTCCTAACATTTTCCTGGTGTACGGGTAGATTAACGCAAAATTTTATCCCCTGTGGTAGAGATGATGCATTCTGCAGAAACGTATTCATTTAGGAGGTGAAATATAAACTGAAGAAATAATAATAATCATATTGATAAATTTTAGAGCAATACAAGTTTTAGGGCAGTGCCTTGTAAAGTAACCAAACTCTTTTCCAATTCTGTGAATATTTATAAATATCTTTCTTCTTAAGATAGTTATTTGCTTGAGATGTCAACAAGATGAGTTGTTATAAGATCAGAGAATGATATTTCAACGTCTTTACAGTAGATATAAAATCGCATTCTTTGGTTTGTATTCTAATATAAATTTTTTTGTGAATCACGCATGACTGCTTTATTGAATTTGAAAAATATTTTAATTTTAATGTCTTGATTTTTCTTCTCATTATGTCGTAATCCTACGATGTAATGTATTTCATTAATTCACTTACAATATTAATTCTTATTGACACAAACTTTGTTTGCAATCTAAACAAACAGTACAAGTGAGTAAATCTACTGGTGGCGTTTCATACTCTGTATACCTCACTAGCTAATACATACCATCACGTTACCCCTTAAGTGATGCAACCAACATTACTAGTGTGCTCTGCATACAGCATGGGATTGTTTGTGATCCTGCAACACTTTCTACTAAGAGTATAGTTTTGTAAGCTAATGAGATTCTTTTGTTTTGTATAAATATGTTGTATATTGATGTATATAACTACACAATGTTGAAAACAGACATAAATTTGCACTAAACATTAGGTCGTTTTATTCATCGCTTATGGTTTTGTGTAAACAGAAATATGATCAATGTTATATTATTCAACTATGTTTCTACGTCTCATTATTCTGTACGGTTCTGGAATAATAAAAAGGCCAACGAAAATATTCTAAGTCCCGCACTCTTAGCAGTTTGAATTTGTTATGTTTGCAACGTCACTCCTCTGCGACGGGGAAAAATCTCTTCACTTTTGTTCGACCAATCGCAAGCAAACTTGAAACTGCTTCCATATTTGGCAGACCAATAGAAGACTAGTACTGGTGAATATGCCCCTATTGAATCGGAACGAGAGAAAGTGTTTTATTACGCCGCTATTAAAGAAATATTTTGTAATTTTTTATTGTACACGACTTGGACTTCTATAACAAAAAAAAAATGTTCTTAATTTCATTAAAATTTATCATTCTCTATATTTAAATGACATCTCAAGTTTTGTTGTCTCACAATGCCGTCCTAAGAAATATAAAACAAATTAAACTTATCTGTTAAAATATTTGCTTGTTACTGTAAAATCGATATTGTTTAATCACAGATTTGATTATCATCGCAAGATAGCGTATTCATTTCGTGAGATACACATTCAGGAGTTACTTATTAATATTCTTATAACGTCTAAATTTTATTTAGTGGCGCAAAGAATTTAAGGTCATTGGCATCAATTATTGAGTTGTTTATTGTAATTTCAAATGAAATGCAGCTCTTTACACTATTTTTAGAGGTCAATCGGAAATCAAGAAATTGTAGAAAGGAATTTGATATAAAATGAATAACACTAAATGTTAATTCTAATGATATCTTCAATAATTTTGAGCCAATACATAAATTACGCCTGTAAGAAATGTATTGATTTAAGATGCAACGTTTGGCTGTAATCGTGCAACATATAAAATAATATGCTCAGAGAGTAACATTACAAAAAAGTTTATTTTTAGTTCTCAGAAAAAAATTTAAAAAAGGAACATATCACTTTTATTTAGACTTCAAAATACAATTGAGTGGCATTCATGCACATTATCTAAGATTATCAGACAATAAAATATCGCAATTAATATTGCTATTAATTATTTTACATTGCCCCAGATATCACTTTCTTTTGTTACTATCGACATGCCGTAGAATTAATTGACTTCAATAGCAGGGGAAAAACGAGTCAATTCAGAAGCATTATTTAACTTTTGACGAATCAACATGATTGTTCATATTTGTGAAGATAGATATATTGATTAGACATTAAACATGATTTTATGAGTAAGGATAAAAAATCAGCGAAGCAATTGGTGAGATAACAATACAAAACTAAATACAAAGTTTTGTGTGACCAGTAGGTTCCAGCACTCCAGATTCAGGGTCTTTTTGTAAGAAGTTATTTTAACGGACGAACAACAATATTTAAAAAAATGGGTATCAAAACAATCNGTGATTAAAATATAATATTTAGACTTATTTAACAGATGGAAAACCTGCTCTGAACTCATGAATGTTACTAAATGTAGATTTTTATCTGAGCAAACACAATTAAACAACCACATCAATTGTATTTAAATTTCAGAATATTTCGTTGTTGGATTTATGCTGGTATTTGAAGATGAAACTTTCGTTATTTACTAGGAATTAGTAGGATTTCATGTTATATGACCTGAAATAATACACTTTAGAATGCATCATTCTAGAAGACAAACATAGACAGACATAGAAGACAAACATTTGGAGAGCGATCGCAATGTCAAATATGTCATCAGTCATCCATTTCACTCTTTTACTACTCGCACAGAGGAAGTAAACTAGAAAAATGGTAATTCGTTATTGAAAGCACAATATATTTTGCACTCAATAGAATGTTTAAATCAGAAGATCTTGCTTACACGTATTCACAGTGACCTGAAAAACAAATATTTTCGATATTTTTGACATATTGTCATCTCTACGTATTTCTATGGTCTCAAAGATTCGTTTTGTTAGTGCGACAACATCACTTACCAGAATATTTTTTCTTTAGTCTTGTTATTTTTTTTATAAAAGAAGAAGAAATGATACCTACAGAAAAACCACAAAAAATAAATATATCGAATTACCAAAATACTTTTGTGGTTTTGAATTTATTATACCACCCGACGTTAATTTTTACAGATATAATGTTTCTGCCTTATGATTACTTTTTCTTGTGAGTGAAGTTGCAGACCCCAGATAAGTGATTATAGCCTTAAGGAAGTCTGACTAAAAGTCGAAACTTCGGCAGTCCAACGAATATTTTAATGAGGAAAACACTCGCTTTCTTATAAATTATACATATTTATATTTTGGTCATCAATCAGATTGTGTGCTATCATAAGATATATTGGTCTCTACGCTAATTCAGTGTTCTTCTGGAAGGAGAGATGGGAGTGTGACTAGCATATAAGGAATTGAAAAATTGAATATTACAAGAAGATTTTCAAATCGAAACACAAACGGAACAATAAAAAATTGCAATAAGTATAATCTTCAATCATTTATCTATATCTTAGTGAAGCAATAGCATATTTGTTTATTAATATAAAGTTTTTGGAATATTCTACGATAGAAAATACATGTTTATTAGTAGTTTATTATTAAGATTTTTTGTTTTAAATATTTTGTTCGTTATGAAGAACGCGCTGAAACTGTAGGTTGTAAATAAGGAATTCTAAATATTACCATTTATCTTCATCATAAGTTTCGCTGTGTGAAAAAAGCACACTTCTTTTATTGTTTATCGACTTGGAAACGGAAAGAAAAAACGCATTGAAAAGTGTAAACAAACAGTGTCCCGCGAGACCATCGTCCAAAAATGTAATTGAAGAAGCTAGATTGTATTTTACAACAAACATCTTATATAATTGTTTTTTGTTTTAAATAAAGTTTACAAAATACCCACCTAATTTCAATTCGTAGCAAGACTGACAAAAAGTGCATATAACATTTTTTTGTGCAGAACATTCTGCTCCAAAAGTATTAGAAGATAAATTTGAGATGCTATATTAATATATTTTTATTGAAAATATTGTTTGGTTATAAATGACACAATTTAAAGCACATCAATTTTCTACTAGATATCCTTATTAAAATGGAGTTTGCTTGTACATATTTTTAACTTTTGGTGAGTACAGTAAACAGTGATCTGGTGTATAACTATATCTCACGTATTTCTGGTAACTTCAATACAACAAAGTATGTTGCATAATTGTCATATAAATTAGAAAATAGAATTGTTTTCTTTATTTTTATCATGAATCTCTAATTTTTTGTAGATTGTTTTCTTCTTAACGTAATATTTAAGAATGTAGTCATAGGATGATTTCAATTTCAGTTATAAGAACAAGACATAATTTCGTCACGAAATATATTATTGTAATATCATTTACAAATGAACAAACTAAAAATACCGTAACTTACGACTTCGTGTACAGAAATTACTTTATAGAAATGTTGATCAAAAGTATTAGAGTTTACGCAGACATCGTATACTTAGGCTATGTATCAGTACAATGGAGATCGAATTTCGAAATTCTTTCCAATCATCTCTTTCAGTTCCTAGCAATGTTGCCAGAATTGTCGTAATTCGACGTTGCCGAATTTACAATTTGTCAGCGAATGTTTGTTTTTCTAAGCAATGTGAGAGCATGAATTATGATTTCGTTCATTGCATCTCAAAACAGATCTATCGAATTGATTTATGGTATAAACTAATTTCAAAAATATGTGGGCAAATGTCACCGGGAATCAAACCAGCGGCGTAGCGACAGTGGAGTTACAGTGGAGCTTTATTTCTCTCAGCCAAATGTATTATTACTCAAATGTGGAATAATATTTGTTGAAAAATTTGACGTCTCTATCAATTACATAAATAGGCACCTAATTCAAAGTGTTGTGAGACAACGAATCTTGAGATGTCATTTAAATATAAAGTATGATATAGTTTTCTGAAGTTAAGAATACACAGAATATTTTTTGTTATGGAAGGCCAAAATGTCAATAATAAAAATTTACAAAATATTTCTTTAATAGCGGCATAATAAAACATTTTCTCTCGTTACGATTTAATAGGGGTATGTTCACCAGTAGTATTTCTTCTAGTTCACCAGTCTTCTATTTCTCCGCGAAATATGGAAGCAGTTTCAAGTTTACCTACGATTGGTCGAACGAAAATGAGGAGCTTTTTCCCCGTCGCAGAGAGTGGCGTTGCAAACCTAAAAGCTCCAAATCTCCAAGCGCGCGGGACTTTGATTATTTTCCTAAGCCCTTTTTTATATTTCCAGGAGTATACAAATTGTTAAATGTGTAAGAAAACTCTGCAATAGCGTCTGTCTCAAAAAGATGTTCAGTGATGCCTCCAAAAATCGCTAGTAGAGCAGAAATTTATGAAACGCAACTGACGTAAATGCGAGATATTAAGTCTTCGAGTTTGAATTTTATTGCAAGGATTTTTATATACTTTTGTACATTACTTTCCATGGATTTTAATTCTTTTCTGTCGAATGTTTTGTCAGTGCGTTATAATTAACATGATCATTTTATATGGTAATATTATTTACATTATAAAAACTCTGGAAAATACGTCGTTTTCATAAATAAATTAAATGTGAGTGAAAATTATCGTTGTGATGGGTAACTAATTTATATTCTGTATTCTGTTCATAGTTTTATAAAAATTCAGATTTCACCTTCTCTGTGGCCCTCCTACCGCTTCTTCTCAGTAACGCTGCGGGTCACTAAAACTAAGGGCATGTTCTCGTAGAGGTTGGCTGGTGTACCAATATATGTGCTTTGCGGACCGTGCAACCTTCCTTCGCAGACGCAAACACTCTGGCGAAGCGCCATCTGAGGAGAGTGGGAGCAGCCACCTAGATGGTCGACTCGCCGCGATCGCTGGACACACAAACGGCACCTGAGGGGGTCCTTCCACCCATTTGCATCCGTGCTCATCCGCGGCTCACCCTCTCAAATGCTCTCGGCTTCCATTCTCCTCCGAAGTTGGGTGCGTTTCGCGCAACTTGGTATTGAATGGCTGAAATTCATAACGTACTCCCATAGTGTTCACATAGTAATATCTCGTTGCAAAATTAGTGTGGATGAATATTCAAATATTTACGTACATGTGTTTCAATGGGTTTCTAGTTTGACATGCAAAACAATGTGGTTTTTCTTACCTTTTAACAGTTTTCGGTTGCTGTATGGAATCGGTATTGCAGTAAGATTAATTACTTTTTCATCATAGCCGTGTCAGTTTGATACGGATGAGGACTATAATGATTGTTGTGTTAATGTAAATATGAATTGTACGAATGAAATTAATATTGGATTTCATGATCCAAAACTGAATACGCAGTATTTCTCCGAATGATCCGACTACTATTTTATTGAAGGAGATATATTTCTCGAGATAAATGTAATTTCCAGTTATAAATTCATACCAAAATCGGTGATCTAAATTACCAATTTTTCGGAATGCAAATTTCCCGCACGTACGGATATTCACTCAGAAGTCATTATTATATTCGTGTGACAAGATACTACCAGTGAAAACTCGGATAATTAAAGCGTAACTGAATTTGCGCCATATTTATCTTTAGGATTCTTAGATTCATCATTTACATTAATAAAGTTTCATAGAGTACGTAATAGCAAAAGTTAACAAAAGCGAGAATATGTTTTTATGTGTGAGGAGAGATCGAGAAGAACAAATTACATTGATGAAACACGAAACGTGTATTGGTCACGTACTGTATGCATTGCATTATGAAAAGTGTAATGTATTGAGCGCCTTTGTTATCTGAATTACCCCCTACGATACCTGTTAACGACTAATTCAAATTTCCCTATTATCCCAATTCCCCAACTTTTTATCAAATTCCCCATTAGAAAAAATAAATGCTTCTTTTTCACCATTGTTAGTAATATGTATTTACTGTAGAGTGATGTCGCTGAATGTTTCTGTTTTACCCATAAAAAGGAGAATTAAAGTCGAAATGTTTTTGAAGTTGAGTTTAGATATCAGGTTCAGGTTAGAAACCTGAATGTTTTCAGAAAAGAAATTATTCAATCAACAGGACATATAGATTAAATTATTACTTAAAGACGTAATACTTAGAAAATACGATGTTTGATGTGCGAGAAATTGATTGTAAAAATTCTGGAAGATGGTTTATTTTGCTTTCTGTATTACCGTTCCGAAGAACATAATTTCTGATACATATGGATGTAACTATTATTCTTTTCATGAGTATGTATATTCTTTTTATGAGTGTTGCATTTGAAAGTATATTTTATCCTGTTCTTTTAAATAATTTAAAGTGTAATTTGGGGAAAGGATCGTATGAGGGATTAATTACGGCGTGATATTAGCTCACCGATATTACGAATTACAACGAGATAATATTATGCTGTAATTAATCTCTGGTATAGTAATTTTCTTACAAGAATAAACTATCAATATTCGTATATCAACATCAAATTCCATGATCTTGTATACAAATAGTTAGTTTAATTTATCGTTGTTATTATTATTTTCTTATTATTTTAATGTAAAGACACAATTGGAATAAATCTACTCTCAAATTTTGATTTCTGGAATAAAGAGACAAAAAGTTTCGTTTTATGATATCACATCTGACGATAACTTTATACTTTATTTATACTTCTTTCAAAACGTAGTGGTATTTATCAACAGAAAACATGATCAGACAATTTATTGATAGAGTAGTCTGGAGTAATTCTAGTGATGAACTACTCGCTTCACACATATTGTTAGTATTTCTATTTCGTTATATTAATAGCGTAGTATTATTATATTTTTTGATTCGTAGGTTTAGTCGAAAAATATATGGTTTGTTTTTGTACATACTAAGATTTATTCGTTGTTAAATTTTCACTTAAGAACCATCACAAAAGGGAATATGTGAAAGAAATGAGAACAGTATTTTTCTAAAATTTCGCACTCGCCCATATTTCTCTTTTTTCGTACGTTTTTCGAGTGTAACTGCTAAGGTTATAAATTTTTTTAATTTTTATATATCAATGGCAGATCTAATGTAGTATAGATATTATTTATTTTAGTTATGTCGTAACATTATTGTTTATTTCAGTTATGTCATTCTGAATACCGATTGTGGTCTTTGAATTAGTCTGTAGAATGTTCCCCACTGTAGCGGTAACGTTGTGTTGAAAGGTGTTCCATATTAATCGAAGGAATGTAATATTCCATATTAATCAAAGAAGTGTAATTACTCTGATGTATTATGCCAGAATGCTTGCGTTTTGTGAACGGTATGAAAGTAAGTTGCATTAGTGAACAGTGAAGGATTTACTGATTTTAAATTTATTTAAATATAATACGTAGAAGATTCTGGTATTTCTTAATTATTTCCCAAGACAATTGAATTTGAAGAGGTTTATGGAATAGTTTTTCTTTCTATATGCTGTGTTCTTAAAGAGAAAACTTTCATTCAAAACCTATCTGGTGTGGTTGAGAGATGAATTTCATGGCACAATTGACTTATTCATATTGAGTTTATTTACCTATAAAACAACTACATAATTGTCTTCAGGTAATACCCTATTAATTGTTTAAATGGTTTGCTTTCAATACATTTAAAAGGAACTTGACATTTCTTGCTTATCTTCTTATCATTTGTGTATTATTATTGACAATGAGAATCCGTTCTGTTGTACATAGTTTTATTGTTTAACTATTGTCATTATTCTGCTGCACCAACGATTACAACTATCAAAAATGTAATAAATCAAAATGTGGATTTATAAGTAGCACTGATAAAAAGTTCAAAATATATAATCTTCAACAAATTAGAATAAGTTTAATTGTCGTAATGATTTTTTTAGATTGCTTCCAAGTCATAAAGGCACTATGCGTCCATTACACTCTAAATAAGTACTCATCCTTGACTTCTTCTTCTTCTTCTTCTTCTTCTTCTTTCTTCTTCTTTCTTCTTCTTTCTTCTTCTTTCTTCTTCTTTCTTCTTCTTTCTTCTTCTTTCTTCTTCTTTCTTCTTCTTTCTTTCTTCTTCTTCTTCTTCTTCTTCTTCTTCTTCTTAGGCACTACAACGTTCCTTCGTGGAATGTTTTGGCCTGCTCCACCACCGCCTTCCATATTTTCCTACCTTGTACTGTTTTCGTCTAGATCTAGGCGTTCATCTCCCTGATGTCCTTTAGTATGTCGTCCTTCCATCTGTTTCTCGGTCTTCGTTTCTTTCTAGTTAGTGGGTTCCAGTTGTAAACCTTCTTCACTGCCCTATTATCATTCATTCGGCATACATGTCCAAACCAGCCCAATCTTAATGT
Source organism: Laupala kohalensis (assembly GCA_002313205.1). Lineage (NCBI taxonomy): Eukaryota > Metazoa > Arthropoda > Insecta > Orthoptera > Trigonidiidae > Laupala > Laupala kohalensis. The sequence goes on along the minus strand of NNCF01129833.1, from coordinate 557,096 downwards.
TTTGATATAGTTTATGATGTTTTGATGTTTGATATTTTTATCAATTTCTGCATTGTTCCTTATTTTCCATGAACCATTTTCTATTTTGATAGGACCATATATTCTTCTCATTATTCTTCTTTCAAATATCATGAGTTTTTGGATTTCTTTAGTTTTTAGAGTCCATGTCTCAGCTGTGTAGGTTACTTGAGTTTGGCACTTAGAGAATAATTTTTCTTCTGAATTATTGCGTCTTTATGCGCAAAATACGCCCTATTTCTAGATGCAATTCTCTCTTTTATTTCCTTCTCAATTAAATTGGTTTCGTGTACTACAGATCCAAGATATCTGTATTCAGCAACTTCTTTATAGGCGACTCCATCTACTACTAACTCAGGAAGGTTTGTTTTCCTTGACATAAACAATGTAAAAGTAGATAGTATCGTAATACTTTGGATCCTGTAAAGTAGCTGAAAAACTGAAGGTGTGTTTTTCTCGCGATTGTGTTGCATGCAGTTCCGGTGGTCGTAGTTGGAGCGGTGATATTGGAATCCACCTAAACATCAGTTATCCATATGTTTGACGGGGTAGATGATTGCATAATTATACTCACCAATATTTAATTGCGATTTAGTGTATTTGTAGTTCATATAATCCCCATTCGGTTTCCTTAAATAACTTGCAAATTCAACCCGTTCTCGTAAGGCAAGGTAGTACTATAGGACACTTTATGTCCATTATGTTACCATAAAAATAATGAGTTATATCTGTTGCCGGTTGTTTAAATTGTTGAAGCAATCAAAAGAAATTGTGTGCTTATTTCAATAGAAAGGAACCAAGTTCGATTGATGGGAGAATAGCATGAAACGACCACATTGCGTGTAAACAATGTATTTTCATGTGATGTCGCTTAGAAATGGATCAAAATTTCTTTTGATTGCCAGAGTTTTCATATACATATTTATCTTGAACTACACGTCTGTTTTATGCGACGGCGTATTTCCATTCCATAATTTCTTCTTTTCCTTCCTCATTTTCTTGTTTTAATCCGACAATTAGTTTACAAAGGATTACACATTTATGGAGCGCCATTTGTTGGTTTGACAAACATACTGCATCAAATCATACATCAGCTTCACTATTAAAGGACCAAATGCTTGGCGCACATGATTAATTTGTGAAGCAATTGTATTGTGAGAGGGAGATACATCGCCGTTTGTTTGCCTTCGAGATAATTTGATTTTGTTAGCTAGAAATAGATGAGTTTCGTCAATCGTTAAGTAGATTTCATTGAATCAATGAAAATGTCTCGTTTATTCATCATGTTTTTCTTCCCTTCCAATTCTTTTTGTCTCTTTCTGTACGCTTCTTCTGCATCGGCAATTTAATGTCTCATTTTCTCGCAATGCAATATTTCACTTTTCCTACTTATCCTACTCTCATACGTTTCATAAAAGAAATTTTGTTTGTAACCGTTGATATCTTTTCTCTCGTTATTTGTCTCTCTTTATCCTGCACAACTGGGTTCTGTGAAGTTCAGCCTTTTTATTCATTCAACGCAAATTCATGCACATGTTATCGATCCTCCTCAAATCCGCGTAATGGCGGAGGATTGTTTTGGTTTTAATCTCTTGTAATGTGGGTCGTAGCCTATAATAATTACAATTACATGATTAGTACAGACACATATTTGCCATACAATTATTAATCTACATATTGCAAAACTTATTTTATGGTCAAAATAAGCCATCTTGCAATAACAAAACTACGTATTCGTAGTTCCATAAATGTTTTAGATATCATTCATCAGTGAACTTTCGTCCTCAGAAATCGGTTCAAGAAAACTTTAAAGTCTCCAGTTCCTAAAAAACTCATTCTTTTAATATATATGGTATATTATCTCTGTGAATTGTATATCCCTTTCGTAAAGATATGTAAATGTATATAAATGACTTGGAGATAAATTAATGTATTTTTAGGAGTAAAGAAGCTAATGTGTAGTAACTCAGAGATTTTCTTTCGCAAATCACTCTTGTCCTTGTGTCCCTTTCCCGAGCCGCAGACGACGGAATGGCTCTCTCTCGTGATCGTTTCCAATCGCGCTGGCGGATGCGCTGCCTCATTTCCTCTTCCGGAGGGACCTTCCGTGACGACGTGTCTTAAAGAGTCTGTCGCGGTGCTGTGCGCGAGATGGGAAATCAGTTATGGCCGCTTCTCTAGATTCGCGTTCTTACGAATCGCTCCCAATGTTTGCGAATCATGGAAGATTAATTGTTGAATACGTCCGCATTAAAGTATAATTTTGCCAATTATTCATTACTCGTGCAACTAACTTTTAATATGAATTCATAACTACCACTTACTTTGTTTATGTTTTATTATTAGGATAATACCATTTTGCGTGTAATGCTTCATTTGTATAATTCCTTTGAGAGACGGGGAAACAATTTCATTCATAAATTCAATTTTCGTCTTCTTCGCTAGTTTCTCGAGCTTCAGTTACAGCAATTAAAAAGTTTGAAGGGAAGGAATTGCAGTCAATTTCCACAATGTATTTGCTGCTAACGCGAATACAATATTGCATGTTATACAGTCACTATTACGCTCATGGGATATTTTTACTTTCAATCGTACGAAATTAAGACATTATTATCATTATTGTTATTACTATTTAGTTCTCTCAACTTGTGTTGGTTTTTCTCTCAGCAGTGGATTATTAAATCAAGTTCTGGTGGGTGTAAGAATCTATTTCAGGTCCAAGAACTTTCTGGTAATGCGGGCTGAGAACAGAAGGATGCTGTGTTGCAATCTTCTTATTACATTGGGTTGATTTTGAGTTTTTTAATGGAGTCGACCAGGGATTGGGGTACTAGTCCTAGGGTAGATAAAATGATAGGCACTATGATCACTTGTTGAACGTTCCAGAGTTTTTTTATTTCAAAGGCTAATTGTTAGTATTTTGGTATTTTGTCGTTCTTCGTTTTTTCTAGAATGTTGTAATTTACGACAGAAAAATCGATGAGATACACTTTTGATTCTTTTCTTTTCCAAAGGATTGTATTATTATTATTATTACTATTATTATTATAAATTGTATTGCTGTGCATTATGGATAAATTATTTTGAGTGATAATTATTGCTGCCCGAAGAATATTTTTTCTGAATTATACCAGTTGTAATCCCTAATAATATATAAATGTTTAACGCTCAGGTGTGTCTGTTTGCTACCTATCACGATGAAACCACTGAACCGGTTGTGATGAAAATTGGTATGGAGATAGTTTAAATGTTCAGGATGAATATAGGCTAATTTATATTTCTAAAATGTGTGATAAGAAAGATATAAATGGTTTATGACAATAAATGTCAATAAAATGGGGATAAAAGAGAGTTATTTTTGCTTACGCTGTCTAAATGACAATATTGTTTGCCTCAAAGAGTTGTACAAAAAAGTCCGCGACAGCGTTTGTCTATTAAATTAATCTAATTTATGGATAAAACGTTATTAAAAATAGAAGTATTAAAACACTACAATTTACGAGAGTAATTTAAGAAGAAGAAAAATTAATCATCCATTAATGGATTATTTGTTTTATGCATTTAACAAAGATAAAAACTTCTTTAAATCGTAAAATTTCGACGAATAGTTTAGATTTTACAAGAATTTTAATGAAATGATACAGCCATGTCATTCCTGAGAAGTGAAAAATAGAGCGCCGCGGCTCCCTTGAGATGGTGTAATGTATGATGTCAAGTTTTGTATTAATTTGTATTATTACAAATTTGAAAAATTAGGATGCTGTATACGTTTCTAAAAACCAGTAGGTAAAAGTATAGATAGATTTTATATTTTCCTGAGTAAAATAAGATTAGACTAAGAAAAAGCCGAGCTTAAGAAATATAGTTAAGAAGTAAAAATATATAAGCAGTAATGTTTTGCTATTAGAAAGTCCTAAAATTTAATTAAAGAATTAATAGCAGAACTATTATAATTCTTAGTAAGCAAACATACAAAAAATACATATTATGCAAAATCCAATTTAACCGCTATGATTTGTACGTGGATGTTCTTCCCGTCCAAGTAGCACATTATCTGGTTTACTAGAACTCATTTTCTCGCTCTCTCAGCTACTGAACTGTATAATATCTGTCTTTCCCATACCCATTCTGGAAGAGTCCACGGTTATTGCAAAGGCGGTAAGCATATTAAGCCGAATATTAATTTCAGCTAGTTGGTACTACACCCAATATCAGCCTCTTTGATAGAGAGTAATGCAATCTAAGTACGCAGTCGCCACAGCAGCTTGCGGTGAGTAGCCTCGGGGAAGGCTGGACCTTCTCGAGCATCGCGCGTCGACGCAACCAGTAAAGTGGTGGCGATGAGGAAGGTTGAGGGGAAGTGGTTCTGGATGCGATGGTTGGAGGTTTTGCTATTGAATAGGAGGAAATGTGTGTTGAACTGATGAAGGATGGTGTGTAGAGGGAGAGGATTCGTGTAGACGGAGTGGTAGAAAGGGAGAATTTTAGTCTGACTTTTAACGTAAAGGGAGGAACAATAAGGTAGGCTTTAGCGCGAAACAATACCGTTGACTGGGAAACGTTGTTAGCTGGATCTTGGGTAGGCGTTGTGTGCTGCGATGTGGAGAAAATTGTACGGTGTTGGCGTTGTAGGGTTTCGCGGTGGGAGTGGAGGAGAAGGGAAGAAGCGGTAGTGAACCTGTGATCAAATTGTGCGGTGGTTCCTGTGACGCGGACAAGGGCTCTCTGTCCAAGCACATATCGCTTCTCTTCGTTTCCTTTACAGCGTTCTCATCTTGTTTCATTCAGATCACGGCATTTGTGCGACGGAAAATATAATCACCCAACCGAAAAATAAAAAGAAGAGTAATGAGTAACTTAATATGCTAAACAGCAATCTTTTAATGTTTTTTATTCTCTTGACTGACATCGTTGGGCGTACAATAAAACATTAATTTCATATTTTTTAAGTAACCAAACGGTTTAAATCCCATATTTGAATAAAAATATATCAGTAAAATGTAGTAATACTACAATGTATTGAATTTATACCACAGCCATATTGCTGATGTCAAAAGAAAGAAAATTATGAGCGTATTTATGTTTTGCAATTATTTTAGTTTGACATTGTTACATATTTAGTAGTTGAGTGAATACATGTAAACGTGTAAAATTCGTCGATATTTTCTACATCTTCACAAAATCTAATATTCTTTCATTCATCATTTTCATTTTCTTGATTTCTTTCTTATTATAGCAATAAATGCGCAAATGATAAAATTTTTGGAATTGCCTTCCGAGTGCAGTGTCAGCCTTGGAAACATCAACTGTTTATTGCAAAAACTAGTGTACTTAGAGCGTGGAGTAGATCTTATTACGTGCCATTATTACGTGTTTTAGAGATATACGAGTTCGGTTGCGGACGCAGCCGCCATGAGCAACATTTACAGCGGCGAAGACAGGCTTCTAAATGTCCCGGCGTAATGTCAGAGCGGAGCCTAGCGCCTTTACGCGAAGCCATTACTCCGTAGAATGCTTTCGGAAGAAACGCTTCTCGTCTTCGCTGCCTTATATTTAAATGCAAGACACAGTAGACGAATAAGCGAGAGCAATCGAGGGTAGAGGGAAGGAAAGAGAGAGAGAGAGACACAGCTCTCTTCATTCTCTTTTCTGACATTCGACGATGTTTGACGCCCGTGTCTTTAAATTCCTCGGTATATTTCTTTCTATACATACTGCTTCGCATTCAGTATTGAGTAATTTTTTCTCAGAAATATCATTCGTCATCACAATTGACTCATTTGGAAAGGTAAAGATGAAGTTTTCATATGTAGTGTTTTGAATCATCGTTATTTCCTCTACTTACACCAAAATGATGTTGATTAATTTTTTATTTGATCAAGTCTCGTGCAATTCCTAAGTCGTATCCTGTCATGTCTTTCGTTTTTTCCCCATGTTTCATTCTAAGCGCGTATGTTAAGCATTATCAACGTTTATTGGAGCACATATTAATACTCTTTTACATTTGTGGCATTTTGTTTTTTATTTTTTATTCCAAAGTGTCTGACTTTTCATTGTTCTTCCCACTTGCTATGCGCCCTCAAGGCTTGCAAGTGTAATATCATTGGAATGCTGGATGCCTCACGACTTACGCGCGGTAAACGAGCGCTGAAAAATGAAGATCATCATCATCATCATCATCATCATCATTGAGTTTTCTCGACAGAATACGCCGCAGAAGGAACCAAGAATGAGAAATTGACTTTTTTCCGCATTTCTATGAGGTAAAATAAAGGTGTTTTATGCGCTTTTTATTTACACAACAGAAACAGCCAAAGAAATGCCCGAGTCGAATATTAAAACAAGTTTATCATATGATGGAAACATAAACTATTTATCATTAAATAGTCGACTCAGATATAACTGAATATAGAAGAGGAGTTATTTTACGCTCTTCACCTATATTTAGTAGAATATATTTTAAACATTATTAGTTTCAGACAATGCTGATATTATTTTGTAATTCGAATTTAAAGAGGCAACTTCCGTGATTCTAAAGCAAGTATTTTTCGTTTAAATTTATACCTTGTTAAGTTAATAATTGAATTATAATTACGTTTGTTTGCATTTGTATTTAATGTGTGATGCACGGATTTCTTACTGGCATCACTAACCATTCTACGAGTTTCAGAATGTTTGCATCTTACACTTGTTCACATACACTTACATCTTACACTTATACAACAAGAGCACATCTGAGCTTTGAATCCTCCAAATATATTTTCATTAAATCTCTCATTAAATATCATTTGCAAACTTTATCTTCCAACTAGATTCGTGATTTTCTTTCATTTTGTAATAAACTTCTTGGATATGATGTGATTGGATAAACATTTTTGAAGAACTTAATTCAAAAGGATTTCTCACATACTGTATTGACGTTTAAAGCGACAAATTAATATTGAGATAAATATCTCAATATTAAATAAACCTCTCGCTATGTTGGACTGATGATTCATGAAATCGATTCTTTTGGCCATGTAGATCGCAAATCTAAAACAACTGTCTTACACTCCGATAATATAGGGATGTTATTCGCGTGATACAGGCTGCCGGAATATTCGAATGGTGTTAACAGATATACCGTATTGTTAGCAAATGTTACCCTGATGTTTGAGAACATTGGAATACTGATCGACTTGTACGTGGTCTAGATGTTAGGAGGACTCAACGCACATGTCCGGTAAGGTATGTGAATGTAACCTCGATTTTACACCGATTTGTGATTTTTAGACAGGAGACTATATTATACGCCAGCTTCGCGTTTGTAGTTTATTTATTGGACGATTGAATGTTTGGTAGTTATTGATGAATGAGTGGTCAGTGTATTTTATGACAAAATAATCATAATTATTATTTCGATTACGTTTCGCGGAATCGAAAGTTTTAATGTTTTTTTTCATAATTTCATTTCATTGTTGAAAAAGAGTGACACGTTGGTAGTCTCTTACTACTTTCTGTAAGAACGGAATAAAGAAAATATTAAAATCAACATTTTCAATTATTTAATGCAAAACGAACAACGTATCTCTTTGAAAACTCACGAGTATTAAACATAAAAATATCTATACTGAATATTATTTTTATTTAACTTTTATCATTATAAATTAGAGGATTCATGAGAATCGGACTTTTCTTAACCGTTTTACGAGCGAATAATTCACTTCTATTTGATGAATTATCGAGATCATGTTACAAGAGTTGTCAACTTGAGCACAAAATATTATCTTACAAAGAACCCCCGATGTTTTATTTCTTAGTCAGATATTATTTTGAACAATTTATATGATGCATGATATTTTTTTAACGTATCAGGACAATAATATTCTACGTTTTTCATTGATTTTAAGTGTTCATGAGCTGATTCCTATCAGTTGTGTGCGTAATTGTCATCTTATTTCTTAGGAGATCAGTATTTTGTGTCATTTGTTGTTGTTTTTTACAAATATGATAAAAAAGTTAGATGATAGTAAGAAAGTGCAATATATTCGGAGATACCTGCTTGTATTGACCTTTCCACTTACTATAGTATTCAATGTTTCATTTTCGTGAGTGATGTGAAGATAATAAATTAGACGATCGTTATTAAAATAATAATCCTTTTCATACATATAATACTTTAATGAATAATTTGCCTATCTTCATATTATTCATGTAATTCTTCAAGTATCCCTTCAGATGCTCTAAATAACTCATGATGTACTCTAGCAAGTTGATTAATATGTATATAGTCAGGGTTTGTGAACTCGGTGCTCTCTATAGTAAGTGCGTGAAGTAAAATTAATATTGTGCCATATATCATGACGTGTGTGCAGAATAAACTGGAAATGGGACGTCGATACGATTTACTCTGTTGGTGCAACGTTTGGGGAACTACATACATTCTGTTCATGTCGAGCCGGATTCGAAAACTCTCATGATTTTAAATTTTACAAATTTAATTTTTCTCTGAACAACTAGTTAAGATTGAATTGTGGGGTATATAACTAAAGGTTTGTTGAGACGTGTGGTACCAATCAATTGTGCCAAAAATTTCATATGCCGGCAAATTCTATTATTAATAATAAATTATTACATCTGCATGTGTTTGTAAAGAATATTCTTTTATATTCCAATTTTCCATGTTCCTTTTCCGTATTTTGGTATACGACTTAGAAATTTAAGAGAAAATTCGCAAAATGTCATAAAGGGTTATTGCAAATGTGTACTCTGTGAGACGATAGTGTTTACACCACGCGCTAATGCGACGTGAAATAGTCTATCACTACTTGTTTGCTACTTGTTACCTCTCTCTCCTGACGTTTATTATACGTTCCATCATACGATACGATCGCTGGTGAATATTGAGGGACTTGCGTTGCGACGCTGAAAATTCTACTCGTATCCCTTTTTAGGTGTTGTTGTTTCCAGAGTGGTTGTGGCGAAGCGTTGGAAACAAAAGTGAACATGAAACTAAAACTCTGTTTTTTAAACCTTCCGTTGGCCGATTGGTTGGACATTCGTGCAGTTTTGCTTTCGTCTCGATTGGCTAGTTTCCAAATTGGTGAGCGGTGATTTATTGATATAAATGGGCCTTGTAACGTTCAAAATGGAAGTGTGTAACTATGCATTTATGTTCATAGTACTTCATGATCTGAGAGAATCCTTTGGTATTTATCGTACGTCTACTCTGAAAGCATTGTAACTAAATTTCCTCGCACAAAAAATGTATGGATGAATAGTTGCAAAACTCGAGTGATTTATATATGATTCTTCGGAAGATAAAAAATAATAATTGGGGAGTAAAATGGCTGGCATCAGCGCATTTTCCATGACTAGCGTCAAATGACGTGACACTTGTGTCAAAAACATTCAACATTCAATATTCGCTTTTGTGGATAATTTGCTCTTAGCGAGTGTGACGTGCGATGTACTTTTGCAGTCTCAGTGCGCTTCGTCGACTGTGTCTGTTTGGGCGCGGCGATCGCCATCACCAATTTTTCGCCCCCGTGACCATACACGCTGCCTCTTGTGCCGGTAACTTTACCGATATCTGCTTCGGGATAAAATTATCCGATATATGGGGCGTGTATTTGGACGTAACGCTTTTCCCGCTCCCATAGAATACACTTGCTGAAGTTCTTGTAGGCAAATACAAATATTTACCTACAATTTGTGTGTTCATTCGTTTGATATTTTGATGGAACAATCGATTTTATCAGTATTTTCATCAAAGTTAAATGTTTGCTGGAAGTTTGTGTTTAGTGTTTCAATTTATTATGCTCTCCGTATGAAATAACTTGATTCACTTTTTGCATTAGGTGGAGTGTAATGATATCAGAAGTCAAACTATCCCACATCAGGCCCCGAAGGGTCCAAGGGTTTCGCGGAGAGTAGAGCTCCGCAATTTCTTGACCTCAGTACTAGGAGGAGGAGATGTGGTCAGCATCCCGCTCCGCCCGGTTTGACCCCAGGACAGACCCTGGTACTCATTTTACAGCGGGCTGAGTAGGCCTGGGATTCAGTCTGCAGGTTGAGGTGTGATGAAAAATCCCCACCTCATCGGGAACCGAACCCTGCCCATCCAGTCAGTAACTTAGCGCTCTACCCACTGAGCCACGCTGGGAGTGTAATGATGTATTAGTAAAAAATGCGTTCTCATTTTCATTTTGGTGTTAGAGAGTGAAAGTGCACTATTACATATGAAGTCACGGAATCTGATTCAAGTAGTCTTTCACTAAGTAATGGATGGTAATGAGGATCATTGACTCCTATCACGGTGAATATAACCAAACATGTACTCGTAGACAAATACCACCATCAATTTTTGTAGTTTATTAGGAGTGTTCTTTCCATTAAATAGAGAAAGAAATGTTTGGTAGGAATAAACACGCGAAGACTGATTGCTCCTTTGCCAAAATATAAGAAAAAAATAACAACACAGTAAAAAGTTCCATAGCATTTTCAGTATTTCATATCGGAAATATTTGTTGTTTATTTTTGAAAAACTATTTAGATCTATAAATTAGAAAGAACATTCTGGAATATTCCTGTCTAGGAATTTTTGAATCGAAGTGCATTAACACAAACCCCCTGGTGAATCTGACTAGGAGAAAGTTTGGTGCTAGTTCGCTCACTTTCTCGTTTTGTCCACGATCCCCGAGACAGCTTCGCATTCTCTCCCACTTGGCAAAGTCTCTGCACGCGTTGTAGGACGTACCTGCTGCAACGGATCTACTCTACTCTGATTCGCGGAGGCAGTTTCATTTATTTTGAGGGAACTGAAGCGTTAGAAAGTCCTCTCTGCTACATCAATTCCACATGCCGTGCTACGTTGACTTTGACTTTCGTTTCGAGTTTGAATACTTCTCCTTTCAGGATTTTCAGAATTGCTACTGGACTATATGCTTTCATTTTTGTGTTGAAAATCGGATTTGGACAGACTGAACAGCGTCGACTGAGAAATGAATAACGTTTGGAAAAAGAAATGAATGAGCTGCAACTCCAGCGGTCATCCAACTTAACATAACAGCATGTAGAAGAGCATTCTCGTGACGTAAATTTATCTGAGAATGTCCCTTAGCTTTTCATATTGTAATATTTCGATACGCAGTTGCGTTCAAAAATATAATTTTATTTTCTTCGTAGATTTCTGATTTTAAGTTCACTTCTTGAATACAGTGAAGTCTGTTTTTATATTGGTAAAGGACTGTTACGAAGTAATGAAAACATCTTTAAATTATTTCTGATTGTGTTAGAAAAAATGTTCCATAGGAATAATGGAATAATGTTCCATATATTTTTAGTTAATTTCGAATATGTCGGAAAGAAAAAATATGCAGAAGAAATTGATTTAACTCTTTACGACTGTGTAAAACTAAAAAAATCTTTCTTTCTGATTTAAAAATCATCAACATTTTGTGAAAATTTTCTGGTTACCTAACCTTTATACTCACTGTATAAATTCTATGAGACAGAAAATCTATGTGAATACCGAGGCAGAAATTAAAATAATTATAACAGGTTTTCACATTCGTTTCTTTTTGCATGAAATATCGTTCGATCTTGGAATAGATGCGTACTTGTCTGATAAAATCTCGAATCTTAATGTTCATTTTCGTGTATTGTCCCTCCGTGTTCTCAAACAGACTTTCAAAATTTCTTATCAAATATGCCATAGTAAACAACTTACTGATAAGTTCATATGGCTTTAATTTTTCTACATTGTAATTGGGTAATCAATGTTCAATTTTTGCAGTAGACGATTTAGTGCGACAATATATTTCTATTAGTGTATGGAATTTTGTTTATTTTTTAAAAAATGTTCATTATTTCGAAAAAAAAATTAAGTATTCATTTTATTTCAGATTTTACGAAACATTTCATTTTGTCTTTTCAAGTGGTTCTTTTATGATCCAGAGTGTGTGCATCCTGATCGTGTGATGTACGTAGTCGGAACCCTGGGTGTGATGGAATCCTCTTTATGGACGTAAGACCGGAACTCAACGACCTTCACAGCCTCGTATTCTTTCACCTCACAAGGCACGTTTAGGCAATTTTTCGCCGTATATCATCTCATAAACTGGAAAAATATGCAGAACTTTATTGCCGTTTGGCATTACAATATCGATATGGTGAGCGAGAAATCGATAAGCAGAGCCAAACGAGGCGACTGCGGATGGGGTGGGAAGTGGAGTGGGGGAGTGAAACTATGATGCAAAGCGGAAGAGTGAACGGAAGAGGATGTTCTACGGTGGGGAAACAGATGTTCGCGCGGTGAATTGCTCCGTCTCGTATGAGAATATTAAGAAATTCTAAACGATAACCAATAGTGACGAGTGGTAACTATGGCATTCTGGTAAGTCGACGGTGGACATGTGGCTGTATTTCTGCCTGATGTTAACCGTGACGTGACTGATGGGGGAGGTGAGGGTGGCGCCAGAGAACCTAGTATAGTGTGGTAGTGTGTGTGTGGTGGGGGGGAGGCGAGCGATTTATTACCCCTCACGGCCCCCGAGCTACAAACCGCCGCCTTGCCCGGCAGAGATGCGGCGTTCCCTGACAAATGGAAGAAGAGCGGCTGTATGTAAAACTGGCCTGGCTCAGGCTCCTCTGTATGAATAATGTTATGAACCTGGCCCTTCGCGGCCCGCACGACTAGCGCCGCCACCGTTGCGTTTGCGTCTCCGTCGTAAGCTCACTTGGGCCTCGTGCCCCGTCCTCTTCAGTACAGTCATTTATTCATTCCTTCATTTACTTATGTATGTAACTGGCACATTCCTTCTCCGGTTGGTTTTCATTCCGTCGTGATAAGTGAAGGACTGGCCAGGAAATTTTTCTGAAACACTAGGACGGAAATATTACGAAGGCCCTTCCTGTGCCTTCTTGTGACTTGACAAAGAATGGAGACTCTTTATGCAATGAGATTTCTATCCACTTGCTTAAAATTAATACCGCATCCGAACACACGTAAATGCTATTTCGTTAAGTGCATTATTATGTAGAGTATTACCGTATATATTCGTAGAATTAAAAAAAAATATTCATGGTGAAAAGACTGGAGAATTGGGTCTATTTATTCGTTGTGCCTCTTGAAATAAGAGTAAAAATTGTATACACTGATATTTCCTATAATTTTAAATACTAGAGAAACGCATTGAATAAAAGAATAATGTCTATTTTTTATTTTTTTACATCTGTATTAAAGACATTTCTCATTCATAATCTGCCTATTAGCAGTATTTTTTTAAAAGAAGCAACCCTCTCTAAATCAATAGTAAGTAAATGGGCAAATAAAAATGCAGTGTGTCAGAAAAGCGTTACAAATGGCATATGACATCGAGGAGCACAATAAACTAGTTTATTCTCCAGAAGCAAACAAGGAACGATCCCATCAATTCCGATCAAGGACCCAAAGGCATTTCTATGCTCCAAGGAAAAATTATGTCCTGTTCAATTTAAACGTATAAAGTTTCAAATATTTCTAAAAAAGTGAGAATATTTTTTTACTGTATATGTGCACTCAACATTTGGATTCGATATTAAGCAACTTCAGATCTAAAAGAATACATATTTTATTCAGTCGATTGACTATTTCGTACAATTACAATAACTTCATATGATGACAAAAAATTTTAACACAGTAAGATTATTAAAGTTGCTAATAATATTTGAATTGATACGGATAATCAGTCAATTTGAAACAGACAAAGATATGTATCATCCCCGCATTGCCCTCATATAAAAGATCGTGGTACATATAAAATCCACATGAAACGAGACGGTGTCTGTTGAATAATTGCTGAAGACTGAACTCCGTTTCTTGTAAAATAACTCAATAACCTTTTTCAGAATGTAAAACAGGGATTATCCATTTCCGGATATAAAATGGATTAAACATTTCCATTATCCTTTGCTCAGGTAATCGAATCACAATGCTCAATCTCAGTACATTTAGAAAATCGTTTTAGCAATCATACAAATTTTAATGCTGAAATTAATGAACAATTTACCATCATTATTTCAACATAATCAATTCGGTATAGTACAATAGGGGAAGTCAAAACAAAGGAACATTCAACACTTGCTCGATGCATGACATACTAATTGTTCGGTCAATTTATTTTCTCATGACACCTGCAATCGGAATGGACCCATTCCGTGATAGCTAATTTTGATGGGTTAATTTTTTTGGTGGGATAGTGTCTCTGTAGCACATAAATCCAGTTAGCTTCCTAATTGGTTAGGAACTGCAACCACTCGTTATTTCTGGAAAAGAAAAGTTCGTTTGTTTAGAAACGAATGTGGGGAGTGAGGGTACTAGTGGAGGTTTTACTTGGTGTTGAGTGACTATCACGTTCCAGAGTTTATTTAGCAGTTTCTGAGAGAGTTGGGTGGCGATACTGAAGAAATTTCGTTCTCCGGCATCTGGTTCTGCTCTCAGGGGGAAGGCGTATCGTACTGACTACACCCCCAACTTCACCTACGTGTTGTCAGAGCGCGAATTCGAGCGGATGCCAAATTGAATTCGCGGAAAGTTTTTGCGGGAATCCGTTCTGGCGACATAAACTTTTTATCTTCCCGAGAGACCGAATGAACGGTCTCTGGGTGGTAGAAGCAGGTGCTATTGATGTTGTTTTATTTCGATATGACTGGTTAATTTTCTGTTTCATTTGTAGAATGTGACATTGATCATATACTCACAAAAAATGTATTTCGTGAATTCACTGACTATTGTTAAAGTTGTTCAATAGTATATCCCTTGATCATTAATTTTGTAGCGAATTCAAGTTTAATGACCCTTTTTGTAAGAAAATATGAACTCGTAAATATGCTCAAGTAACCAAATCTACGAAACACCTGTTTCGTAAAAGCTAATTTCCCTTTTTCCGATATAATTCGTTCATGAAATATCATATATTCATTATTGAGTATATCAAAGATCTGTGTAGCAAACTTCGTGCATTGTTTATAATAAAGTAAATTACACTTCTGAGTGCGAGAAATTTGTATTTAATAAAGGAGAGACTATAATGAACTAGCGGGTGACATGTCAAGGGGTCGTGGAATCTTGAGTCCAATAGAACGATGAATGTTTCTCTGTTAAGGCTACTTAATGAAATGGAATAAGTATGATTCGCCTAGGACAAAGCAATTCATTAGTGTCACATTCCGTTCTTTCGAAGAATGTACTCTCATCGTTCCTACGTAGGTATTAGCCTGTGGTGGCGGCGCGGCGTCATGTCACGTGTTTTTTATTTCCGTCTCGCGTTATCCTGTAGGCGTCCACACAAACAGATTTGTCAATGTATCGACATTTATCGATGAATTCGATTTGCTGTTATTTCTAAGTTGACCTCTCCTCGGAGGCAAACGAAACGTTCGCCCAGTTTACAACGATATTTATCAATACGCTGTTCTTGGTTCAAACATATATCCATTATACAAACATACCATAATGGAGTTTATCTGCATATATTAGCTGTGTTGTCGTGAATGGCTGACTGATTCATATACTCATTCAATCATTCATCAATTCAGAGCAAAAACCATCGGAGATAGTAGCTTGCTATTTGACAGGATACCTGTATTGCGTTTATAGTGTATTTGCATTGTCTGAAATGGAAATAGTAAAGCTTACTAAAACAATTTCAACTCAAAAATTTATGTTCGGATTTTAGTTCATCGCTTATCATATATTTGTAATTACTGGTATTTTGAAGCTTAACAATTCTCTCAATATTTAAAGACTGTTGCTGCAGTACTTACATCCGACTTAGATTCCCCAACAATATTCATTATAAAATAATGTCAGTGGGTTCCTTAATTTCATTGATCCTTGGCGATTATGACTTCATATTTCTAATAACATTTTTTCTTGAATTTTATGATATAACGAATACGGGTCATTATTTGTATAATCGGCAAAAAAAGTCGACCATCACGTAATTCAACAAAAACCTTTTTTTCTAGTTAATTACTTTGATAAAAGAGGTTTGCCCATTGATTTCATATTTTTATAGTTTGAGGACGGTGAAAGTAATACATGATTATCATCCGGTGAAACAAGGAAGCAACAGTATAAAACGTAATTTACATGCAAGAAAAAAAGTGTTTAATCGTAACATTTTGTACCAAAAGACAGTAATATTTATATAAATAGCTCATTGGCCAAAAGTTGGTCTGACATTGCCTCTTCCAATATATTCTCATACTGAAGCGCGTTTGAACCTCGGCATTTTCTTGTTATTTCGCACTCCCGTCGTTATTTAGGTGGTTAAAAAAGTGAGCAGTATTTTTCTGAGTGCAGTGAAAAATCCTTATAAAATATTGAAGTCTGCCAAATTCAAATTTTGCGTCATTAATTAGTCTCAGACGGCAAACGGATCAGGATAACGATGTTGATAGAATCTTTTGAGGAAAAAATAAGAGTTTTGCATAAAATACATAAACAGTGCGTAAAACATAGGTTTTTTGTAAGGAAATTTTCCAAAAATGCAGAGGAAGAATTCAAAACAAATCTTCAAGTACTATTTTTCGTAGTAAATGGGACGAGCTTTTCATCCATAGAAAATATATTGTTATATGAATTTAGAGAGAAGAAACCTTTTATTTTCTTTGAATCTGAAAAGAGTAAATACTTGAAGCAAATATTGGCTCTCATAAGAATTTTATTGGAGACACTTTGACAAATGGAAACGTTTGAAACGTTGGTGCAATTTTAACGAAGAGCTATAAAAATAATAAATAAATATTATATGTGTAGTTACGCAGGTATTTTACTGAGTTATTATTGTTTTCTTCATTTGTCCCGCTTCTTTGACCTATCGTTCTACCTGTAAGTTTGTGAACTTTGTATTAATTTATGTAGATTTGGTTAATTATTAAGAAAAGTGAGAGTGGTTTGCTCGCATAGGTTAAAACTCATTTGCGCCTAATAAATTAATTAATTATACTTCACAAAAATTGGATAGAGCGCAATTGAAGAGTTGCACAACTAAAGAATTTTTATCAAAAGGATATTCAGTAGATAAGGGAGTAAGGATTTCTTTTCCTGATCTCCAACTTTTGTTCTTGCAATTTGCAAAAAGAAACTTATGGCCACTCTAAGGTAAGAAACAACTTCAACTCCGATTTACGTGACAAAAATCTTAAGTACAATCAGAGTAATAAAAGGTTTTAGCTCACCACAAATTTAGTTAAGATGTTACCATGTGATGATTATTTTCAATCTCATTTTTCAAGCTTTATAACTATCCCGCAACAGGATCTGAAGGGACCCAAAGGGTTCGCGGAGGGCAGAGCTTCGCAATTTCTTGGCCTCGACTCTAGGAGAAGGAGATTGGGCCAGCATATCGCTCCGGTCGGTTTGACCTCAGAATAGACCCGGTACTCATTTTACAACAGGCTGAGTAGGCCTGGGAGTCAGTCTGGATGTTGGTGTGTGATATAACATTCTCACCCCACCGGGAATTGAGCCTCGGTCAGCAACTTAGCCCACTGAGCCACGCTGACTCCAAATAATAATACTAATAAATAAAAATACTTAAGTATAAGACATGTTAGATTTTGAATGCAGCAATAACGACTTCACCGATAAAGTGCTGAAGACACTCAAAATATATATAAAACGGGCAAATTAATGTATTTAGAAACTTTCGCAGTTTATTTTCATTAACTATTACTGAGTTACTACGAAATTCAAAAGAGATTAATTTCGTTGAAGCACAGAAATCACTTATTCCATTCTCACCTATTGATAGAAACTCTTGTCACTTTAAGTCACCCGCATTGCAGATCCCGTGTGAAAGGAGTAAAAATCCTGTGCGATCGAAGTGCTCAACACCGCCGCCGCCTTCGGGCAAAAGGCGAAGCGCGAAGACGAGCAGAGCACACTTAGTGCAAAGGCGGATAAGAGGTTGTAAACTCAGCGGAGAACAGAAAGCGGCTCGAAAGGGGATTTTTATGTCACCGATATTTAGAGTAAGATGCAGCAGAGGAGAAAGACACGGCTCTGGTCTCATACGAAGACAGCGCAGCGCCACGGCCAGTCGTTGAATCAGACGTCTGATGACTACACGGATGGAAATTTTGTTTTTCGTGGGGCTCTAGGGCTCGTCAAAGTCATTAGAACCCTTATGGATGGAATTCGCACGACCTCTGTGTGTATCCCAAAATTTGCTCCTCAATCATTCCTGAAATCTCAGTAGAACCAAAAACTTTCACTTCGCGTTTGTATATAAAACTCACAAGCTTCAGACGGAAAAGAGATCTGAAGAAGGATATCAGTGAATTTGTAAGAGCTCCTTTGGGCCATTTAGTTTCATGAATTCAGTAACAGAAACTGTATTGTTAACTTATTGTATTGTACAGAAGGTTAGCTGTATTTGCATTTTTCTTTTAAAAATCCAAGTTTCCCGCACAGATGGCGTGTAGTCTTGTATCTGTCGTCTACCTTCAAAGGTCTCCTGTTCAGGAAGTCCAACAACAGCTTTATCTATGCATACGTTTCTCTTCCCGTAATTGAAAATTTTAAAAATTTATTTGTTTTGCAAAGACATATGTCTGAGTAATAAGAGATAATTATTTTAAAATTGGACAATAGTTATTTTTTCGATGAAATAGTCTTTCGGAAATTCTGGTTTTAGTATTTACGAGGTATAAGATACTTCACATTAATGAAATAAGCAATGTACGCACAAACAATACCATTATTAATGGAATACAAAATATTCAAGTTAGAAATCTCTGGATGTGTTCAAATACTTTGAGTAATACGAGTACAAGATTCTTTCATATAAATCCCAAAGAAAATTACTATATCCCCATTTTACCAAACAATTACATAACTACGCACAAGAGAATTGTTCTCGAATAACCCCTGGGTGGGAATATTCCCATTCTAGTTTCGAATGACAGGTACATACAGCACCGAAAATAGAGAAACCGTTGTTAATCGACGTTCATTTTGAAGACAATAATCATAATTCATGTTTTACTAAATCTTCCATATAATGTAAGAGCGAATCAGATACAGCCTATTTTGGCTTTTAAGCGCTCGCGAACAAAAGTAAGAATCGAGAGGAGAAATCAGAGGAGGAGACAGCACTTCCACGCCGAGGAGACTTTTGCCCAATTAGTGCCGGCTGATTTGGGCGGCATTATGATGTCATAAGGCCCCTGCGGCGGTCATAATTACGGGCGTCCTGATTTATTTTGGACGATTCGAAAGGCGATGTCCGCAATTAGCTTCCTTATGACGTCATTACGCGGGTCGGGCGGAGCATCGTTACCGCCGACTCCACCGCGCATTTGTCACCGCAGATGAGAACGACAGAGCGGGAGCAGAGGAGTTGGTCGGGAATGAGACGGGGATGTGGGAAGAGGGACGAGAAGTCTGCGAAGGGTGTTGCGACGAAGGGACGACTGTTCCAGATGCCCTCCTAACGTATTGCGGCCAGAAACCCTTCGCGCGGAAACTCCATTGCTCTTCGCCGCCTATATCAACACCTTCGAAGACAACATAACAAGAGACACCCGCCCTCAACAGCGACGCCCACGCGGAGAAATATCACGTCGGCATTCTTGCCGATAGGGGAAGCACTTCCCAGTTTCAACGGTAGTAACTCAGTTTTAAGTTGTAAGACAAGCTTGTTCGCAGAAGAGCCGATAAGATGACAACCGGTACTGTAGGAAGAATGTGTAAAATAAGAAAGCTATCTCGTTGACATTTATCTACAAGTAATGATAAAATGCTACACAGTACTTAGATTTCGTATACGATGGCAAATAAGTGATGTTCAGATGATACATCTTAATGAAATACCAACATTTATTGAAATAATTTGACTCATAATTTATAAAGGAAATTAAATTCTGACGTCCAACTAAGATAAAAGTATTTTAAATGTACAGAGTACACACCTTCCTAAATGTACATATTATATATGGGTCATTCTTTGTATAATCGACCAAAAAAAAACGACCATCCCGAACTTGAAAAAAAACCTTATTTCTAGTTAATTACGTTAAAAAATGAGGTTTATGCCCATTTATTCCATATTTTTGTCATTTTTTACCATCGAGTGCATCCAAGTCTGTTTTAAAATAAATCAAACCTATATGAACAGCAAATGCAAAATGCTTACAAAATACTCTTATAAAGATAATTATAGTGTTTTGTACGAAAAGTTTAGGCTCCATTCTTTTGTTTTCAACCATATTATTATATTATTTTTGTCAATCGAGGACCATTTTTGTGTTCAAAAACGGAAAATGCTTTTTTTTAATAAAATTAATTGTCCGAAATACAATATCACGGATTTTCGCGGATATTTGGAAAATACCCAAACACATTGAATTTTCGTTGGTTAAAATTTGATCCTTTTTTTCATAATTGACAGAGATATAGTCAATTATATCTAGGTATTATATTTCACGATTTATGTAGTTTTTCAAAATTCATTATTATTTGTCTTTCGAACTCCATAAGTAAAACTCAATTGACTGTAATTGTGTTTTCAAATTTTTAGTTAAACTATATTTGAAATAAGAACAAAGTAGAATATTATGAATTATGTTATGAAATACATTTCTTACGTTAATTAGTTTTCTCTAGCCATTTCGTGAAAAATTTGAAACTAATTTTTTTAGTCCTCCCGCATATGTATTAATTATGTACCATACATTATTTGTGAGTACGCTCCATCAAATGTTTATGTGATATCTGATAATTCTCAATTTATCCGATAATTCCGATATCCGATATCCGATATCCGATAATTCTCCCGTTGTTTTGTGTATGGAACAATGATCGGGATTAACAAAGCATGTACACTGGAAATTTAAAAACTATTTTTTCGCAAGAAGAAAATTATAAGACAGTTGACAATTTTCCTGCAAGAGAACTGTTATTTCAAAATAGATCTAAAATTGAGGTTAGTCCAGTATGTTCAATTGCAAAAGCAAAGCAAATATAAGCAAAGTGAGAAAAGTTTTTGTAATCCTTAAAAAACATGCTTCGTTGATTAAGCAATCATTGTGAACTTTCACACGTGACTTCGAAGTTAAACATAATGAAGAATTAAAAGAAATTCATCATCTTTTCAATGAGCGATTTCCTGATTCGAGAGTTTCTTTTTCAAAATTTGTGCAATTATGACCAAATAAATGCGTTTTAGCTGGTGCTGCAGGAACTCATTCAGAATGTGTGTGTGTGTGCAATCCATTAGAATTTCAAATTTTGTTAACGGGCACACAAGTAACGCCTTTGACTGTTGGCGGTAAATATTTACAAAATTACAAGTCAATGGACTTTTACTTATGAATGGAGTTCAAAAGACAAATAATCATGAATTATTTTAAATGACAGATCATGAAGAAATTTAAAAAAAATGTATTATTCCTCCCAAATCACGTAATTTCAGTGGAACGATTTTTATCTCTACTTTTATTGCGTGATACAACCAATCCCATCAATCTTTTACTAAAGAACGGGTGTTTCCATCAAAGAGGAATCGTGTAGGCAGGCGTACATCATTCTCACCGCCATTGCAGCAGTGATGTATCATGGGTGCAGAAGTTTCCAATGGTGAATATAAGTACTGTGGAAGAGGCTCGCTTTTCTTGCGCCAGGTTTTGCCAGCACGTGGCATCGGGGGCGTCGGTCGGCTTGCGCCTGGTTAATTAGAGAAGCGACGAGCGAATTCGCTACGACAAACGACTCGCCGGAGCGTGGTGAACTGCAAGAGGAGACAGCGAAGGTGAAACGACGACAATGATGACGATGGTGGTGGCAGCGATGTTTATGCGAAGAGCGGTTCTGATGGAGGGGGACGAAGCTGATAGAACGGTTGTGTTAAGGCGATGGTGGGAGGTTGGTGACTGTCGAGGGTGAGTGGGGGTGGCGGCGAATCTCACAACTGGGATGGCATCGGGGATGAAGAGCGGATCTAGTAATTGGGGGGATGAGACAGTAGGCGGAAACGAGAAATGGAAATTTGGGATAAGGGAATAAACGAGGCGGCGAAAAGGCATCTCGTCTGTATTCCGCAAAATACGGTAGTCATGTCCTACTGGACTCCTTGCTGCTGTAGAATTAAAAGTACCAGTTAAAATTTTGAGCTGATTAATTTGCCTCTTAAGATTTTTAATCTCTACGCAGATTCTATGACTTCCAGGGGGAAAAGAAACGTGCAGTTGGTGGGTGGCTGTGATTGAAAGGGTGTATTCTTGCAGTCCTATTTCCAGGTTTAGTGCTTTTCATAATCCTCTTATCGTTTTTGCGTTTTCTCATTTCTTCAGTCCTGTATTTTTATGAAGAATAAAGCAAGCTTCTCTCTTCAGCATTGATCTAACAAGTTTCGTTCGGAAATTGTGGTTAATCTTGAATCTTGGTTAAAATTAAGCCGCCATTGTTAATTCAAGAGGCTTTAACGCTCTTGCTGCTCTATTTGTGAGCGGAGCACGGAACTGCACAAACACGACAGCGACGACGCGGCATGGGAGAGTTGGCGAGTGGGCTGGAAAACGCTCGCCCACTGCGATAACAAGAAAGTATCGATTCGGGCGCTATCAAAGCGCAGTCGGAGGTGCGGCTCAGGCCCTAATCCCTCTCCCCTTACCCCTTTACAGCTTCCAGCTCTACGTGCTCACTTCTCTTGCTCATTGCCATTTGCTTCCTAATAACTCTCCTCGCAAATCGTCGTGTCTCACCGAATGGTCCCATTGCAAAGTGGTATTCGTCGCGGAGAGATACCCGCCGGAGAGGGATACTCACGACGGTGTGGTACTTTGGGGTGAATGGAAACCTCTGAAGAGTGGTACCCACCATAATGACATAATTGGTGGTATCATATGGAATCATCAGTGAATGTATTTTCGACGTCACGTGCCGTCTCTAAAAGGCAATCCGCTAGTTCGTGCTATCTGTACACTCGTTTTGGTTATAATATTTCATCTGCCGTGAACTGTTTCCTTCTATTTGTATGTCGCTATTCTCCTTGCAATAGTATTGATTATAATCGCATTCTTGATTGTTTGATCATATTCACCTTTTTCTGTGTTAGTTTTGTTACTTACAATATCATCCTCAAACAAACAGGCTCAATGATCTTCCATGATCGTAGAATGTCTAATGAACTACATTGTTAAATATTTTGTAGTGGAGAATCAAGCTGAAAAATCATTGTGAACCACTCAAAACCATGTGGACAACCTCGTCTTCAAAGCGTATAATTTATAATATTTTCTTCTTTTTTTATACTTATATTTCCGTGCAGTATTTTTTATATATGCTGTATGCACATTTGTATGGTGACGTTCGGTCTTACCCACTTTATGGGACCATATACACCTCATTATTTGTTGATGCCACGCACTGTCTTTCTTGTTGCCACTTTTGTCTCGTGCTTTTAATTCACATTCTTTCTTTCTTTCTGGAGTTACAACTTTGTAGCATACCTATAGTTTTGTAAGTATATATTTTTTATCATTTTAATTAGGTGGTTTACCTGCCATCCATCTTTTTATACCGTGTTCTTGCGTTGCACCTCTTCAGAGTCGTAAATTATGAAATAATGTACAAAGCCTTCCATTACTCTTGAAATAATTATATTTCTTTCTTTCTTTCTTTCTTTCTTTCTTTCTTTCTTTCTTTCTTTCTTTCTTTCTTTCTTTCTTTCTTTCTTTCTTTCTTTCTTTCTTTCTTTCTTTCTTTCTTTCTTTCTTTCTTTCTTTCTTTCTTTCTTTCTTTCTTTCTTTCTTTCTTTCTTTCTTTCTTTCTTTCTTTCTTTCTTTCTTTCTTTCTTTCTTTCTTTCTTTCTTTCTTTCTTTCTTTCTTTCTTTCTTTCTTTCTTTCTTTCTTTCTTTCTTTCTTTCTTTCTTTCTTTCTTTCTTTCTTTCTTTCTTTCTTNTTCTTTCTTTCGTTCTTTCTTTCGTTCTTTCTTTCGTTCTTTCTTTCGTTCTTTCTTTCGTTCTTTCTTTCGTTCTTTCTTTCGTTCTTTCTTTCGTTCTTTCTTTCGTTCTTTCTTTCGTTCTTTCTTTCGTTCTTTCTTTCGTTCTTTCTTTCGTTCTTTCTTTCGTTCTTTCTTTCGTTCTTTCTTTCGTTCTTTCTTTCGTTCTTTCTTTCGTTCTTTCTTTCGTTCTTTCTTTCGTTCTTTCTTTCGTTCTTTCTTTCGTTCTTTCTTTCGTTCTTTCTTTCGTTCTTTCTTTCGTTCTTTCTTTCGTTCTTTCTTTCGTTCTTTCTTTCGTTCTTTCTTTCGTTCTTTCTTTCGTTCTTTCTTTCGTTCTTTCTTTCGTTCTTTCTTTCGTTCTTTCTTTCGTTCTTTCTTTCGTTCTTTCTTTCGTTCTTTCTTTCGTTCTTTCTTTCGTTCTTTCTTTCGTTCTTTCTTTCGTTCTTTCTTTCGTTCTTTCTTTCGTTCTTTCTTTCGTTCTTTCTTTCGTTCTTTCTTTCGTTCTTTCTTTCGTTCTTTCTTTCGTTCTTTCTTTCGTTCTTTCTTTCGTTCTTTCTTTCGTTCTTTCTTTCGTTCTTTCTTTCGTTCTTTCTTTCGTTCTTTCTTTCGTTCTTTCTTTCGTTCTTTCTTTCGTTCTTTCTTTCGTTCTTTCTTTCGTTCTTTCTTCTTTCTTTCTTTCGTTCTTTCTTTCTTTCGTTCTTTCTTTCTTTCGTTCTTTCTTCTTTCTTTCTTTCGTTCTTTCTTCTTTCTTTCTTTCGTTCTTTCTTCTTTCTTTCTTTCTTTCGTTTTTTTATTTAGTTCTTTCTTTCTTTCGTTTTTTTATTTAGTTCTTTCTTTCTTTCGTTTTTTTATTTAGTTCTTTCTTTCGTTCTTTCTTTCTTTCGTTCTTTCTTTCGTTCTTTCTTTCGTTCTTTCTTTCTTTCGTTCTTTCTTTCGTTCTTTCTTTCTTTCGTTCTTTCTTTCGTTCTTTCTTTCTTTCGTTCTTTCTTTCGTTCTTTCTTTCTTTCGTTCTTTCTTTCGTTCTTTCTTTCTTTCGTTCTTTCTTTCGTTCTTTCTTTCTTTCGTTCTTTCTTTCGTTCTTTCTTTCTTTCGTTCTTTCTTTCGTTCTTTCTTTCTTTCGTTCTTTCTTTCGTTCTTTCTTTCTTTCGTTCTTTCTTTCGTTCTTTCTTTCTTTCGTTCTTTCTTTCGTTCTTTCTTTCTTTCGTTCTTTCTTTCGTTCTTTCTTTCTTTCGTTCTTTCTTTCGTTCTTTCTTTCTTTCGTTCTTTCTTTCGTTCTTTCTTTCTTTCGTTCTTTCTTTCGTTCTTTCTTTCTTTCGTTCTTTCTTTCGTTCTTTCTTTCTTTCGTTCTTTCTTTCGTTCTTTCTTTCTTTCGTTCTTTCTTTCGTTCTTTCTTTCTTTCGTTCTTTCTTTCGTTCTTTCTTTCTTTCGTTCTTTCTTTCGTTCTTTCTTTCTTTCGTTCTTTCTTTCGTTCTTTCTTTCTTTCGTTCTTTCTTTCGTTCTTTCTTTCTTGAGTATACTTACAATTTTTCTTTTCTGGTTCCTATTTTTATTTTTACTGCCTGGTCTCTGAATAACCTTTACAAAAATGTACTCTTTGTAAATGACTTTTTGTAGTTCTGACTTATGCCTTGGTTACATAAGAATAAAATATAATGACTTTTAAATTTGTGAAATCTATTATTTTGTCTTAATTTTCAACGAAATATTTATTATTTTTTGAAGTAATATAGATACTGGCTGTATTACATGTACGAGCAAAGTTTAACTATTTTGGTAATAATACTCTGTTTTTGATTCTTACTACTTAATATCTAAACTGTTAGGTGTCAGCTCCTCTGTGTGAGAAAAGTGTTGTTTCAATCAATTATATGTAGGGGGTTAGGTACGTTTGGTGTACTATTTTCATTTCCTCTCGAGACATAATCCAGTATCGCAAAACCTTGAGCATCCATTCAGCATAATAAGTATGCAAGACACTGATACATTCATTTACTAGACACGTGCAAAAATTTCCAACAAAATGAAGTTATAAATTGTCGCTATGGCTCCGCAAATGTAATTTTGAATGAAATATGAGCGTGAATTCCACGTGAGCCGTGTACCGACGCTGTATCGTTTCGTTTCGTTCGCTTCCTACCTGATTCTCATGCACGAGGCGTCTTCTCATGGGCCCCCAGCGAAACGGCTTTGTTTTGTGGAAAGCACCGTCACCGTCGCCCATTGTCCACGTGACTTCCCTCTGCTGCTCCAACTAGTGCACTCTTTGAGTTAGCGCTTCGCCATAACTCAGCTTCGTTTGCTTCCTCTAGTACCTCGCTTTTATTTAGCCATAACTTTGCTTCGACTCTCATCGCTTTAGTACCCGTTTGGTGTCGAAGATTGTGTTGTCAAAATATCTTTTGGTTGTATGATTGAGCTCGTTTTTTGTTGATTAGAAAAGAATACCTCTGACCTTAAGGGAATTGGTTAAATAAATCGGCAAATTGCTTTGTTAATTAATTTAGTGTCTCTTCTTCCTTGCAAATATAAATATTCTAATAGTAAGACACAGTATTTCTTCAGTGACAGAATAGGTGAAACTTACTATTTCTTCTAAGTTTAGTTATTATTATGAAATTGCGTAGATTGTATTGAAAGTGTTCTTACACGGAGCGCTATTGTTGATTTCCATGAGCCTTTGAATACTTTTACCCTTTATTACTACATATGAGGATAGGTTAGTGTGATGTTTGTAAAAGAGGTTCTACAAACAATATTTCGAATAATTATATAATAATCAAATGTGTTCAAATAAATTACATTCAATGAGTGACGTGATGTGAAAATACGCCGAGAAGTTACAGTGTCAAGTCAATGTATTGATATGTGAATAGGTGTGATGTGTTTTACTTTTAAAATTTTATACCTTTTTCGAACAGCAATAAACAATCCATATATATATTTTTTTAAATTTCTTTAGAAGTTCAAGGCCGAAATGTACGTCATACAGGAAATATTAAATTACGAAATATGAAGGATACCGACTGTTACTTTAATTCCAAATTTCCCAAAATCATTACAAGGAAAGGAATTTTTCTAAAGGAGATAGATCACCTAATATCTTCATGGGAAATATGAAATGCTTTTCAGAAAACTGTTTTTTTTCTACAAAAAATAAATTTAACGCTTCACGGGTCGTTTTTAGATCATGCTGAAGACTTATAAATTTTGAATGTAATTATCCCTCCGAGTTTATTACATTTACTCAGGATAATGTGCTCCTCCATACATTATGAGCTGACTTTCGCATATAAATTGTCATTAAAGTTTAATCACATTGCGAGGTTTCACCTACAGTAAAACTAATCACTCATGTACCACTTTTTAATTAGTTATTGTACACCAACTTACAGAAGCTATTAAACTATGTTGTACTGCTTACCCATGCGTCTAGAAAATGCGTTTTTCAGGACGCGAAAGGGATAAAATGTGGGTGATATGTTTCTAAATTAGAATAAAAATAATTTATTTATGTTATGAATATTAATAACAATCGTAATATTAGATATCAATAGTTCAGCATCTCTTATTTTATTTTTCATGGGTAAAAATTGTTTGGCAATAAATAACTGTTCGGTTATTTTTACCACATTTATTCCTAATTTCATTTCTGGTGGAACTGATATAAGTTTGAACTGTGGGATGTATGTAAACAGTTGTGTTTTCTTTGTTAAGGAGCTGCTTTATAAAAAAGTAAATTTTAAATGAAAATTGAGGTTATTTTTCAAATTATGTAATTGTTAAATGTACTCATATTATCGTTAAAGGAAACATGACATTATTAGCACGTGCAATGAAAACCCATTTAATGACTGTGTTCGCGGAGAAACTTGCCGCATAGTCGTGTAACGCCGGCATTACGATATTTTTGTCCGAATTTTTCCCCAGTGTTTTTACATTTAATCTTTCGTAATATAACGTATTAAAAGTGCGGTGTGGCGCGCGGAAAGGCAGGGAAGGTGGTGCGGTAAGGCAGGAAACTGTGCGGAAATGGAGTCGCAACACGCTCGACTTCTGCGGGAGGTGCGACTTAACTTTTGCGAAAGAGCAACCCTTGAAGAGGCAGAAGGATGGCTGTGGAGAATGGTGGATAGGTGGTAGGAGATGGGGTGAGGAGGCGAGTGATGTGATTCGGGGCACACTGATGATTGACATAGAGTCAATAGGACAGTTGAGGTCGGTTGCTAATGAGGAAGGCGATGGATGAGTGCCGTTGGTTGCTGAGGGAAGTGTCGGTGGTGAGGAGTCGCCATCAGCTAATGGTGACCCGTTTCTGTCGTCGACGTTGAACGGTGGGCTCTCAAAGTGTGAACGTACCCCGTCGCGGAAGCACGCGCACGCTTCTATCCCACTCTCCATAACTCAACAGCTCCGCGGGGTAATGACTTAAACACGAGGCGCGCATATATCTGGCTTTCGCAGCGCAATTAAGACTCCGAAAGCAGCGGAGAGGAGAGGCTTTTGTTCGAAGTGATGAAGAAGAAATAGCGAAGAGAGCAAGGAACGATAAAGAATTGTTTACGCTTCTTATTAGATGGAAACTAATGTCATGTTCTTGCAATATCCACTTAATAAGATATCAAGTAATACACTATTATGAAAGTTCAATTTATTTGATGAAACATTTCAGGAGTTATCTTCATATCGTATATTTGTCATTTAAATTGATGATGAATTTTTTTTCCATATGAGTAATTATCATATTCCTATAAAACAATGAGTTTATTGCTGCCATTTATAGTGTTTAACACACTCACTCTAGCGAAAAGTGTTTTACCGAGGAACCTTAAAATCGAATATTCGCACTCGACAATTTTATTTACAATGATTAAAATAAAAATATGATATAATAAATATAAATATATAATGATATAATAAATATATAATGATTAAAATTTTTATATCAATACTGAAGATTACGCAACCCACCCAAGCAGCAGCGTGGTGCAGTGGAATGGTAGCCAGAGGTTCGTGGATCGAAACCATTCTCTTCTAATGTATTTTGGTGATGTTCTGCTCATATAATTTCAACACAAACTTCACTCGAGCAAAAAGGGAGTACTGAGCTATATGCTAAGGTGCACTTTTTAAGAGCTCTAATATGAATAAATGAAAATTACTATTTATAGTGTGATTTCCTCGTTATCATAATGGTTTTACTTCCTAATTACGAGTCTCTAAATCGATAAGATGTTTTAAGTTTCCGTTTTATTATTCATGTAATATAGTATATAATTAACTCAAAATCACTCTTCTTTTTATGATTGTGTACTATATTTATGTAATTTTTCTTCTCTAAAGTATTAGTTCGAGGTATAATTTATTTCATTTAATTGGAGCAATTCTCGGATTTTTATAATTACGTGAATTTAAACTCACATTATGACAAATGAGGCATAAGTAATGCTGCTCTTATTCACCACAATTATTTAAATTTAGTTTCTATTTTGTTTTGATATTGTAGCAAATGAATAACGTGGTATTAGATTGGATATATCGATTATCTTGAGAAATAAATAGCGTGCTATGAGTAGCAGCTCATCCATCATCCTTTTCCTCTCATTTTCCACAAATGATTCAATTCCAGATAAAAATCCACGCAAGGGAATCATTAACAAGCAATCAATTTCGTCTGATTTAATGAATTTCAAGTTTCTCGCGAAGTTCAATGTAAAGATCAAAGAATTTGGGTAATTTATTCTGCACACATTACTGAGGCGCACGAGGAATAGACTATACGAGTTTAATTTTTGACCCATGGAAACTAAAACAAGGAATCAATCAGTTTCTCATTTCGTTGAATAGCAATAGCCTGAAGCGCAGTTGCCACGTCTGTTTCTCCCACGATCGTATCATGGCTACGCCCGCTTTTCAGCTCCGCTTGGTTGCTCTCGATTGAAATATTCACGTCGTCCTAGCGGAACATGTGAATGGATAGTTGAAATTGCGATAGACACTGTAATGGAATTCGACACGGGACAGGGATACGATCGATGATGGACGGCCAACTTCCGATAGCTTAGAATGCTCCTCCATCGAGAGGGTTCTCGAATCTGTGGGTCGATGTGTTAGGACGGAGTTTCGGACAAGTCGATGCATATTCAGAAATGTTCGTACCTACCATATTTCTCTCAACCGCTTATTTTACATATTTCAAGAGAAACTGCTAATTTGGAAACGCAGTCCGCTTCATACACGTGTCGTGATATCTCACTTTTTTATATATTTAAAGTAGTGAAATGAGGCACTTTACAAAGTGAGAGAATTCTAGGTTTCACTTTTCCTCACTCTTTGGCGAAAAAAATTCCAGTTTGCTTTGGTATCACATAAACGAAATTCTCCCTCTTTTTTCTTCTCTCTTTCTTGTACGTGAGTACCTAAACAGTTCACGCAGTTTCAATAGAACTGTTCCTTTTTCCTTTTACTCTTTCTCTTCTTCGTCAATCAATGGCTTCTTTCTCGAAACTTGAGCTGTCGTCGCCAAGTTGACGGGCCGCCAAGTTTTATACGTTTCTGGTGACTAACTTTCCAATATTCGCTCTGGCAGCTGGACGAAGGTGCTGCCTCCAAGGTGGAGCAAGGCGGGATACGTGAGATGCAAAGTTCTGCCTTCTCTTCGATTCCTTCTGTTTCCCTTTGCCACGAAGAATCGCTACACCTCCTCGCCGCATCTTTTGTCATAACGACCATCACTCTATTTTTGTCAACTATATCGCATATTCTCTGCTATTGTTATGATCACAACTTCGTAGCCACGCTCCTCACATCTTCCTGTGCTCATTCCAATCCACATCGACTCCCTTATATAAGCTTATCTTTCTTCCACTCCTTCCATTTGGATTGTCATCGCGACGCTCCACCCTCTACCACCACCTCTTTACCTCCACCGCCATTGCGTAGTGGCGACGGAGCGCGTTCTCAGCATCCGTTAATTGCACCCCTTTGAAAGCAGCTGCCGCCGACTTCATTAACTTATTAATTAATGAACAAGCTAATGAAAGAGTTTTGAATCCAGGCAGAGCAACTAACCCACACATTCGTACTTTGGTCTTATCCACGCACTCCTGTTAGGAGCGATGGTGTTTCCTAGCATTCGCTTCGAGTCGCACACATACACCTACTCCCCCATACACACGACCTAGAAGAAATTCTCAGACTGAGGGATTGCGAGTCCCCATGACGCGGCGGGCGCTGTTCATTAGCAACTCTTTCAACCTCGAAAGGAGGAATGGATGCGGTCACGCGAATTTCTGACACGTTAATGTGTTATTAGGGGTACTGCTGGAGTTTGTTTCTGATTAAGTTGGCACTTGCGGATAATTTCTTTGGGGAAAATTTTCCTGACGCACATTTGCACAGCAAATGAAGTGCTTGGAGTTATTTTGACGCCCATATTTCCCGGTTCTCTTTAATCGTTAGCAAACTTTACTATGTTGTCTCATGCCAAATTGATTTGTGCGTTCTTAGGGAAGTACACGTACGGTAATTTCATTTTTTGATCTGTTCTTTCGGTTTTTAAAATTCCTACAACTGTTGATTTACAAAATAATTCCTTTTTACAAAAAACATGTTTATATCTCGTCCGGCTCTCCGTCTGCGATACTGACCCAGGCACAGACACTGAAATTCATCAACACAGGGAAAAAGCTGTTAGAGATATTAACTTGAAATTTTCAAATGACATTGCATTTGTGTTGCTGAGGGTTGCTAAACTTGATTTTTCAAAATTCCCGTTTTAAGGAGTAATTGGTGTAAAATGCGAAGTTTTGAATTTTCGTTGATTACACTGTATCGTATGATGTTTTGAGTGTAAACGTTGATTATTTAATCATGTAAAAATGTTGCTGGGTCTTGTGATATTTCAATTTTAATAGGTGCCAAGGGGGAGAAATATTTTCACGTTTTTGTAACGGCATGGTATATTATTCTCGTTTTACTCTGGAACTAATTTAGATATAATAAATTTATTGTCAAAAAAGCAGTACAAACTGCATATGACCACGTGGAAGACAATAAACTACGACAATAGACTCTCCGGAAGCAAGCAAGGGACCATCCCATCAATTCCGATCAAGGGCTCTAAGGCAGAGGCGGATTCAATTAATTTCAGCAAACGTTCCTAGATAAGATAAGGTATTATCTCTTTTGTTTTGAAAAAATTAAGCTAAACGTCTAAATATTTGATATTTTAATTTGAAATAGTAAAAATGAGTGAAAATGTTTTGTGTAATATGAATTACTGACTCATAAATTCACCAAAACAGAGAGACAATTATTTACGATAGACTCTGAAAATTTGACTAGGTATTGATCTATATTTTTTATTTACTTTTAGTCGTACATACATAGAAATATGTATTGACCATCTTGCTTGTAAACATAGTCATTGCCAATCTCACTTCGATTTTCACTCTCATAATTTGTTTGCGCTTCATCTACTTCTCTCGCTTCCATTCTTGCTCCTGAGAGGCAGTCGCAATATCTTTGTGTATAATCTTCTTTCTTATATGACATTTTTTCTTACATATCCTTTTAACATTTTTCCTTCAGAACATTTCTAATTTCTTTTAATTGTGTCACATATTCTTTACACAAATTGTAAATTTCCTTGTTGTAAAATTGTAGGATGTTTCAAAATAACTAATGTTAATGCAAATAAGTAATGTTAATTATGTACGTGAAATGAAGTTTTGCAACTCTTGTCCTCTCTTGTTTCTTCTCACTTGATCTGTTAAATGTGTTTGAAATATAAAGTAAACAAAAGTTGGAACATTCCATTCATTTTTTAATATTGTTTACAAGATGAATTACGTACGAACGTTATACAAGTTGTGTGATTTTGGCTTTTACAACCAGTATCCAATTTGCAATTTGTTTTATAAAATATGTATGATATTTTAATATAATCTGTTGTTGGTTTTATGTGTTTCTATCACGGTCCATTTCGGTTCTTCATCATTCGCGGGATCAATTCCAAGCAATAATGAGAAAATTAATTCAAAAATCAATACTGAGCAAGTTTCCGATAATGTGGCAGGTGTTAGGGACGATTGACTTGTGGATAAGGTATACAGTTTCCGTCTGGATCCCTAGTACTACGAGGCTTATCTTCCAATGGTTCTTAATGCCATATCCCAGGTCGGCAAATTTTTTATTTCTTAGCTTAGGATTTCGGGCAAGTGAGACTGCAATGTCGACAATGACGGTTGTATTTTTAGTTTCATCTACGATTGTTATTGTGTTCCACGGTGTTGCATGTTAGAATAATGCGGTCATAGTACAATTTCACATTATCATTCTGCAGCACCGGTTCTTGGCAGCATTTATAGTACGATGTGAGTTCTGAAATTAGTCGAAACTATTGTACTTAAAAATCCCATGAAATGGATGTATGAGTATAACAATTGTGAGTTAATTCATAGAATCTTCATTATATCTTGTGGGGACCAAACAAGAGCGGGCGTTCGTTTACGAGGTGACCTCGTGGCGCGGCGCCAGACGATGCGGCGGCGCGGTGTTGGAGACCATGCAGGGGCGGATCGTAGCAAGTGTCGCTCGCAGCGCGCCAAAGAACGAGCGGCGAGCGGTATGGGGAGAGATGTCTGCACGGTTTCTTGCTCTCGTTCTTATCGTCTGGCCCTGCCGCCCCAACTGCCACCGTCGTCGCCATTTGCACCGTGTAAACCACTTGCACTTGAGGCTAACAAGCACCCCGTTGCGCACCCAAAAAATAATGTCTAGTCGAATGTGACGCTCCTGGCGATATCACGTGGAGCACTATGAAGACGTCCTTCTCTTTCTTCGTTTCTCTTCTCTCGTTTTGTGTCACTTTCTGCACTAGAGCTTTGGCTACACGGATCCATCATGACTTTCTTCTCAAGTCTTATCCTGACGAAACATAATGACTACAGCATATTGATCTAATTATCTTCACGGTTCAATAATTTCTTGAAATGTCATAGTAGGTGAAACGCATTTATCGAATTCTCACTCGACTTGATTTATTGCCATGTTCAGGAGAAATGGTTGACCGGAATATGCTCAAATATTTATCAAATGCTTTGTCATAAACGTGATTGATTATTATTTGAATTATTTCATTAATTGATTTCTGTAGGAATAGCGAGAAATTCTCATTAGAACTAAATATATTATCATTCATGATATGCACACGGTTAATTGGTGTATATTGTAAGTAAATTGATTGTTATAATGTAAGTTATTTTATTTTTCTGATCAATTCGTTCATCGAGTGAGGTTGTAATTTCTCAGAAAGGAAATGAACATTAAGTATTTTTACATGACTGTAGCGACAGTTTAAAAAAGCGACGATCTGTATGCACAGGTTCTGAGCATTTTTATTCGATATTCAACTACTAGAAAAGGGGTTGTTTGTTAAATGAGCCTGTAGTTGTTTCTTAGGGACTAATACTGAAATCCTCGGAGTCTTTTTCCAGGAGAATGCCAGATACATAGAATTATTTATCAGTTAATTGTACAGGAAATTAAAGTATTAGTAAAAATTATATGCATGAAATAGAATATGTAAGACTATTTATATTCGAATTCCTTTAGTTACTCTTCAGAGTGATCTGATTTCAACTTCACGATGCATCTCAATAATCATTTGATGTACCAGAAAATGATTCAATTAAAAATTCTTGCTTTCTAGAGTGATCAGGTGCTTCTACGTAGAAATACATATTTTTTTATACTGTAATTAAATTAAAATTTGAGTTATTCACTTCACATAGCTCCATTTATTCCCAAAGCGCGCGAAAAACGGGAAAAATTCAGGGCATCAAAATATTCTAGAAACGGCGGTTACTAGCAAGAGTAGTGCCGCGCTAGTACTTATAGGTGACGTTGGCTAGATGAGAGGGTTAGATCAGATGATTTGATGGAGAGCAGGGGGCTTATAGATTTATTAAGAGCTCATTTTGACAGTTCATCGAGATCCGTTGTGCACAATGCTGATGTTCACCTTGGGCGCTGAACGAATCGCGAGACGTATTCCCGGCAGACGAACTGAGACAGGTGCACTGGTATACCGTGCGACAGGAATTAGCATCGAAGTCTCCGCGTCCTGATTGCGCTCATAAAAGTAAAGTGCCTGGTTTAAGTTTGCCCCGCTTCTGTGAAAAAAAACCCCTGTGGCTATCTCGTCATCACTGAACTATTGCGTGCTTTAAGTGTTTGCGATTCGTGCTACGACGCATTATGTGAACAGCTTATCATTTTAAATGTACACGAGTCGTGAGCTTTACATTGCTCGCGCAAATACAACTCATTCGGACCTCTGCTGGAGCTGTGTTGAGTACTCTTTCTTTATCTTTTGTACATCTCATTCTTATGTTATTGGGTTTCTGTGTGTTTATTTTTTTAAATTATATTCTTGTTTGGGTTATTTTCTTGTTTTATTTCTTATGGACAGCGTGTTCTCCTTCGAATCGCTTCACTCTTAAAAAAACAATCAAATTAAGGGAATATTTATTGTATTCTCTCTGGATCCCAACATCTGTAAAAGCAGTTACGGGTACAATACTGAGAGGTGAAAATTATTTGTTGTAGTACCTAACTTATCTCGCGTAGTCATATTAACAAAATCTGTCACATACACAGAACAACATTATAGAGACATTTTGGGAAAACGGATCTTATGACTTTAATTCATAAATTTTTTTTTCTTAATATTGGATTAAATGTTTCGTTAATGAGTGTAGCTATTGGGCGTCTATCGGCATTATATTGTTCCTTATTATATGAAAACATTATTAAAACCTCTTCGAAATTTATGTTTAGCGATGCACCTAAACAAATCAACACGCCCGATCGTCCTATTTTCAATATATCTCTCATTTCTATTACTGCATTTCCGATCATTCTTTTCCCTTTTCCCCTTTTTCCATTTCTCTTCCCCTTCGTTTCCTTTCTCCCTGTCCTTCCAAGACACTGTGAGAGACAGGAGAACAAATACTCTTGTCATACTGATTAAGGCAGTGACGTGCACTACTGCTGAGACGTTGGTACAGGGTTCTAATGGCACTGCCTCTTCCTGTAATGCGTCCTCACGATTTCGTGTTCCGAGTGGGAGGAGTGTGCTACCAACGTGGAGTGTGAGCACTAAGGCGCTTAAACTAGTCTTCGAAAATTCCCGTCAGTACAGAGTCACGGACTCGAAGTCAACGGGGCAAACACAATACTGCAAAAGCAATGAAGAGGAATCGAGGAGCAGCGCTGATTGCGGGAGTTGTGTTTGTCTTATTCGAAATATTTTGGGTTCTCAGCCGTACGAATTTCTCAATAATTTAATTCATGGCTCCAAGAGAAGTTGTCTCAACTGCTCCAATTTTAAGACACTTGAAAATGCTAAACAAGTGCTAACACTCGCAATAATTATGTTTCTGTCTTTGAATTGTTTACTCAAGGGATTAAAGGGTTTTTAACAATAAATTGATAGTAACAAAGGCAAAAAAATACTTATGCTCTAAATGTCTAAATCTGAGACTGCTGTCGCGAACGAAAAAACTACTTGAATAATACCCATAATGGTCAGCGAAATACATAAAATACATTAAATTATTTACTTGTGTATATTCTAGAGGTGGGGCTTTGTGGTTTCACAAGGATGATAGGATAATCTCTTCGACTGGTTCCTGCGTTGTCACCAATCAACAGTTGCCGTACTGTTGAATGTTTTATCGGATTACAATCGCAGCTGATCATGTCGCTGTGTAATATTGCTCGGTACTTGGTGCATGTAACACCGGTATCTGTACGAGGCAGTGGCTCCGGGCGCATAACATTCACAGAGGGATACAGTCAAGGAGTCCCGGGTTCGATTCCCAACTCGTCATTTTCACCTGACTGAAAGTTACCACTTTTAAGGTTTTGGGACTTCGGATTATATAAAGTTTGTGGTCTTTCTTCAGGACAGGAACTTTTAAATACTTCGTATTACATGCACATTCCTGTAAACTGTTTCTTTCGAAAAGTAATTCGTAGGTTTTGTGGTAAGAAAGTAATTGAAACAATGCTGTAATTCTTACCTTCTTAGAAATAAATGTGTAAATGTGTGTACTAATGATATACTTAGTGAAAATAAAAGTTTATTTTCTACTTAGGCATCCAGAGGAAATATGTGATGCTAATGCATGAGGTGCATCTTCTTTCGCGAAGCACGTGTTCACATTTGTGTTCTCATTGAAGTAGTTAGTTTGGAATCAGTATCCTCTGATTCCTTACTAGTTATTCAATATCTAAAAATAATTTTTAATATAAATTATTTTTCGAAATCAATAAAACAATAAACAAAACATTTTTAAAGTTTTAATAAATTTGACTCTCTGCATGATATTTTAGTAGTAATTTCTATCTTCATTTGATAGATATCCCTCTTCTGCGGTATCAGAGATAAAAAATGAAAAATACATCAAATGCATGAACGTAATGTTAAAAACCGTTATGAATTTTAAATTGATACACATCGTTCCATCTTGTCTCGGCTAATTGTGCTTTGGAACTAACCAATGCGAATAAGGTATTGTATGAGGGGACAGTATTTTAATTATTTTGGGACAATTTCTTAGTTATAGCAATATTTGAACTTTTTCTTTCACAAAGATTTCTGAAGTATATATTTTAGAATAATGGTGGTTATACTACTGTTCCTTTATGAAAGAGCAAATTTGTCGTCATTTCGATTGATAGTTGACATAAAACTCATTTCAATGCATAATACTAAAAACTTTCTTCCGTATAAATTATACAAAGTAATGCACATTTATTTGAATCTGTAATTCAACAATATTCAATTCATTTGATAGCTTTGATGGTATACTTTACTTACGTAATACGGTTGTTTCATTTCATTTCTCGCACGATATCTCTTCCAGGGAAGATACTGTTTCGAGACATTATTAAATGACCCCTGACCACGTAACTAAAAGCAGGTTACTTTATCCAATTCACGTTTCGTCATTTGTGTTTACTCACCTATACTGACAACTTATCGTTTACCCGCTACCTCCTTCTTCCGTTCTATTGTTGGCGCTTTATGGTTCATTTGGCCATGAACTTCTTGACACCATCCACATAAATAAATATGACACAAAATAAACATCACAACAATATATTAACAATAAACAAATTCACAGATCCTTTTTTATACTAGTTCTTCTGAGAAATCTCGCTGCCAGAGGGCAATGCCACAGGTTCCACACTCATTCAGAAAACCCGAACAACACAGCATAGGTTGGAAAATCTTGGTTTCACTCTTGGTATTACTAGGAAAACTTCACATATCAGTAGCGACAAGTTCTGTTTAGGACAAATAACTTCTCCTTTAAAACGGAGGATTTTTTTGCGGGGCTTTAGGGCTTGTCAACGAGAACGGAGGAAACAATTTAAAGCGAAAATGATGATGATTGGTAATATCACCAAACAATTGCTTCTGGAACAGTGGTTTAGGAAACAATTCATTAAAAGTC
Organism: Laupala kohalensis; assembly: GCA_002313205.1. NCBI lineage: Eukaryota > Metazoa > Arthropoda > Insecta > Orthoptera > Trigonidiidae > Laupala > Laupala kohalensis. Next base: position 518,581 of record NNCF01129833.1, on the reverse strand, counting down.
ATTATTCCTTTTACCACATACAATAAACTAATTACGTTTCTAAATTTCATCAAGGTAGCCGTGCCAGAAATCAGCAAGGACGCACTAGGATCTTCACCATTCACACCAGTTACCGACCGAAATCAAACAAGAAAAAGAAGCCCCTAGTGCAGCAAACGCGTCCCTTTTATGCCTACGCGAACTACTATTTTTTCGTTGTCGCTTCATAATCCGTCCGCGCGTCTAAGCGTCATAGCACTGCGTAGCCATCAACCATGACGCCAAAACGTAATTTTCATTACAATATATTCCATACATCTTTGCAGTACTTATCCCTTCGTTAAATTAGGAGAGTCAAGGCTTCCGGGAGTTAAAAACTATTTTTTTCCGATATGTATATAGGTTGGAGTAATTTTTATTATTGTTTGAGTGTATTAGTGTTAGGCTTTATTATTGTTTTTAATATTAAACACTCTAAAAGTGGACCACAAAGTGAGGTACTTGCCGATTTATTATCATGATGTATTGCGAATATTATACCGAAGAATGCACAAAAAATATGACTGGGTTAGCTGCTTGTATATTAACTAAGTATTACATTCACAATTTACTCAATGCACTTCTGTGTACTTCCTAATTGTTTAGTTTTTTTATTAGAAAACATTCCTGTTGTTTGTAGTGCATGACATAGTTTTGATATGTCACCAAGCCATTAAATTATTTGTTGATTAGAGCATTTTGAATTTAGAAGTAATTGTTAACTAAATGCACCAAGTATTTGTTAACTATATCGTACAACGTTCCAACTATGTGAGTTAAAACCTCATTCATTTGTCTCAGTGTATCTGAATATGTAAAGCAATAATGACAGTTGCAAAATAATAAACGAACAAATTGGTATCAGCATGCAGAATTGGTGTCTATTACGCGTGCGTGGTTGTCTGTAACGCTGCAAGGCGACAGTGTTGCTTGTTGCGCCTTGCTTCGTCAAGTGTCTTCGAGCTACTGAACTGTAAACTCGTTGCCTGAAGCGCAAGAGCAACGCAACAACGTTACTCTTCTCTGTCGAGGCATACATTGTCTTTGTGTCTCGTTAGTGGACTCCGTGGCTCTCTCCTACTTCTAAAGCGCACAGTCGTCATCTTCAGAATTATTCTGACAGTTGAACAGAGCATTCGGTTGCTAGATTTACACTATAGTTTATCGTATCTTACTACAAGGTAAGAGAAAAACATTTATTAGCTCTATATGGTATTTGTATGCAGCACAGAAATATACAAAAATAGTGGTTAAACATAATTAACAGAGTTTCCAGATAAACGCGTGGTGCGGCTCCAAGATTAATGCATGATGTTATGGGTTCGTATCACAACCAACAAATTACATGAGCCGCGTCTTCAATTCATCGCGCAAATAATTTTGTAGGCTATATTATTCAAGTTACTACTAAAATACTCGGATTTAAAGTGGATGGAACTTGTTACCAAAGACCACGTTCACTTGGTGTTGTAGTTTTAGTGTTCTCAGATATTTTGCAACACAAGTTGAGCAATAATATAAAATTATCTTCGAGTATATTTATTAATTCATCTATGCATGATAATAAAATAAGAGTGCAAGTATATTACGTTTCTCGATATTGGTACGACATATTTAAAATCTTAAAAACGGTATAACATTTAAAATTTGTCAATGACACCGTAATTATTTTTTACATAAATCAAACATGGATATTGTCAATCTTTTTAAATCGAACTAATTTGAGACGGGGATCATATTGCAAGTAAATTATGGCACTATTAATTGTCCAGAATGAGGGACCAATTCCAAACGCTGCAAAAGAATATTCTGATGTACCCTATTCCGGATTATTAGCTTCGAGGAAGTAAACTTTGCTCGTATACACGCGAAATCTGGAAATTAAGTACTACTGAACCTCACTGTCAAATATGACATTGATTTTCGCTTTTCTTTACGCACGATTACAATACTTTCCCTAAATATTATTTGCGTAAAATGAGAAAATGAAAGCCTTTTTCTAAAACACTGCTGCTTACGAATCGTTGTATGTATAATATATTTTGTTCTCTTGATGAATTCGGAAATTAATTGTAATTCAACACCCGAGATGAATTGATATGTATATCTGTAAAAGAGGACTATTTACAATTTTTTTCCTGTTAACTTTTACTGGTAAAGAGTGCATGTTAAATCTGAACATAATAATCAAGACGGGTTGCTTCTACGGTGGCCGGACCTTCGCGAACATGCGGCCCTTTGCGAATACATCAATTTGCCCAAAAGATTGTCGGTTCTTTTATGAAAATAATCTCCAATACTTCTTCGTTCGACATAACAATTTTGGCTGAACAATACAAATAAAATAGTTATGCTGCATTTTCTAGGAATATTTCTATTTGTCCATTAACTTTTGAAACATATTTCTAATAATCACAATATTATGAGGACACCTCATATCGTAATATAAAAGGTGAATTGAACGAGGAAACAATACAAAATTCTACATGAATGGAGAGGCTGTACTTTTTTAACTTTCAAAATTTAATTAATATTTATTCAATTTATATTTTCATGTCTACCTTTGAATGTGAAATTGTAAAGACAAACAATTTTCTTTCTCAGTAGAGAAGTTATTAATTTGTTCTTAAACGTATATAATACCAGTAAAAAGAATTCCTTTACTGGTTATCATCTGCATTCACTTTCAGAGTAATAACAATGACCGAGATATAATTAAGATGGGAATTCATAAAAAATAGAAACCTCTTTACTTGTAGAATTAAATGCATGGATCCCCTGGAATTTGGATTTCTACTTCGAAGTACAACGTAAAACATTCTTTAAGTAATTCATTCCTTCGTTTTTATTAAACAGCTCTCAATAGTGAAGAAATCCTTGACGAGAATACGGTGTTGTAATGATCCCGAAATAAGTAGCCTATTCAGTACTGCTTTTTAAATACCAAAAGTAAGTAATCAATAGCATCAGCAATTAGGTTTCTTCGTAGACAGAAATTTCCTCTGTTCTCTATGCTCTGCTGCGATTTCTGTTCGACGCGGGTTGCCCGTTCCGCGTTGTAATTAGGCGCGCTCGCCTTTGAATGGCGCTTTTATCCTTTTGAGACGCTGCGGCGGACCACATCTTTGAGGCAGAGGGTGAAAACGACCATCGTTCGAGATCTAGCGCGCGTGACGATGCACCCTTTCCTGATGCCCTGCCCTCACTCGGACAGATCATCCTTCCAGTAATGCTCCCTTTTGTGTCATTGAGCTTCTGGACAGACTTCATTGTTCTTTTGAAACAAGAGCGCAAGTAAGACATATATTACACCCTTCAATATCGCCTTAATTGTATGTAACTGAAAAATGTATACCTTTGAATACCACAATATTTTTATGTTTTGTAGCTTGAAAATATTTACAAGGTATGCAAAGTTTGTCGATGGCATTAATTTTTTTTTCTTACCTTCTATTGTATAATTTTTTTGTACATTGAACACTTTTATTTATTTATTTTGTCATGGGACACGAGTATTTCAATAACTTTATTAACCTAGCCTTCCCATTATAGCAAGCTACACATCTCTGATAATATTATAAACAAATACATTAAGTAGTTACAACCTCCCTACCGTATTAACGAGAATCTTTATATTTATCATAAACAACAATTAAAGACATCCATTAACAATATTCTCGAACAAACAAACGAGTGATTACTACAGTGAGTAAACTAATTAACTCCTGACAAATGAATAAATAAATTCATAAGCGACCAATCACAAAATGTTACATAAGTGATAGTAACCAAGGACAGTCTAGTTGAAGAAGGAAGAAGACGACACTCTTGTCTTAGACTACGTGAGTGACACATCGTCCGCTCTTACTCTTATCCTAGGCTACGTGAGTGATATCTTGTCTCAGTCTGACCGATACATATTGCGTCACAGGCCTCCTGGCACATTATCTAATGCTTGTTACCGTGCTCTACTCGCACATAATTACATTCAGTGAGGTATCGAAAATAACTCGATTAAACTTAAAAATGTTGTGCAACAGGTCTTAAACACCTACGTATTTGTTTAAAGACAGTGTCCAATACAAGAACTAACTGCAGAACTCCAACTAATTGGTGCCTAACTGTATAAGTGTTCCAAACATTCACCGAACAGTGAGTAAAACATTGAGTTGAGAGACTCATAGAAATTGTTTGACTTTGTTAAAAGCAACTTGACCTTCTGTCACTTCTCAATAACTTTCAGACCAATTACGATGTTTATAATTTCTAATATTTAATGTTATTTGACAGTTTTTTGTTTTATTCTTTACAAACATACCAGATTCATTATCTTGACATGTTTCTAATTTCATCCAATGTTCCAGTGTAGTCATATTATTAAGATTTGATTCTCCTGGTTTCGGTTTTTCTACGCTACAGGAAATTTCATTTTTGTGTGTTTAATTGACAATGTATTATCGTTAACATATTTTTATTAATTTTCTTTGTCTAAGCACTTAATTGTTCACTTCCTTAATTACCAATTTGTGGAGTGCTAACAAATATTCCATGGTATAAATACCATTTGCCAATCAATGCAATACACAACTTGTTATTTTACAAATTGGAATTCAATCGTGTTTTTATTTATATTTAGTCAATTTAATTGACGTTTCATTTTGAACGTCAATGTTGATCTATTTCTTTGTTTATTGGGGGGGGGGGCTTTAGGGCTCGCCACGGTCATTAGAACTTTTGTCTCATATTATAGAATATTTTATAGTTTGGGGAGTGCGGATAGCGGACATTGACCGACGGTGGAGATTTGGGTTTAAATGAGAAATTAATTTCAAAAATAATTTTTAGTTGATATTGGTGTTGTTGCAAAACTTTGAATCCAGATATTTTTATATGAAAAAATTCTTTATTTTTGTAATAATTCACAACATGTAATTTGAGCCAATTCTTAGCTGATAAATATAATATATCTGATTAATTGTATAATATTTCGCTTGTGCTATTTTTAATTTGAATCAATATAAGGTTTATTTACGGACATAACTATAGATATCACAACTATTTTCGAAGAAGTTTGATTATTTCTTTATATTTTGGATACACTTTAGATAGCTAAGCCATAAATATAGTTTCTGAAACTGCTTAATTTTAACTAGCAGATAAAAGTCTGTCCTTAATTACCCTTTTAAATTCGTAATAACCCAACGCCTGCCGGGTTTGTTTTTGTAAATATATGATACTATATGTGTTATTGTATATATTATGTTGATAAATATATGTTATTGTATATATTATTGCTTTTACATAATTAATTCAGTAACGTAATAAATCAGAATTTGACTTTTTGCGATAGTATAAGCATAAATTTCAATTTTCCTTAAGTGTCCGCAATTACCTCACTCTCCCCAGGTTAAGTTTGCACGCATATTCTCATTGACGCTTTGTCATCTAAAATTGAGCGACTGGACATGTAGGAATGAATGGAAGACTGCTTACAGAAATTGGAAGATAATCCACAATATTTAAATCCATTGGAAGATAATCCACAATATTTCGACGTTATGAAAGGTATCAAATGTTTAAGATTCCTGTGAACTTTGACGAATTTGATTTTTATGTGAAGTTATTTACTATTCATTAGTTTCGTAAAATAAATGTAACTTGTTTCCAATCAGAAGAAAATGTTTTTTTATTTCCCAATCCTATCTGTACATTATTTACGGACAATTTTTTATGTTTTTCATTTATTTTGTAAGCTTACTATTTTTATAAGCGTAACAGATTCCATTCTAGATTGATACTAACTAAATCAGAGAGGTATTATTATATTAGAGGATAGGTATTTTATATAGTATACTAGAGGAATTTTAGAGCAAAACCTACGGGGAGAAGCAATAAATTTTTCTTTGAGAATGGTTGTGTCAGACAATGAGGTCTCAAGGGTATGATGACAACATGGAATATGAAACAACAGTGCGAAGTAAAAATACTACAGGTACCAGGGCTGAGACAAGACTTTTGCAAGATTTATATAATTTACAATGTTCTAAGTAAATAAATAAATGACTCTAATAGTGGCGAGACTCAGATCGAGGTCTGCTCTTCTGCCTAACCACTTTAAGAATATTTACAATAACATTACAAAATTAGTTTGAATGGGAGGGTATTTACTATATCTACTACTGGGAAAACAAGCCAACGACCATCCCGGTATTGAACTTTAAGCGATTGAGGAAAACCCAGCGAAAACCCCAATCAGGATGGAGGTTTAAGGTCGAACATAACAAATAATTTATAAGGTAATATAATAAAATTGATTTATAAACTAATGTAGTACCTGTTAGAAAAGAATCTCATTAGAAAGGAAAAAAAGACGTTTTGCAGAAAACATGAATATAATATTACATAACGACTGTACCAAAATTAAGTTAAACATTACAAAAATATAAATACAGTTAGGATATATATCATTTTACACAGAATAAAATAACTCGTAGAGATTACATTATACTATGGGTTACATCTTAAATTACATAAAAAATTAATTACAAATAACAGGACATTTTATTATACAATATCTTACATTTGGGAAGTTACAACAGCGTAGAATGGGAGGGATAGAAGTAGAAGGGGAGAGGGAGTAATAGAAATAATACGGGGATAAGATAATTTTAAGAATAAGGAGATAGAAGAAACGGTAGTTGGAAATAGATGTGGCGTTTGCAAGAGAAGGAAAATATGGTAACTGAATAAATTAATAATAATAAGAAGAAGAAGAAGAAGAAAGGTATTAAGGAAAGTGTCTAGGTAGTTATTTCATACTATGGAGGATGTTGGCGCAACCAAGAGGTTAATTTTCTTTTGAATATATGGACACCATTCGAATGCCTCACGTCAGATGGTAGTTTATTCTATTCACGGATTGTACTTACTGTAAATGACTTGTTCAATATGGTCATTCTGTGTCGTGGTACATAAAGTCACAGTTGTCAAAGTGTGGCATTATTAGTGAATTTACCAGAAATTTTCTCGTGGAAGTGGGTAATAAATTATGAAGACATATTAGGGTATGCATAGAGGAAAAAACTTTTTGACAAGTTGTAGGTATGTATGTACGTCCGAGTATATTTGTTGTCCTTCCGTTTCAAGATTTGTAATTAATTTTTCGGTCACTTCCAAGTTTCCGATCGTGCTGAAATTTGACAGTCTGACAACAGATGATTATGGTACTATTGAGATGGTCAAATTATGGATATTATATATGTATGTTGTATTAATACCTATTGATTTATAAGTCTATGCTAAATTACAAAATATGTGGATGAGGTTCATTATACAACAATGTATAACGGGTTGCATCGTACGAAACTAAAGGATACCTTTTATGTAGCTGTTTCGATCTTACCAGACTATATTATTAGTTACAATTTCATGTCTAATTAATTATCCTCGCGAAGCAACACTCGGCGAGGGCGATAGTGGCTGCAACGGCTATGGCGCAAGTTAGTTAACTGCTTGTAAAATATATCTATTCGTGCAAATTTTACGTTTTAAAGACAGTTTTTTTTCTTTTTTAAAAGCACACACACACACACGATCACGATCAGATACGCGATCAGATACGCGAGTCGGACGTTGGAATGGGTAGTGGGCATTGAAGTTCCCTAATAGTATATAGTAGGACAAATTAAACAAATTGTATGCTCATTTGACAAATTAAACAAATTGTAATACTAAAACTTAATATTAAAGAAAACTAAAAAGATTAAAACTATCTTTTATTTAAAAAATAATACTAAAAAGTCAAAAATAAAGTTCAGTAAAATTGAAATCTAACAAATATAATTACAAAAATGTCCTTTCCTTGGTCATTCATCACAGTTGCAAATACTTATAATATATTCATAAAAGTAGATAAGAACATAAAGAAGAATTTTAAATTTTAAAAGCTTGAGGGGCCAAGCTCATACTACTTCAAAACTTCTGAAAAAGAGTCCCTTGCTTTTAAATTTATATCAAATAATTGATTTTCTATTTGAATAGACATAAGTTTTTACATTCTAGCAGTACTTTTTAAATAAATGCTTGTTAAGAAAGTTTTTACGCTTATTTTATTGCTAACAATATAGCTGAGCTTGATGCATTGTGTGTTTCAGATTCATTCCATTAGATCGTGGAATACCCACTAGAGAATTAAGAAACTCGCGATTTCTTTTGTAGAAACTTAAAAATATTTAAGGATTTCTTTAATATATTTTTTTTAGTTTTAACTGAATAACTTACATTTAGCACCACATGAAAATAATTGCATTTGTTTAGTTGCTATTATTAAATTTAAAAAAATTGTATGTACTTTAAAACTGTAAACTAAAGTAAAAGCACGAAAAAGGGAATCACTGTTTGAGAGCGTTCTCACACATACTCGTATTTCCGAACAGTAATTTCTGACACAGGCACATCAAGAGAGTCATAAAAATCTTAATATAAAACTTTTAAAACCTGCCGTACATTCCTTCAACCAAAAAATATAATAATAATAATAATAATAATAATAATAATAATAATACTGCAAGATAACGCTACATACTGATAGCAGCCACCGGAGAGAGCATTTTCAGCTTTACTGAAATGGTAATTTATTGCTGTTTAATTAATTAGAAACGTGTGCAGTGTATTACATCGGTAAATAAATGATATATAATTAAGTTGCAATGTTGAACAAATTGACTGGGTAGAGAAAAAACAAATTTATTTATGATGATGTGGATATACTGCTTTGTTTATTTATGATGAAATTGTATAGCATCAATTTCGTCTTTAATTACATTCATTATATGAATATTTTTTGTGAGTGAAGGATTGAGCAATTTGAGTAAAAGAATTCGTAGGTAAGGACTCGACATTATTTCGTGAACATTTTTGTTTTGATAATTTTTAGTACACATTAATCCAATCATTTTTTTGTACATAAATTAAATCTATTCTTGGTCCATTAATTGCAGTCAAACATTTAATTATCTACCAATGAATAGAAAATTTAATTGATTTAATTTTAATCATCTGAAGTAAACTAAGAAGTACATGTTACTTCTGGGATTGAATTATTTTCTAATGCGATTTTTTTTAATTGTAGAAGTTCCCTAATGAATATTTCGTAGTACTTCGCAATTTCAGAGAGCATTCCTTTTGTTCTTGAGAGAAATCCTTGACTTGGAAATTGGAGACTGGATATGAGCGGGGCTTCAATGTCGGATAATCTGATGAAGCCGCTTGGAAGTACATGCGTGCGGAAAGTGGAGTATCCGCGCATTCAGATTCCCTTCGCCAGTGATAAGCGACAGGGTGTATTCGGCGAATGGAAAACCCTTCCTCTAATTTGTCGGCGATTACTTCGTGGGCCAGCCTGCTGTCGCGCTGTGTCCACACCCCGCACCATGCCGTTGCCTCGCGGCGCCAACCGGACAGAAAGCCAGCAGACCTCGCGCCGACAGCGGCAAGAGACGAGTGTGGTTAAAGGGGATGTCTACCGATATTCAGATCTGTTTCTGCCTCGTGGAAGTACCGCCGGTGTATCAAATAATTTGTAGACAATCGTTCGAATTAGCAATTTCGTGATGAATTTTCGTAGATGTAGAAAGAAAATATGTGCTACATTTAATTTACTTCCACAAATAAATAATTGATTCATTTTTTGTTAATATTTATTTTCTAATAAATATATTAAAGTAATCAGATAATAATAATAATAATAATGATAATAATAAAATTAAATTTATTGTAAAAAAAACTATAAACTGCGTATATTTTTTGCTTGTCGAGGTCCAGTTGTAGGATTTTTAAGTGGCGTAGAGTCTTGGGGTTGGACGTACTCAAGGAGTATTAAAACTCGCGACTGATATTTCCGAATGTATTGCAAAATTTGGAAGAATATAAAGAGAAGATATACACATATTTATATAAATTAATACGAAACAATGTGAAACATAATGGAATATATTAAGTAATTGTCACACACGCTTGAAGTAAATGTGTTAAGAAAACGAATTTACTTAATACTGTCGAATAACAGAAAATAATCTCAAAGAGTAGTGCACGCTGGGTAGGGACGGTGCGTTGTGTTCCTTAAGGACCTTCAAGGTTTTTGGAGGAGAGAAAAGATCTTTTGGATATTACCAAGGCCTTTAAAGTCTGTACCGTAGACGAATTAGCAATTTACGATGTGCTTACACATCTATCAGGACAGGATTTCTCTCATTTCAGTTTTGTTGTAATTAGTGAACGCAATAGATGTACTTACTGTAATATTAATAATTTTTTATGAAATGTTTAGTAATATTCGTTACATTTTTTCATTACATCCCATTACATGACTAATGACGACAGTGTGTTTCATGTACCTCTAGAATCCTAATCCTCGGCGCCTGTTAGAATGCGCGTTTCCTTTCGCCCTCGGGAACGCCTAGCTGGATTCCAATTTTCCGAAGTGAAATCCGTGAAGACCGATGAACTGCGCGTAATCCACTATAAAAAGTGCCGTTCTCTGAAACTGACCGCTCACATCCGACCCACTGCACGCTAGGCTTTATTTGAGTCATTTCCATTTTTTCTTTTTTGAAATTAAGTTAATGAACATCTTTTCTCAGCAATTGCTACAGATTTGTTGTGCCACTTTGAGAGTTTGTGTAAGACTTCCCAATGTATTCTTTTTGTGTTGTTTCGTTAAATTTGAAACTGTACTATCAGTGTACGACATGTTTGAGATGAATCTAACATGTTAAGTGATTCAGTAGGTATCTTTGTTTTGTAATGCGCAATCCAATAACAAAATATATACCAACATTTATTTTCCTACATATTTTTATAATTTCCTTTATGCTCATTTAACTTTTTTCTTCTTGTTGCAGGAATAATATTCAAAGAAGTTCTGTGAGTGAGAAAATTGAAAGGTATGTATTCAAAGTATTTACATCTATCATTATTTTATTCTACAGGTGAAACATTGAACTGTTAAATACAATGCTTAATTGTCTATAAAAAGTCATTATAATTTAAATCAGACTTATTCAAACCTCATCTCATTTTCTTTATGTTGTGTTGAAGAAAAATCTTATAGTTTCTGTCTTTTATAAGAAACCTAAAATTGGCCTAATTTGACTAAAAATGAAAATTTAACGATATACGATTATACGATTCCCGCATTGCATTAATAAGTTTTTATTGCTTGAACGGACACGCTGTTTGAATAAATGGACATGTAATCCTAGTTTCGTGATAGAGGTATTTAACGGAATGGCAAGCACTGGTTGCATTCTCCACGCCGCGCACATTATCCTTTTAACTTAGTTCTCTAATATGGACCTGGCAATATATATTCCTGTATACGATTCGTTTTGTAGCGAATGTTCTTCACATTATATGATAAAAGAAAGATGAGGTGAAATAGAAAGTAGAAGAAATATTGTAATGATGGCAAGAACTAATTTTGCAAATAGTTTGCCAATGCAGTGTAATTTGTGATCGTATCTGATATAAGCTTTTTAAATTTTGGGGACTGCTCCTTCTCTCCAAAAAATATTTACTCTTGTCACACTTCTATTCAACTGGGATGTAACTTTTCCTATTATAATCTTTGGATAAAAACTATTCATTGTAAAATATTTTATGTATTTGGTGATATATTGATTAATATTTTTCATGATTCAAAATACAAGTTCCTAATTTGTTAGTACCCAGCGGTATGGGATGTAAAATTGTAAAAACAAATCGAATTGTGGTGTGTTTGTGATCTCATTATTTCTGCGTTCTTGGTGATATTTTTCAGTTTAATAAACACAACATTATTCCAGATATCTCATTAAATTTATAAAATTGTGTAACCACAGATTTATTTTAATATGTTGCTAAACGAACGATAAATCCAAACTACGTTTACACGATGACAAAAAAACTACTCTTAGTACATTTAAATGTCACATTTTATATACAACAGTAATGTGAAACATAGATTACAACTACTGCTGCATTTCTACTGCTGCATTTATTCGTTGCTCTATAATAAAGATATAAAAGAATGAATGTGTCTCTTTTATAAAAACAATTTTTTTTCTTGGTTGAAGAATATATACGTATTTGTGATGCATAAAAATTTGAAAGTTCGCAGTCTACACATATTTTTTCTGAGATTTTTGAAACGAGTAAAATACTTTGAAATGTGAAGTTTGATCATGAAATACATTGTATTCGCCGAGGAAAATATTTCTTTATCTACCACAAACTTTTATCATACATTTTTTTTCGAATAAGGACCGTTACAGCCTTCTTAAATATCATTCGGTAGAGAGGTAGCCAATCTCTATCCAGACATTCTCATCGTGTTCTCATTTGAGATAGTCTCAAAATGTCTAAGCAGTACGCTAATGTTTCTCCGTGAAAGGATGGACTCTGCTTCACTCATGCAGTTTCCCTAATCCGAGATCATAAAGGACTCATTGGGAATTGCATGTTACGCTGCGAGTATAAGTTCCATAATCCAAAACCTTTTAACGACCCAATTCGCACGCTACCCCCGTGATCTCATCAATGCACATTTTTGGAGTAATGAAAAGTATTTTGATTGCCCTCTTCAGTTTCATTGTGTATTTCAATGGTGATTGCATAGTAATATATTTTAATGTTTATTTGCAGAGAATTTTATATTTTAAGGAATGTTCTTTGTTTATGGAACAAAATATTAATTGTTTCAACGTGATCTTCTCACGAAATCACATCGTAGGCTGTTATTTTTCTTGTGACTTGGAGACATCACATGGTGATTTTACACAATGAATCTGAATGTTTAAAGTTTAAAATGTAATACAAAAAAATATATGTTTGCATGAACAGAAAATAATTCTTCTTAGGAAATAGTTATCCTCATTATTATATCCATGGTATTATTGTAATATTATTGTTATTATTATTATTATTATTATTATTATTATTATTATTATTATTATTATTATTATTATTATTACTACTACTACTACTACGAGATTATACTATGTGGTTCTTTTTCTTCAATTCCGAGTAAATATGATCCCATATTTCATTGCATTCACAAACGGGGTTAGCGGATTCTAGTGACTTTGTTCCCAGCCATTAGTAATGACTGTGGACATAATTATTGGTGGAGACTCTATAATTAGAGAAACGTTCTGTTCTGTAATCATGCAAAAAAAAATGTGCACAGTAGCCCACATTGTTTGTAAGCGTATTGTGCTGGATAATTATTTTGTAACACGATTCTCGAGTAAAAATACATCACTTGCATTTGATTTGCCTTTTGTTCATTGTAAGTGAATATTCGAGTTATTATATTAACGTTGAAAACGGCATCTCCCAACCTCTATTGTATCTATAAAATATTGAGTCAATTTTGGTATTCACCATCAGATCTGAGGATAAACAGTATGTTATTTTGAACAAATATTTGTCGTATATAATATGAAATTCTGATATGACTTCGTTTAATTGATATATTACCTTATCTCTATGTCGAGTATAGCAATGTTTTCCAAACCAACAATTGTACTTTTAAAAAATTCTTATTATTTTTATTTGCTCCAAAATAGCGAATGTGAGTTATTTATGAGCAATCATTAAGCTACAGTGGTCGTGACAACTTCGCAACTACCTGAGCGAATTCATTATCTCGACGTCATCACGAGAAGTTGAGACTTGAAGTGCGGAGGGGCGTGTGGAAGTTGGCCGCTCTGAACGGTTCCGCCACCCACCATCTCCAAAACATCCTCGGGATGTCGACGGACCCACTTCCGACTGCCCAAGACCTTCCGTTGTCCCTTTTCTCAGTGCTAATGAGATAATTAATATCTTAACGGGACCAACGGTGGCTACCGCCCTGCCGTCGTATGCTGGCCGCCGGGGAACCCCTTGCTCCGCGACCGCTGGATGTTGGTAGTTGTTGTGGGGTCTCTCGTCTTCCGGAGCGCTGCGCCTTTGTTGCGCTTGGGGAAGGGATTGCGTGTTGCACGATACAACGCTTAATTCGAGTGAAATCGTTTAACGAAGACACGTTTAGAGATGTGGTTTTGTATTGCTCTGTAGTTTCTGTAGAAGAAAGGGTAAATCGTTTCTTTCATTCCTCAAAAGAATAATTGTCATCAGTTTTCTCGAAAAAGAAAAATAGAATGATGTTTCCCTCTTCGTTCCATGGCGAACGGTGTTGTCGAGGATATGTTTATTGTTCTTTACACAAATAACAAAATGTACCTAATGTACTAAATGAGTAGTGACCAGATATTGTGGCGGTTCCACAAGTAGACTGGCAGTTAGGCTTTACTTAGACGAGAACTTGATACCATTCCCTTGATCTTGTTCGTTACTTTTTGTGTCATTACTTCCCCGTTTTGTTGTAGTTAAGTTTAATACTCGTATAATACTAGCAGAACTCCCACTCGGGAGTTTGAATTGGTCTCCGGGCTTCCACATACTATTTACAAGACGTTTGATAAATATAACATTAGTTGATAAAATAAAATCATTTGCTGATATCCCCTCAGAAACAGAACACCCTACCCACCTTCTTTGACGACACTGATTTTCAATGAACGCTTAGTTCCTTCACGAAAAAGTGACGGGTAAAATTTAACACAGCGTGCGGTCTCGTGTAGCCAGTTTACCACAATTTCACCAGTTTGACAAATATCCACCTAAAGGCATATATTTGTTACGGGACTAATAAAAATTTATATTTGTGTATTAGACCAGGGGTCGACCCACTTTAGTTCCGAAAATGAAATATAATATATAAAAATAAATTATAAATCGTAAACATGAAACAAAGATTTTGAGAATTAAAAAAATTGAAAATAGATATTAAGAACAACATTTTAGTTCGATTACCATGGATCTTATACACATAAGTGTTTATGTATATAAGATCAATGTCGAAAATATCTCTGAACCAAACGTCTCTTTAATACTCATATTTTAGTTGATTTCGACCCGCGGCCAAAAAAGGTTGCCGACCCCTGTATTAGAATATATACTACACATTATTTATACTATGTATTTTTACTGCTTTCAAAAGTCGAGGGGGTATCAGATGTTCGTAAAATGATGCACATATATCTCGAGGGTCTCTTGGAAGGAAATTTTTCATGCTATTCGATTTCAGCTCGTGTGGTGTAACGTAGAGCTCATCAATATAACACAAGACATAGCTAAGCTCTCATTCTTCGTGTCTGCTGTTTTGAATTGCTGTAAAATCGTTTGTTCTCAGAACAAAGAACTCAGTCGAAAAGTATATGGTGAGTTTTTCTTAAAATTTTGTCTGTTACTCGTAAGTACAATATATTGTCAACGATCAAAGGAAGATTTTTGTTTCTTCTTAGGCAATGAACATTTTGTAAGCCATAAAACTTTACTCCTTTACCTCATCATAGTTATATTGTGTTGACTGACTGATAACATTCGGACTGACAGGTGTATCGTGTCTGACTGGTAAAAATTCGTATTAATATAAGCTTATATGACTATTATGACACAACTCCGTTACGTCATATCCTCATGAAAAGTGAATAGAATGTGAATGTGTTTATTCATGCTCAAGAGTAAGAAAAAATTCTATAAATACATGGTAATAAAAAATACGTGTAATAAAAAAAAATGAACTCAAAAATATCTCAACTTTATATTTAAGATACAGGATATATATAGTGAGGATGATCTTTTTTTTTTAGATAAATTTATATTTTACACTTCATGAAAGAAAAATTGGTTTCATGAAATTTAATAGAATTTGTTAAAATATCTTTTTTCCTCTGGTAAATGTGATAGATGGTTTTATTACACCTAGTAATGTGAACGTTAATTCAATAAATTGAATATATAGAGTAAAACAGTCTTTCTTTGATATAGTGATTTTCTTTTGTGTTGGTTTTATTACATTAGTAATCAGTGAAATGGAAATCAGTTAAATGAAGTGAGTCGTATTGATAACAGCTGCAACGACGAGGCAATTACTAAGTGATATGATGAATTGGTTTCTAACTTGTTTAATTCATGAATCTAGCTTCGGATAGTAATTTTAATAATGTTAACTATATCGGATGAGCTTCGTATTTACTACTATATTCGATACTACTATATTTATTAATAATTTTTATTAATAAATATTGGTTTTCTAGTTTTTTGTTCACTAGCTACTCGCCACGCCAAATTGCAACACGTTCAGTATTCAGTATTTTTCATTTCTGTTGGAAATGTATCTCGTCAGTTAGCATGTGTGTATTCTACCCATTCCACGTGAACACCGTTCACCAATTTCTGGTTGCTCTTTCAATTGGAGATTCTGCGTCGTCGCTACGCTGTCCGCATCGACAGGACTCTGGCGGCGCGGCGGTCGGGGCCAAAAACCAGACGACGTCGCCGGCGCGCCCGGCGGCAGTGGTACTTCGACAGCGCAGCGGCGGAAAACAGGGATCGTGAATTATGAATGAATCCTCTCTTGCTGTCGGGGAAAAACACTCGGGTGAGCTCCCATCCGACAGTGTGCGGTTTTTGTGTTAATCGAAAATAAACACCTACAACCCCCATGAGTGCTCACTTGTGACTCCTGTTTGCTTACGGACCAAGGTCTATGTTGCCGTTTATTTTTGCTTCTCTTTCTCTCTGAAACTGGCATAGTTTTCCATTTCGCATTTTCATCGGGCATCCAGTTTTAGAGTGACACTTCAATTTGAAGCAGGGAGAATAATCTAATGTACCAGCGATGCTCCATTAAATCAGCTGAAATTCAATTTGGCAGCTTCACGCTAACTCATTTTGGTAGAGATTAAATGTAAATGCATGAGTCTTGGCGTCCATTCAAAATGCTAGTATGTGAACATAAAATTTGTTCACGTTTGCTCTACGAAATATTTGATTAATCGAAAATAGTAAGTGTTGTTACGCAGCATTTTATGTACAAATGATAAATATTAATTTTCTTCTTGAAATATTTATTTTATAAACATCAGCGCGCCTACGTAGAAAAGTAAGAACGTTGGAAGCGGTCCACCCCAGGCTGTGAAGGGTCTCCAGAAATGATATTAACTTGTAAATTTGAAGTTTGTGCAGGAGTATAAAAATAGTAAATACAACACTATAAAATGATTTTAAAACAGCTGACTAAATATTAGCTAAAGCCCTCAAAATTATTTCTTAAAACTCGAAATAATACTTAAAACGTTTATGTACTTCAACAAGGAAGGATCTTTCAAAATAATCCTTCCTCAGACCCCGTTATGTGTAGGTAAGACACGGGTTATTAAAAGGGAAAATCACTATGAAAGTGTACTGTTTGTATGCATTAACTCCTTGTGCTTAGTTATGAAAACAGCTTTCATTGAAATTCATGTATATGTCAACATTAATAAAAATAACCATTATATATATATGGGAAGAACCTCGCGAGTCCGACATCGTATCTGAGCCTCTGTGGTGGCTGCAATTGATAACACAATACTTGAACTATTCGATTCGGATAGTTTCGTAGTATTGCGAGAACATGTCAATACCGCTAACGTGATTTTAAACTGATACCACTATTTTTCGACAAAATGTACACGCTTTTAAAATAATAAATTAAATTGGGATGTTTAAAACTAATTCTGAGTAATTTTGATTATGCAGCGTACAAAATATAATCTGACAAAAAAAAAGTTATTTAGTTTTCATAAAAGTTCTCTAGAAGTCTGTTCGAATCTTAATAACATGAATCTATTTTGTCGCATGCATTACATTGTTAGGTATAGTCATCACTCTGTTTCTATGAATAATAAGCTTCTGTTTAGTATTTTTTAAATGAAGATTCAATGTATATCTGAGAGAAATTCAATTAATATTTTTACTTATTGGTAAGTATTTGTCACAAATGAGCCTTCATCGAGTGTTAAGGAAAAAGTGATCAGGTTTTTGTGATGGCATTACATGGTGTCGGTTACGCTTGACTATAATTAGATAACAGTATTTAAAATGAAGTTCAGCTTCGTTTCCTGTCTTCAAGAAATAATGTATTTTGCGAAAACATTGTATTACGCTTGAAAAAAGTTTTGTCGCATTCGGTTAATTTTTGGAACGGCTTCTTATGGTTCGGCATTTTGTATTTCATGGCTAGGTGTTTAATCACTATTGTATATTGTTATTGTATACCACTATTATCATAGCATATCTACAGTACTCTTAGCGATTCGTGAGCTCCCGTGGTCGTGAGCTCGAATCGCGGCTGAATTCACTGTCGCATCGTCCTCTGCTAGTGGACGCTGGGCAGACGCTGACGACAGCTGGCTTCAGCTTAGGGCGCGCGCGCAGGGAGACCACTCCATTAGAGGCGAGTGGTGGGGGGCAGCTGCGCGCAGATGCTGTCTATTAATGACGCGTTTATACCCAGACTTAGCGCACACTAATCTTGGTAACGCGGGCAATTTAGCCCTTCGGAGGGCGTGTGGAACGTCGCCTCCCTGTCGTTGCTGGTCTACGCGTCCTTCTCTTCTATCCATGTGACGGGTGTGACTATGAATGTCGGCGTGCATGGTACCACTCTGCAGCGTTCAAGGCGGTGCTCTACCCTGCTATTTTTTGATGAGGAAGTTAAGGTCATTTTTGTTCACAAGTGTTAGACTGATATTCCTTAGTTATAGATCTGAATACAAGTTCTTTATAATTAGTGTGAACGTTAATCGGCACTCCAGGGACATCAATGATGAGGGAAGTGAAACAAGGATACAAAATAATATATAGACTTAAACATCTCTAAACTGACGCTTCTCAAAAGCGGACACTTTATTCTACGTTGACCCTAACTTCCCAAAAGCAGACAATACTCAATTGCTAGTAAAATTTTAAGTTGCCATGATGTCCGTTCCAGAAACGTTTCAATGTATTTTTTACAGTTGAGGGATGTGTATATTATTATTATGTGAGAGAAGGCTAGAAATTCAGGAATTCTATCGTGAGTGGAGTGAGAAAAGTGTAAATTATTATAAGAAGTTATGTTTAAGATAACTTTTATTCATTAGAATTCGATTATACTTGACTCGAACTTGACGTATAAAATTGTGTAAACCCATTGCACACACTTTCTCATATACTCATATATTTCTCTTCATTATAATTTGGGAAAAATTGAAGTAAACTCTCAAATGCTCGACACCCTAAGCTCAAAATCTGATTAATTTACCAACATTTATTGAAATTGGAATCTGCAGTTCTTTTCCTGCATCATACCCTTCTGTTAGTCTGGTTTCTTTAAAAAATTAAAATTGTTGACTTGCAGCCAAAAAAGTACATTTTTCAGGAGTATATTTTTACATCACTTGTCAACACTGTCAAAATAGAATGAGACAGTTCTCGACATAGGTTTTTAGAACTCAAAATGGTGATAAGAATGTTATAAATTCCCAATAATTGTTTATTTTATGTTAATTAATTTATCACTATATAAGAGAAATGTCTTAAACATTTGAAATTCAGAAATTAGCTTACCAAATTTGAGATTGGTAAATGAAATTTAAGGAAACGTTTCATTAAATATATTAAAATTTTCACATTACATCATATTTTCATAATCATACATCATCTTTTCATCATCTGTTATGATTGATATTAATATTTCGACGAAAAATTAAAGTTAATCTTAACTTTTCTTCCACAACTCATTGTCTAACCGTTACTTTATTAGACGAATGGCCAAACATGCTGATTCAATGGCATCTCATTAAATTATTTCCATCATAAACTATATAGAAAGCCTTTTCCTGATTTAGAGAATGTTGAATATGTGTCAAAATTAAGACCGTAGCGAAAAAGTACTCTGAAATATTATTTGGTTCCAAAAACCCGAAGTGACGAGCGCTGGTACACTGTCGAATACTGTAAAGCAAAGGACATTTAGATGGTCTCATTTCCATGCACCATTCAAAGGAAATTTCAATTGTTGTTGGAAAAATGCCAGAAAATAATTCAAAATATAAATGGGGTGAATATGTTTGAAAAATATATTCTTATATTGTTTGAATTTGTGTACTTTCTGCTTTCTTATTGTAGTTCTTTACCGAACCGTAAAATACAAACAATATGTTGATACACTTAGTTTTTCTTTATATGTTTGTCTCTTGAGTGTGCTCGAGTGAGGTGCATCCAGTTGAGTCATGTTCACGGAAGATCAAAATTTCAAATCAAATAAAATCTTTCAATATCTTGCAGTTCGAATTAATTGAGAAAGTAACTTACTCTTCTTCTCTGAGATGAGCTGAAAGGTGAAGATCTCGGAGATCTTTCGCTTGAAAACAAAGACACGTCCTTGCATATTTACTTAGAACGAGGTTTAAATGTTGTCTCAGCGTGGAATAAAATTGGTTGACTCATGTTCTTCCTGTGCGTCAAAACAGTCCATTATTACGTTGTCATTTTAGAAAGAAACAAAATTGTACACCGAATTGTACCCCGTGAGCGCTCTGAGGGTTTTTTTTGTCTAATAAGGTTACGGCGGTTAAGATGCGGAAGGATTGCTGCATCTTAGATGAGCTTTATTTAACAAGTAAGAATTCAGCCATCTTTATCCCGCTTCTATAGCTTAAAACTGAACAATGTTCAGCGAAGAGTTTAATTGAGAGTATAAAATAAAAGTCAAGTAACATACAAGAGAAACTAGTCCTTTTATTTTAATTAAGTGTATTTTGACTTTCTCATATACGTAGTATATAGGAAGTATTGAAATCGTAAAAAAATCGAAAACGAGATTTCGACGGAAATATCCGTTTTGGCCATCCCTAATTCTGAAAATGTGGTTTTGGCACAACGTCCATCCATAAGTCCGTCTGTGCGCAACGATTCTGAGTAAATTTAATTCAATGAAGCAATTTAATTCTTTTTTGTATTTGTGGTAGAATTCACTTGTTGTCGATGCACGTGCTCTAATTTTCTTTTTTACTTTAAAACAAAGAGTACTTCATAAAAAGGTCAAAGTACTCTTTTGAATGTTTCTCAAAAATCGCTCCAACGATTTGGCTTAAATTTTCTGTACGTAAAGCACATTTAGTATGCATTACAGCCGCATTATTATTTCGCTTGAAAGTTTGGTAAAGACGCTGTAAAATAATTTCCGCTTGCTACACTTACACATTAGTTTACTGTTTCAAGAAACTTCAATAATATTTAGCATTTTTTTCATTTATTTGGTTTTGGTCTTAACCACCTTACCTGTTTACAAAGTCATTGCAAGGCTCTTTGCTACATTGGTTTGTCTTCAATATCTTCTTTCAACACTTTTTGGTATATTCTACATATCCCAGCCTTTAATCTTGTCTTTACTCCTACCTTGTTTCTTGCTCCATTTCTCTCTTCTTAAAGTCTCGTATTTCTCCAATTTCATTAAGAAATTCCCGAAATACCTATGGTATCTATGTACTATCCTCTGCGTTCTATTTTGAATTCGCCTATTCGCTTCATTCTCTTTTTATACCGTGCTCGTTCTTCACCATAAAGTGAGATATTCCACAGTAGACGTTCTGCATTTTCTGCCTTCTTACCATACAGACACGTTGCTTCATCCCGCAGGCCTCTGTTAACCAAATACTCATTAAAGTTTCCGTGACCTGTTAGAAATTCTATCAAGTATGGATTTAATTTAAACCACTTTCGTTTATGAACATAATCTAATATTTAGCTGTGTAAATGGACCAAGCAGACGTAGAATACACTTTTCATAAGTTGAAATTAAAGATATTATAATTATAAAATATGTAGGAGGACAGCAAGCGCTCTGTAGATACGAAAATACATCAATTTCTGTCATTTCTGAACAACGAAGCTATATTTACATAACACTTTTTATAAGACTATGTCGCTATATGTTTTGAAATAATATTGTGAATATTTACTTTACTTTCAAATTTCAAATAAAAGACAGTATTAAGTTTATCTAGCGACTTTGTGCATGAATAGAGTACTGGAAGACGACTAAAAGAGAACCACACCAGAAATGACCCTTTCGCTATAGACTTTTTTCTCATTCTATGCTGCAGACGGAGAAACCTATATGTGCAATAGTATGTGCAATCGATTTCCATCACTAGTTTTGTTTACACTTTATAATTTAGTTGTCCCGTCAATATTTTTTTGTGGGGTTTTACGGCTCATGTGGACATCAAAGGTCACTGGAGCCCGAAAAACTAGTACAGGTAGAGAAAATGCAGTTACGCTCTAGGGAGAACCTACATGACTCTCCCGCATGTGGGACTCGCCGAATGATTCAACCCTACCCACTAAAAACCCTCCTGATTTACANGGGGGGGGCTAAAATGAAGGGGGAACATAACATGAGGGGGGACAAAAAATGAGAGGGATGAGGAAAATGAAAGATACCCTAGCCTTAATAGCGTCGGGATCGAAAAGAACAAGAGGTGACCAAGGGAGGTCAGAAAAGAGAAAGGAAGGAGCTTCGCACAAGTAAGTGGAAGTAATGGCAGACTCAGCTCGGGGCCCCGTGTTTGCCAAACACGTACTTACTAGATGTAAGCCCCCTGGGGGGCCTTCAATAATTAAAAGAATATATTAAAAGGAATATAATGTTGATTTTCCATACAAGGGTTCTAACGACATTCAAGGGTTGGTGTTGGCGAGCCCTAAAGCCCCAAGGGGAAAAAATTTCCATTCAACCATTTTATTAATGTAACTAGTGAGCTCTTTCTTCCGAATAAAGAAGTGATGCAAAGTAAATAATGACAAATACTTGTTTCGAGACAGTTATTGGCATATTGTCAGTGAATGCGCGACATTCCCCTTTTTTCTTTAGACATTTCCTTTCGAACCATATGGTGTCAAGATGAGTGTATTGTTTTACTTGACGTATACGAACTTCAATTTAACTTCTATAAAACTTTTTAATGTCTTTTTGTTTTCTTTTTACCTGAATAACAAAACTCAATTTATCTTCAGATACTTCAGAGTTAATAGAATCTGGATATAATTATTGAAGCTCAATATTATTCCTTGACACGAAAGTCTCCTTTCTCTCCGATTTCGAGAGTGAAATATTCGTTCACCTGAGTGAGGTTTCTGTATGCGCAGGGAGTTTTATTATTGATGCGTTTTTATTCGTTTTTTATCTCAATTTTCTAGTTGATTTTATGATCGGTGAACTCGCTTAAATAATAACAACATGGATATATTTTTGTAAATAAAATATACACAGAATACAATGTTTTTTAATTAGCGTTAAATTATAAATGACTGTTTTACATATCGCAAGTAAATGATTCTGTCTTGATGTATTTGTAAAAAATAGCACACATTTATTACATGTAAATATTTCTATGTAGTAAATGGAATTGCGTGAATCTCTTCGTTTGTAGTTCTGAGTTATGTAAAGAGAACTAACAATTTTTTTTCGATCTGTTACCTCTCAACATTGAATGAGACATATTTTAAGAATGCTATAGTCACTGTAACCAATTCTCGAGATATGAGGCTGAATGTCCACTTTTGAATCACTACATATGTCGTAGTTTTCAACGTTATATCCACTGATAAATTGTTCGTCCAAGCACTCTGATAGGCAAGGAATGGTACCCTTTTGTGTTGTCCGTCTCTGTGCAATGCCCTGTATACAGAACAAAATATGACAACTAAGAGTTCTATTCTTGATTCTCACGACTTGATTTGCACATTTCTGACAAACACGGCAACTCCACCTCTTGCTCTATCTCCCGTAGTGTCGTCATTCCTGAAGCTGCTGTATCCTCGCAGAGAGGGTGAGTGTTCTGGTGAAAGGTGTGTCTCTTGCAGGCAAATACAGATCGGATTACGACGCGCTATGAGTTGTAACTCTTCACGTTGCGTTCTATAGCCATTAAGGTTCCACTGAAGTATGGAAGCCATTACTGTTTGGAACCTCCGGGGTCAGGTTCGTGAATATGTATTTCCGCGTCACTGCACATTCTGACTCGGAGGAAGAAAGTACAGAGACGTTCTTTTTACGTCTGTGCGATTTTTTGGATGATGTTGTGCTTGATGTTTTCAAAAATTCAACAGGGTTCAGGGGTTTAGTCCTAAAACCCTGCTTTGTCCTTTTCTCAGTTTTCGTTGTTACTATGGTATGTTTAGTACTACTTGACGGTTTCTTAGTAGTAGTTGGTGTTGTTTTAGGTTTCTCGGGAAGGGCTGAGACATCTTTCTTTCCGCATTTGCACTGGCATGTGCACGGCGTTGTCCTAGACACGTCAGTGAAATCGGCTTGAACGGATACGCTCTTCTTTGTTACAGGAGTCTTGGTTACGGTAGAGTAACTGGTTGAAAATACTGGGTGTAAAGCCCTGTACTTCTTCCGTGCTTCACTGTACGGGATCTTCTCCGTTATCTTGATCTCTTTTTCTTTTTCTTCCAGAAGGGCGACACACTCCCTGCTCCACACCGGGTGGCTGCCTGTGCAATTAATGCACTTTGCAGGCCCCGGGCATGAGACGCCGGGTTTGTGTGCCTCCTTTCCGCACTTTCCGCAGGTATCATGGCCCTTACACGATGTTGTCGTGTGTTCAAACCTCTGACACTTAAAACAGCGCAGAGGGTTTGGAATGAAGGGACGTACCGGCAGGTTCAGCCATCCGGCCTTTAAATCTTTCGGTAGTTTGGGACAGTCAAATGTCACGATTGTTCATTCACACCCATTATATTTGCGTAATCAGCGTTTGATCTAGTAGTTGGCACCACAAAGGCGCCACTATACAGATCCCTTGGAAGACAACTGTGACCATAAACCTTTTAACAGTTAAGTGACGTTTCCGCAGGAGTGGAGTTCTGCAATTGCGCCATTTTTTCTCAGTATGTGGACCCCGTTTGCGGGCAAAGCATTACTAGCCACGCCGCGGTGGTGAACAGTACACACAGTGAGTCAGCCGCCAGTCAGTCGAAAACATGCAGTCGCCAGCAGTAGTCGTCGTGAGTCAGTCGCAGCAGTGAGATGAGGGAGTGAGAAGTAAACAGTCGCGAGTGTATCCCGAGAGAATGGGAACGTGTGCATATAAGTTGCGCGGAACAGTAACATAGGGAATTGCTCATCAACATATATTAAGACATAATTCCGAGTGCAGTCTGATGATACAAGCATTCGTCCCATTATGACGATGCGTTAGACATTTTATACGCCACATATATTAGGAATATTTTTCTGTCAGCGACATGATCACGAGATGCCATAACATGAAGACATCTTTGAAAAGTAATTCCGATCATTCAAGAAGGTGAATACAGCATCAAGATTTGGTACTCATGGACAGCAGCAAGAAGTTAAGGAACTGGAACAAGACTGGAGATGGGCCGCTCAAGATGGGACTCCGTAATTATAATTGACCACATGATCACTGCGTAAAACAATCATTATTAAGGCGCAAATTGGGATCGCTTTTCCCTACTTTTGTATATTAGATAGAGTAACCTATCAATTCTTTCATTATATAATATTTATTTATGCCATTGTTAATTCTAAGATTTTTGTAGATTTGAGTATACGCATTACATTTCAATTTGTCAGTGTGTTAAGTAATGTCATATTTAACATCCTATCATTCAAAGAACTTGATAACGATAAAGGATTGAAAATAAATAACATACATATTCCTTTATTAATTATGGTTTTATGTCCCTTTTCCTGCCAGCTAATTCTGTGGGCCTTACAACCCGACATTCACGAGGGCAGAGTAACTCGTGAATTGCATTCATACCTTTTAGGTTTCGCAACATACCAGAGGCCAGCTTCTAACATTACCTGCCACCTAACAACGATGAAGGAACTTGTCTTCTCCTGAATACCATTTACCTTCCTCATGATTTGACTGACCTCAACTACGTTGTCAGCCTTCCATTCTGAAACAAGCTCTTCCGGTGTCATATCCATTATGTCCCTGCAAGATACGACCCCTTGCTGCGATTAAGTGCAGCATGGAGTTCGCACTTTACAGGGAACTCGTCAAACTTACTACAATCAAGTAATTTCAACGCTTGCTTGCTTGTTTTTGTTTCAAGCAGCATCGTTCCGTTTCTTAACCTTTTAATACTTTTTAACGTACCAACGACACCTTCTAGGCCTTTAAATATATAAAAAGGTGATATCTTTTCGAAGGTTCCATTGATTCGTCACATAATTAGAAAAACATTCTAGTAAGGAATGCTCTGTAACTTTTCTTTATCTTGTGAAGCGGGAGGGCTGGCAACTCTCGACCGCTTCCAAGATCCTGGGGTGGAATACTTACCTTGCGGTACACCCACTCCGCAAGGCAGGGGAAAACAGGAATCATTCATTTTGTCCCAGGAGTGCGGAGGAAATAAATGTCCGGTGACGTGGAGCCCCCGCATCACGCCACTAAGCCTTGCTCAACTGAGGTGCGGCAGTTGCCCCAGAGGTTGATACGCTAGAGAGTGTTTGCCCTCAACACCCATTCACCTCATCGGCGCGTAACACACCTTGAGGTTGAGGGTTTTTTTATAGAGTTTTAATCCTTCCTCGCGACCCGGCCAATGAAGGCAAGATCTCCGCCCTTCAAAACACGCAACTTTCCACCATCGCGCCAATGGTGGTCGCTGAAGCATGTCCAAAGCCTACGGTGTCCGAGGACTGGTGGCGCAGTACCAGTCCCCAGCTCGGGGCCGTGGGTTCGCCAAGCCCATACTCAGTCGAAACTGAGCCTCCTGCGAGGGAGTAAATAACATTAAAGGTTATTTCTAGTGATATTAATAATGTTAAACCACTTAAAGAATAAATAAATTACATCTACGAGAAATATATTGATCCCAGATATAACACTTCGGCTGTAATAGTGCACAATAAAACAACATGCTCAGAGAGTAATATTACAAAATCCTTTTTTAGATTTCGACAAATATAACAAAAAAACAAATACCTTTTATTAAGATATTCAAATGAAATTGAGTTGCATTCACACAGATTGACTAAGATAATCACACAATAAAACATCACATTTCAATTATGGTAAAGTTAAGTAATTCACCAATACGAGAAAAATATTCCAGAATATAGTTTAGAATAAATATTAAAATTCCATTTAATAGAATATCTCTCATTCTCTCAGATATCAATTTTATCATTTTCTCTGTTTTCCTTCTCTCCTTTTCTTTTCATGCTTTCTTTCTTTCTTCTTTCCTTCCTTCCTTCTTTCTTTTTAAATGTTATATGCACTTATTAGTTTAAACTAACTGTATTCGTATGAAGAAAATATCATTCGTATCTGTATGACGTGCTAAGAATAGGAATAAGGAGGATGGAAAACAACACGTCTTTATTACCATTTGACAGTTTTAGACACGATAGAATGAACAACAAAATTAATAGTAGCCGTATTACTCTAATGATAATTAATAACCGTTAAATGACGGGTGAAATATACTTTTATTTAAAATAATGATTTTCGTATAATTAAAATGATCTTATAATTTAATCGCATGGAATCAAGAAGAGCGATAGGTTTTACACGGTTTGTCGAGTAACGGACGGTGTCCAAGAGTAGGTCGACCATCTGACCCAGGTGATTCATCACGCAGCTGAAGAATCCATTCGCAAAACTTATATGTTTCCAGAAAGACCTCATGTTCCCTGGTGGAACGACGCATGTCGGTCCGCCATTCGGGCAAGGCGAAGAGCATTGCGGAAATTTAAGGATAGTCCATCTCTAGAAAACCTCGCCGCATATCGGATTGCTAGAGCATAAGCGCGCAGAACTATCAAAGAATCCAGATCCACCTCCTGGGAAGAGTTTCTCAGCACCATTAAGAAAACAACATCGTCCACTAGTAAGTATGTGAGTCAATCCGAAAAATATCTGGAAGGTACTCTGGAGTCCCAATATCTGGACTGAATTATCAGGGTCAGGTTCTCACCAACAACAGAGAAATGTCAATAGTGATAGCTGAATACTTTGCTGACCTAACATCTACTGCAAACTGCGATCCTGATTTCGCGAGAGAAAGGGAAATAGCAGAGATCACGTCTTTTGACTTTCGTTCCAACTGGGAACCCTACAACTCTTCCTTCTCTATGGGGGGACTTGAGTCAGCTTTAGCGACAATCCACGACACTGCGCCTGGCCATGATTCAATTCATTATGAAATGCTGAGACAAATCAGTCTCGAGTCGAAAGGATACCTTCTGGATATCTTTAATCTTTCATGGTCCGAGGGAGTATCCCCTAATTCCTGGAAGGAAGCAACGCTTATCCCTTTACTAAAACCAGGTAAGGACAAAACGAACATCAGTAGTTATTGAAGCATTACCTTGACGAGTTGCGTCGGTAAAACTCTGGAGAGAATTATCAACCGACGTCTCGTCTGGTATCTTGAACGGCATGACTTGCTGAGTCGATCTCAGTGTGGTTTCAGGAAGTTCCATTCCACCCTGGACAACTTACGTCTCCTGGAAACAGCAATTCAAGATGCTTTTGTCCGAAGACAAAACGTCTTCGGAGTATTCTTTGACATCGAGAAGGCTTACGACACTACTTGGCGTCATGGCATTTTATAACAACTCTATGCCTGGGGATTTAGAGGACGTCTTCCTCTGATGCTCATGTCCTTTTTGGATCAACGTTACTTCCGCTATAGAATTGGAAGAGACATCACGGATCTCCTTCTTCAAGAGAACGGTGTTCCCCAGGGTTCAGTCTTGAGTGTGGTCTTATTTGTAGTTTGCAAAATCAGCATAACGTCTGCTGTAAAGAATCCTGTTTTACACTCTCTTTTTGTCGACGACTTTGCTATCTTTTGTTCATCATAGAGTGTCACAGTTACGGAGCGACAAATCCAACTCGTCCTCAATAGATGATACCACTGGTTGAAAACGACAGGTTTTCGTTTCTGTACTGAGAAAACACGCTGTGTTCTTTTCAGTAGGAGACCAAGCCTTCTGGCAGAACCTCACCTCGCGTTGGGGAACAACGTTCTAAAATTCTATTTTTTGTAAAATTCTTAGGTCTAATCTTTGATCAGAGACTGAATTGGATTGAACATCTGACAGACCTAAGAGCAAGAACATTAAAGTCTCTGAATTTATTGAAGTGCCTGAGTAGCAGGGAATGGGTCTCTGATCGCTCCTCCTTGCACCAGTTTTATCGAGCATTCATAAGATATTTAAAGAAGCTATTTAAAGAAGCTCTGCTCGTGCAAGCTATTTAAAGAAGTTGGATAGTGTCCACGTGCAGGAATTCGACTAGTTACGGGAGCCTACCGCACTAGTCTCATTCCGAGATTGTATGCCGAGAGTGGTGAACAATCTCTTTACCTCCGGCGGCAACTACTTACTCCTCATACTACGACACTTTTGCCACGTACTTACTTTACCCGACAATCTGGTGCACAACATGGTGTTTCATCCTTGCTCTTCTTCCATCCGTTTCTACTACAACAGACTGAGAGCAACCAAACCTTTTGTATATCGGTGCAAACAAATTAAGGAAACCTTGCATATACGCACACCTAATGTCTTAAATCAGTAAGACTCCTCCTAGGGCTTTGCACAAGCCGAAGATTATTTTCGATCTTCTGCATCATGACAAGAAGAACACTCCAGCTCCGATGTTGAGGGTATACTTTCACCTAATCCTCGACAAACACCGGGTGCATATCCCTGTGTTTACCGACGGGTCGAAGCAGACTGATGGTGTTGGCTGCTCCTTGGTGTTCCCCCGCGAGACCTGTGGCTACTGTATAGGCGATTTGTGCAGTATTTACACTGCTGAGTACTACGCCACATTGAGAGCATTGCTATCAACAAAGTGCTGCCGCGGATCAGATTTCCTGATTTGTTCTGATTCGATGAGTGCCCTTCAAGCAATCCAGAATATGTATCCAGCTGATAAGCTGATCCAGAACATCCAAGATATAGTTTTCTTGCTGCAAAGTGATGGAAAGAACATAATGTTTAGCTGGGTTCCCGGACACGTGGGAATAAGAAGAAATGAGGAAGCAGACGTTTCCGCAAAGACGGCATGCCTCAAGAATCGCGTGGATTTCTCCACGATTCCAAAACGAGATATTCTAAATTCCATCAAGAAAAGGATTCTGAGTGAATGGAACAATGAGTGGTTAGCTGTTGAAAGGAATAAGCTTCGACTTATCAAATCCTCTGTTAAGTCATGGAGCAGTTCTGTAGGCCAGCCCGGCGCGATGAGGTCTAGCTGACCCGCCTTCGCATAGGACATTGTCCTCTTACTCATCGGTAACTCTTACTACTTGATTATGAACCCGTTTGTGAGGAGTGTAGCTGTTCTTTGACAGTGCGTCACCTACTAACTGATTGCAGAAGATACTGGAGTCTGCGGAGACAAATTGGTTTGGCTGCAGATTTACCAACAATTCTCGGAAATGAAACGGTTAATGTTAATAAACTATTGAATTTTATGAGTAGATCGGGGCTCCTCTTACAAGTTCTCGGGAGGGTTTAAAATTAGCTTTCCTTTTTCATCTTTCTTGTCTTCTATTCTTTCATTATTCATTTCTGTAATTAGAAAATATAATATTTAAAAAAATTTCTTTTCTTTTTCTATGATATAATGTATTGGGCAACTGTTTTCTTTTCTTTCTTTCATCTTTGTATTTAGATATTTGTTGTATTCAGGAGGGTTTTTTAGTGGGTATGGTCGAGATATTCGGCTAGTCGCACACACGGGGAGGAGTCACTACGGCTCTTCTCTATGGTGCGAAACTGCATTTTCCCCAACTGCATGGGCTCTAATGACCTTGTTGTTGACGAGCACTTAAAACCCCACAAAAAAATCTGTATCATTCCCACAAAGCATCTGAAAATATTATTTATAGAAAAAATATAAAAAATCCAATCAAATTTATCCAGTCTAATCACTTCATATATTACTCGAATAAATTAAGTAAGGGTGTTTATTTCTAATATCTCCTTCATGAACGAGGGTATCGAAGATTGGAATCCACCAAGACAAGTCGAGAGACTTGTCATGCCACGACTCATTCTAATGAAAACTGCTCTTCGTTCGAGGTGAAAAGTCTTATTGAATATTTCCATGTATCTGAGTGACAGAGCGCTTGAATGTCAATTGTGCAGGTTGCTTTTACTACATTACGCTGTTCTCGTGTTTTCACCTGCATTTTGAATTTTGTGCGTTAATAATTTTCTTAATTCCTCATTGAAATTATTGCTTTTGAATTCCTCTATCCCGTTCAGAGATTTTCTCCAGCCTTCCTTCGAATAGATGTGGATTCATACGTAGGTCCACTAGACTCGTGTTTGACGGCGGCAGTGTCATTAATACAAAATGGACCATGCGTTCGCCCAGAACCTACTCAAATCTAATTTGATGGTATTTTTATAATTTTTTTTAATACTCTAGCGAATAATTTGGTACGAAAATTAATGTGTTCCTGAGCGTTTTACGTAATATTGCTCGTCCGTTTCTAAATGAATTATATTTTGCGATGAGAAATCAATTCACAGACTTATCCGGACTTCAGAACTTGAAAGTGTATAGTTCAGATTACAGTAATTCTATTGCCAAAAACCCTACAATAGGTATGTGATTTTCATACTGATAATTCTATTGAAGCATTTATTTCAGTATAAAACATGACTTCCGTGAAATTGTTAAAAAATGTGTTATGTATGAACGCACCATTCACAAAGAAAACGATTTATTTTTAAATTGATTCAGTGGTTTTCTAACTTTCATTGTAATTTATGTCATTTTGACTTAAAACAAATATATTATGGTGAGTGGAGATATTGGGGCTTTTAAACATTTTAGAGCTCAATGAGATATACACCTATGAATATCTCTCCTAGTTATTTCTTGTAACTGTTTTCTCATAATAAATGAGCTATACACTCGAGTGTTGGGTGTATTATGTTTTGAAGTGACATGAGACAGTGAGCGTAATGGACGTTTAATTACAAGGATTTGGTATCAAGTCTCGAGATCTAGGACGCTTATCACATAGGCTCCGGGGGCTGCTTCTGCAACCGACGTGGAGGGCAACAGTACGGACTCAGAACTGTACGTAAACAGCTGCGGCTCCCTCTCAATAACGCCATGAGCATTTGCACTTGAGCGCACTCGATCTTGAATATTAATTGGCGTAATTCTTAAATCATATAATTTGGTGTGTTAAACTTAGGAATTAATAGTCGAAGATTGGTAAGTTGAAGATTGAAATTCAAAAATTCAAAAAATCGTTTTTAGCTCTTGAAATATACACATTTAAAACTGTAGAGTTTTCTGTTTTATCTTAATTATAAAAAACAAAACTGGATACATTATTAGGATTTTCAAACATGAAATTTTTAAAATGGAGAATAATTTCAAAATGCTGGAAATATGCATGTTGTTACATTTAATATCTGTATGGGTGCGTTAATAAAAAAATTCAATCAAATTCATATGCTTATTCAAACAACTCTTAAATAATAGTGATGTAAGTCACTACTGACTTTCTACAGACCTAGTATTAGTTGAGACAACTAGGAGCGTCAAACTAGTTTCCGTGAACCATGACTCATTGCTACTGTGAGAAGTTACTTCGTTTTAATTTAGTAATCGAGTACGCGATATTTATGTCCATTTTTTAACGTTCTATGAAGCAAAAATTACAATAAGTGATTATTGAATAAGTATTGTGAATTGTCCATATAAGGTCATATGATAAATATTTTCTTACGCCGTGGTTATATTAACTTTCTTAATATATCCAATACGAAAATTTCATCAAACATATACTGGCAAGTTTTGTTTACGACATCGGTTAACTGCGTTTTATGAAAAGAATGATGGTGTCATCCTGATCACCAGTATCTACATCTAAATGTAGAGAGAAATTAATTTCTAACAATATGTTAATTCTGCTCATTAATTATGAATTGAAATTTCGAAACAAACAATTCATTAACGCATTTGATACAGTTGACGTAATTACAGTAATGTTTTTATGTGAGCGTTATCTTATCCATGAATTTAATCGAAGTTGGTTTATTTTCTGATAAACCGCTGCAATAGTGACAGTTGATGTGTTTCACACTTTGACCCGTGATTGGAGTACGCTTTTATCATGTGCCATGGAAGCCATGAGGAGTCGGGAGGACGGTGGCGTTTGCTTCTGCTTTACGGTGGGATAAATCGCGCGACCCGAACAGTCTCTCCTACCTGTGTTGGCGACCTCTGCGAATATGCGACGCGCTTCCAAAAGATCGATTCCGGTCTGCGGCTCCTGAGGGCTCAACTGACCCTTGAACCCTTTCTCTACCGTCACCCTGCCCACCACCTTTGCTCGTCATGGCTTGATCGACCGAAACCCAGTCGACCACTTACCGCGGTTGCTCCCGGCGAATCTCCACCTACCTGCTGGCTCGATTTCCAAGATTAAGATCGTGCCTTTGACCTTTGGTTTATGGTTATCCATGCAACGCAAATGAACGCCGGAAACGAGTACGAGTTAGATAGTAAGAAATGAACAGATCGCTTATTCTACCTATCAATCGAGTAATTACATTATTGCTCATGTAAAGGTTAGCTATTACGTCTTTTTATTCCAATATATACTATTTTAATGCGACATAATTTAAACGAAATGAAACATAATTAAAATTGTAGTGGGACGTCTTAGGTATTTTGCCATTTATGTGATGTCTAATCATAAACAAGGAAAGCAGATTTTTTATCAGAATATTCTCCGAAACGACTTAAGTTGATCGGGTCGATCTCAACTTTCATTTTTCATAAATTGATATTTCGTCTATACTTTCGCATATAGAATTTCTAGCCACCCTTTATTTTAATATATGATATTTATTAAGATTCAAATTATCTGATAGGAAATATATGAATTAATGCTCTATAATATAATTTATTGTAAATGGTACAGTTATTTTAGTCTCATTTGGTCGATATATTTATGACCGCATTACTTCATAAAGGGTTTATGGGACATATCTTAAGAAATTATACACATATTTTGAAAATCCAAATCATTAGCGAAAGAAAAAAAATACGTAGAATAAGAGCCCTTTTTGTAGCCTCACTCACCATTTTACTTTAAATACACATGTTGAATACTTTTTATAACCTTAAATGCGACTTGTTAGATCTTAAAAATTGTGTGAAGCGCAAAAAATAAATTCTTTCAGCAATAAGTAATATATGAGGGGTTAGTAATCGTAAATATTCAGCGTAGCCTCTTAATTCAACGTTCTCCTGGGCCGATACTTCATGAGATTTTGCTGCCGGGCGAGGCACGGAGGGAGGGTGGTGCCTACCGTTGATAAACGGAAATGGGCGCCCGCGGCCGTAGGATAAATACGCTTTTAGTAGGCAAACTATGATGCCATCGGCAACANATATATATATATATATATATATATATATATATATATATATATATATATATATATATATATATATATGAAACAATTGTAATATTTATTGACTTTTTCTTTTATTAGAAACTTGTTCCGTCAATAAATATTACAATTGTTTCATATGTTGTTTCTTTCCTTTGTGCTTCTTATTCAGCCACACGCTATTGACAATAAAAATAAATCATTTGTTAAAACAATAAAATTTATCTTGATCTTCATATTTATCTTAAATTTGAATAAGCGCTTCTGTATATGAACACTATTTCCTTTTGCATATCAATCCATTTTCCCCCGTCTTCCTCTTCGCTCTCTTTTTCATTTAACACTTTGCTCTCTTTTTCATTAACAACTTGTCACTTCCCACCTAGTTATTTCTGTGACTGATGTTGGAGCTAGTTTCAATTCGTATGTGTTGCGTGGCGTGTATTGCTTGAGCCGGGTTACGTAATATCGTTTTGAAGAAAATCAAAGCATATTACCATTTTTCATGAATCACATAACTCACTGGCGCCTTGGCAACCTTAGGTACTATACGAGACATCCTGAAAGGGAACATAACCACTCGACAAAAATAAGAGGAAACACTTTGGTAAATAAGCACCCATCTCCTCGTGGTGGAGACGGGCGCATTCGCATAATTCGACTGTGGCAAAGTGGTGCTGTCTCTTATGACAACAAAATACATAAACATCTCTGCAATGACTACGTTAAAATTATATATGTAATAAAATATTTAAAAAATCGTCTGCACGTGTTAAAGAAGTCTTGACCTAATCATTTTTCTTAAAAATAAATCCTACCGAGTGACAGAATGTTATCCGAACCTCGAACTTAAAATACAAAAGTCTGTGTTAGAGAAACACGGGACAATAATAAATTTTTAGTTCCTTGCAAATAGCAATTGGTAATAATTCTCGTTTAGTAGTATTGGTAAGCTATTAGTATTTGTTGAAGTATAATATGGAAAAATACTTTGAAAATACAATGCCTTCTTGTCTCTGTATATTTGCCGTTTTTTTATTCCCACTCAATTAAGTAGTGTACTAACTTTTTATTATTATTAATACTTGTATTTTGATTTCGTAAAATTGAGAGTAATATTTTATATCAAACATAAATTATGTGCATACAGAATGTATATACATTATGTGTAAATTATGTATATCTGTATTACAGTATGTATCAGTATTAAATTGAATTTTTGTGATGTTCTTTCCTCTGAAACAATCGACAAATATTGACAATTCGAAGAGATGGACGTGTGTTCATTTAGAAAATTTGTACGAACGGAGAAAGAAAGTATCGTGTGAAATATTTGAAAGAATCACATTTCTCTTCATGCTAAAGATCATTTTTATATAAATTTACTATTTATTTTTAAATTACATATCATTAATTATAAATTAAATTTTAATTATTATAAATATATCATTATTAAAATATAACTACAAGTCATTAATATAATATAATTATAATTATTAATGACGTATTTTCCTGAGACTTTATAATATGGAAACCCAATGGTTACGAGAGATATATAGACTTTTGAGATTTGTGTAACTTTGTACTACGTAGAAAACTTTGGAGTAAATCAAGATATACGTAGACCTGAATTGTAGAAGTGTTGCACTCAGGTATACAACTAAGTACTTGAACATATAAAAATACCAATTCAACGAAACTTTTCCAAGTTTAAATTTTTCTTGATAATTAATACTTTTAAATGTCATATTCTTCAATGATACCGAGGGAGATTAAGCAAATATTCATAATAATTTTTTGTGTCAATGTATTCCACAAAACACATGTATCTTGATAGAACGCAAGCAGAAATGTGTTACAATTGCTTCACGATAGTACTTCATGTCTTTATCTCGTTGATCTACGTTATTTGGAAAAGTCATGGTGAGCGTTTCGCGTTATTTTGTTTATATGCAACGTGATACTACTGGCTTTTGTGCTTTCTATAATACAGGTTAAGAAACTTCTTCCTACGTACGGGTGAAGAAATTCTATTTTGTAAATACTTTTTCTTATAGACTCTATCTGTAAATACTAATTTTGTAATAATTCTTATAGACTCTTGTCTCATGTAAATACTTTTGTAAATATTGTCTTTTGTAAATATCTTTTCCATGTACAATCTTTGTGTCCTGACCGTTGGTTTTCCGTGGTTCCCAACGGTGCTCAATAAATTTGTCAGGTGCACCTATTTCAGATTTAAGAAACTATTACAGTATGCCGAAAGTTTATAATATAATAATAATTAATTTTCTATCCATGCATTACTAAATTTAATATTACGGCAGCAGGAAATAAAAATATCAACTTTTCTATGCAAAATCTGGACGCAACTGAACAATTCATTGAGAGTGAATACCAGGGCGTGTAACGCACAGCCCACGGCATTAAAGGACTTACGAAGGCAAAGGGGCTGAAGCCTAGCCACATGTAATTTAAAATGTAAATATTGTAAATAAAATGCCTTATTGAATTGAAAATTGAATTGAATGGAGTTTTTTCCGGAATTTCCCCGTTACTTAAGATAAATACTGGGATGATTGCTACCCCATGTAAAGTAATGAATTTATCCCCCAGTTATTGTTATTTATGTATAATTATAATGTCGTATGAATATATGTTATTGTTTTATATTATTGAATACCATGTGAAAAATGTATTGTACCGTATGTATGCAAAGAGGATGAAGCCATTATTGATGGCAGGCGGAACAGTTGGCCTATTGACTTGAATCTCACTACTTATTAAAGACATTTTATTATTATAATATTTATTAGCAAAGAGTTGTACATTTGAATGATTCTATTTACGTCTATTTATAAAATGTGTGTATATCCTCTTATTTATATTCTCTTTTTCGTCTTTCTTCCCAACCTGGAAGTATTTTCAAAACTTTCCTTTAAACATTCGGCTTTGAAGAAAATGCTTGGTAGCGGCAAATAATATTTTCTATTATTTTGTGTATTCACAAATATTCGTTTTTGGGTGAGAGATTTGATTTTTTTCTTCTTCTTCTTTCCTATACTATTCCCTTCGCATTACTTTATTGTAATTGGAAATTTTCAACGTTGCGTTTCCATGGGAGTCATTTCAAAGCTTCTCTCATTTGATATCGATGGCTTTTCGTGTATACTCAGGAACACGCCTGGAATGGGAAGGAGATCATCGTCTGCGCGTTTCAAAAAAAAGAAAAAAAAAAGAAGAAGTAAATAACATCGGAGTTAGGCTCATCCTTCGCACGCCGAGGGCGTTTTTCATTACCTCCAGGAAGGGCTTGGAAAATATTTCGAGAAACCCTTGAACTCGACACTAGTATTCCATTACCACGCAGAGGTGCATCTTAGCTTCCGATATTATACTCCTTTACGAGACCGTATTCTCATTATCCACGAAACGCAAAGATGACGGCGTCGTTTCGTATTTAATTAATTGAAACTGTATATTTTCCATGAAATTTTGTGTTATGCTGTGGAAAATGGTTTTTCGCGCTCGTTTACTAGAAAACAGAATTTAATGATATAGCTTTTAAGAGTAGTCGCGTTTTAACGCCTTGATGAATTGTAATAAGAAGATTTAATTGTTGAAATGAATTATCGGAATTCCACAATACTTCACGCGTAAAAGCATGGGAGATCTCAACGGGAACAACTTTCACAGTCGAGAGGTCTAATATCCTACTACGGCAACTTTCACGGACAGTGAATGTAAGAAACCTTCTTGTTAATTATTGCTCCTCGACGATCGTGTTTTATTAATTTCCTTGAGATTATATTTTATATTTTTTTGTGTGATAACTGAGTATTTATTTGATGTAAATTGAGTTATAATTGTACCGTTAAAATAGTTAATTTATAAGAGTCAGTCATGTCTAATTGAATAGTGAAATTGTGCTTTTCAAGGATCTTATTTTTTTCTAATCCAATAGTTCATCCTTTAAATACATTTTGAAAGTTTGAAAAGTTGTTTCTGAGAAGTCACCGATAATTTTTGGAAATAAATTTGTTGAGGTGAAAAATACGTTTTTACGAGGAAACACTGAACGACATAGAATGTTCTAAATTAACATTTAATGATTTCAATTTTGTTGAATATTCAAAATATTGTAGATAGATGCAATGATTTTCTATATATGTTGAGCAGAATCCTTTTATTTTCTAATCTTTCTGTCTGCCGAAAATCCTCCGTAGCTTTTTCTATCAGTGTATTATAACTGTTTCTTGAACAATTCTTGCAAATGCAATGTTTAGGATCACTTCTGTAGATGCGTATCCATTCTCTTTGTTCCATATGATTTTTCCATCCTTGCCCATCTATTTAGCTTTTTATTCAATTCATAGAGAACAACTCGCTTTCAAACGACAATTATTTTTGTTCGGAACATTCTTTTTTGTAAATTAATAGATCCGTCTGTTTTTTCTCCTTTGCTTACATATTTTCTTTTTATAAGAAAAGGGATATTTTTAGTTTGTTTGTTGTGTATAACTTATACAATTTGATGAATGACAAATACAAAAATAAAAAGCAACATGTATATATTTATTAGGTTTATAATTATCTAAATATATGAAAAATTAGCGAAAGAACCCAATGGCGAGATTTTGTTTCAATTTACTAAGTAATTGCTGCTCAAAATTGACTCCTCATCATATTTGCTAACCCTGAATTCAAATAAATTATTTAAAATGTATTCATTTTGTGTAAGAATAGAGGATGCTACAGACCACTTTGGGAGTTCGGTAAGGTGTTTGCTTCAGAGAAAGTGAGTGTCACAGAAAGAAGAGGATGCGCGAAAAAGGGCTGTTTAGGGCAACGCCAGTGTAAGACCCTTATCTCGATGTGGAGGGGAGGGGATGCAGGCGTGCAGATGGCATGTGGCTGATAGGGAAGATGCGAGCTTCACGCAGATGGAGGTGAAAGTGATGCGGGAATCGGAAGGAGCGGGATTACGTTTTTCTACCAAGTGACGGAGATTGAACTGTAAGTGTTGAATACATCAGTAAGTGTTGTTACATACAGTTGGCCAACAAATTGAGACGGAAAGTTATCATTTCGACGAAAAAGTGTGAAAATGTTGTACGAGATTATTTCTTATATCTATTATTCACGTTTCTACTATACGTAACATTTGTTTCTTTTGTTACTTACTGGTTCTCTTTCTTATTCACATTAAGTTTTTTATTTCCTTTTTAAATATCAAATAAAAAAAATTCACAATCTACTCATAAACGGAAACCAGTGGCAGTATAGCACTAGAGTGATGTACAAAGCGCATGATAACGTATATTCTACATTGAATTGTCGAATTTAGGATGAAACAATAAACTTATGAAATCTATAACGAGAAATGAAACGATGGTAAATTGGTCGTAAACAGATACTCGCATATTAATTAATGACGTGCGTGGTATTTCATATCATTACATATATTACTAGCTGCATACCGGTAGTATTGCTGACGTGAATTTTGTGATTTTGTTACAAATATTATTTCACAAATTCTCATTGAGAAGCGTATGCAGTCTACATCGTATACACTTCAACCGCACCAAAATACATAATACACACAATACATATTACAGTTACTTCATTTGGGAAATTTGCTATAGGTATTTCCCAAACATATTCATGACACTGATATTTTCATACTACTTCGTTCAATTATTTAATCCTCATTTGTTGCTCCATTTTAACCCACAACTGCGATATGTATGTTATTTGTTCCCTGATTGTCTAAACATAAGTAAAATGTTTTTTCTTGTTTTATTTAGTTCTGTTTTATTATTTCAACTTATTGTTGTTCTTTTCTCGTTTTAAACACAAATTAACTTTATTTAGAATGTTTTTACAATGAAGTTTTCAATATTTGATCGAAGAGTTTGTTGCCTTGTGATAGCATTATATAAATAAGTAAACAATTTTGTGTTTTATTATTTGTAATGATGTTTGGTGTTTGCAACTGCACTTCTGGATTGAAAACTATCCTGTAATTTTGTGTACCTTTGTGTATAACTGCAAATAGTATTATTTAGAGAAAGAAATGAACTAATTCAGAAATTGTGTGTAATGGCTCTGTGATGGAAGTGATCCTGTAATTCATGGCAACTGCGGCAAATGTTTATAAAATAACATTGGCTTGTTTGACATGTAGATTCGTTAAAGGCAGATGTTATGACCATTGATGTGACCATAATATGCTGAACGTGTGCAGAGTGCACGTGGGTGTGATGATCGTGAAATTGGAGGATTGTCTCCTGACACAGGCGTGTGAAGTCTTGAGGCGACGTGTAGGCAATAGTGATAGCGTCATCGTGACGGAGATCGAGAGTCGCGAGGGGAGCGCTGGGTCTTGATGAGCTCATTTCACGAGCCATCGCGGCGTGCTCACTCTTAGCCGAGAACTGATTCTTGTCGCGGAGACTGGGACTGTTCCCCCTTCTCCGCGGAATCTGCATCTCATCATTATCTCTATTTCCGATCTTCTTTTATATCTTTGCTCTTGCATTTCAGCTGTCAACCCATCGAGTATTGAAATACGAACAAATGTTTGAAGCAGGAAATGTTTTTCCTTTCACAAAAATGTTTCACTCATGAAACTGTTTCAGAAAATGAAAACCGATTCTATTGTTTCACTTTTTTGTTTCTTTTCTCTTTGCTTTGTGAAACTTTTATTCAACTTCTTGTTATATTGTATTTGACGGTGAACTCAATTTCAGTGTACGTAATTATTTAGAATAAATGTTAAGTGATCCCTTGTGCATCTTTATTCACTTGACGCATTATATTCTTTACATTCGCTGTTTGTTTGTTCCTGAATAGAATTGAGCTTGAAACTTCATTATCCGCAGATATGCATTCATTTTATCTCTGACTTAATAATTGAAGAATGTTTACCATGCTGCGCCGAAAAGTCTCCGTAGTCCTTTCAAAAACCTTACGGATGTGACGTCATAGGAGGTGTATCACGCCGTGGCGACGTGAGAATGGCGTATATGAGGCTGGGAGCGCTTGACTGCTTCGCATCTGACGCCGTAATTAATATACACGAGAAACGCCGCTCCCTCAGGTGCTGTATGTTCCTATACCAGCATGCGGTGCGCCGCGTGTATTGTGGTTACTTCCCCCACCATTGGGCATTGAAAGCAGCACCCAGCCACCGCCGCCGCCACCGCCGCCGCCACCGCCGCCGCCACCATTCAGTGTCCTTTCCATATCTCCTGGTTACGATGTCGTAGCGCCACCCGCTCCTCGTAGTTAGCAGCGCTCTTCCGCACACCCATGAGTTCTCATCCAGCCGCGTCCTTCCTAAATTTTCAGCGCCAAGCCGGCGTTAATACGGCGGGTCCTCGGGTTTGTACGAAGAACGGCGTCGGTGGTGTCTTACATCTCGGTAAACCATTTTCTCTCTCCTTCCGCAGTTCACTTCTTGGGAGGAAAGTAAACAATGATAACTCTCCAGAAAACTTATTCTCTTGATCCTGTTTTACGAGGTTGTGCGTTCCACACAAATAACGTGCATATTCAGGAATCCTTTTTTGTAGGAAGCCTAAATATGCATTATTTTAGTGAGTCTATAACAAGAAAACATTTTCCAATTCGTAGAATTACTATTATTTGGTTGTCATCTGGAAGAATAGTTGAATCCTTTGGATATATCTTAATATCCCAGAAGAAGGCATTTAATATAATTGTTTTCGGGGATTATGGCGATGCTTAAGTGCAATCTCGAGTGGTTTTCCGTGCTTTCTGCGAACATATTTCATAATGATCACACCCACGTCTCACCCGGTTTATGAATTCAGAACGTACGGCTTAATGGCAGACTTATGCCACAAACAGATTAACAGGGAAATTTTCTTCATTTTACAATAATCCCCTATAGAAAACCGGAGAGATAAGTAAATACTATAGCTTCCAATTATCATGGGTCCACTATCTAAACTGAACACAATAGTTTGTAATCGACACAGATGTATTATTCTGTGCAATAGTCACGCTCTATATAATACGATCCACCACACGTATTTTCTATAACATCTGTCGATAAGTTCAAAAAAAACAAAAAAAAACAACGAACATTTCGTCACACCCAAAAACCTGCTTTTTCAACCATCTAGAAGAGACTCTGCAAACTTCACTCACAAACTGTACCAAATACACAATTATACAAAAAATCAGTATAGTTAGTTCTATTAATTACACAGACTTGCTATCTTTTGTAATCGATTTGCTACAAACATGTACAAATCTCCATTCTTTTGAAGATTAAAAAATCGTTCTTTCCGGGCATTTTGGAAAAATTTCTTGACAAGAAATGGTTTACAAAGTTGATCTTTTCACGTGTGAAACATATTGTCAACCATTTGAAAATACTACTAGTAAGTAATTTTGGTAACAAATTCAGCTCACTGAAATAAATCTAATAACTCATCCTCAGGAGCTTAAATGCCCAAAGAAAAGTTTTTTTTATACAAACTAGTAACTTGCAGTTTTTGAAATCGATTCATAATGTTCAAATTGACACGATAAACTTTCAAAAAAACAGAAAAAAGAATTAATCCCATTCGAGCGATTAAGAAATTTTTTGGGACTAGAAGTTGTACAAAGTCTGTCTTTTTTCATTTGAAACATCTTGTCGACTATTTAAAAATAAACTAGTATTTAATTTCGTTAACAAATCCAGTTCACTGAAATAAATAAAAAAATTAGCCTGAAGGGTTTAAATGCTTAATACGTTTTACTAATGATTTATGGTTTTTTGGAAACGATTCTTAATGTTTAAATCGACACAAACTATTGAAATATTTCCAAAACTTAAAATTATTCATCTTTATCATAAAAATATTACAAAGTTGCTTTTTTTTAATGCTGTACATCTTGCCGACTATTAATGGGTTTCGAAAAAATGTCCAGTCCCAGAAAGGTTTAACATTCATTTCAGGAATAAGAATTGTGTTGTAATATTGTGTATTTTATCACTTCAATAATACAACGAAGTAAATGTAAACTTTGCATTTCTCGTAATAAAATTCGTGATTTCCAAATTATGGTATAAAATGCTATGATCTCCAAATTAGAAATATGGTACCTACCAATAGCTTGTTAAGTTCTTTAGTACAGAAACTATTATGTAAAGAAATAACCTGATGGGCCGAAGGTCTTAAAAAGGGAGGAATGGGGGGAGTGGAAACCCCCCTATAAAGAGAGTCTATGAATAAAGCAGAATTATACTAAACCACAATCAGCACAGAAAACATAATGCCTGCATCTGATTTTCAAATAAAATTTAGTGTTAGAAAAAAAAAATAATGAGACGAGATTACGAATCAAAGTAATGAAATCGTCGACATGTTTATTTTTTTGTAATTCAATTATCTGTATGCTCTCAGAATCTGCGGTGTAGTTTAAAATTTCCAGTGATTTGGACAGAAAGGATCGATGACTGAATTCTTAATGTCCTGCTTTCTCGCGAATTAGGAGCAACGTTGAAAGTTCATTGGCCTAGCAGCGCGTTCGAGGGGGCGAGTGCGAGATGAGAGGGAAGCGAACCACAGCGC
The DNA here is from genome assembly GCA_002313205.1 of Laupala kohalensis. Lineage (NCBI taxonomy): Eukaryota > Metazoa > Arthropoda > Insecta > Orthoptera > Trigonidiidae > Laupala > Laupala kohalensis. The sequence continues at coordinate 474,574 of NNCF01129833.1, read as the reverse complement.
GTCACGAGGGCCATGAATAATTTCGGCGGAAGTTCCAACCCACTGAGGCCCTCCCTCCTCCCGTCACCATCACCACTGTACCATACATCACTCTCGTAGTCACATCAAACGCTATAAAAGTCTTTCTCTTTTATTTTTACTTCCACTCTTCCTCTTTCACAACTACCACTGTCTCTACAAATACATGACAACATATTCTGTCACTTCTAATTGCTTGTGAGCGTTCCTACTCAATACACTACCCCCTCGAGTGGTAAAAGTAATTTCTGAAAGTAGCAACTACCATCACAACAACCACAGAGCCCTCGTCTCTACAGTTCACATAGCGTCGCTGCCATGGACTACTAGGCAAATCTTCCCTTCCACTGTAAGCATCGGCCCTCGCTCAGCGCTGCCAGCGCATAGTCGCTCTACAGCCAGTCGACTGGAAGGGGAGGAGAGTGAGATTTGTGAGCGCGAGTGGGAGTTACGTTGGCAGCCGAACTGCCTGTTGGAAGGTAGCTGCAGATCAGAGACGTTAATCACACCACCCAGGGGACGCGTGCAGCTCACTATGCACTTTAGGCCCTTGAGGATATTGGCGAGGTAATTTCCAGGTGCGAACACTATAAGCGATTGATTATATTTCGTTACAAGAATAAAGAACACGGGTACAGAATAAATTTTCAAGAAATTTTCATCATCTAGGAAATTTATTCATTACTAATGTTTTTTAATTACTTATTAAAATTAAGTTACTGTGTGAGAAAAATATTTTTGTCGAGCAAATATCATTATACAATTGTCGAGATATCGAATTTTTCATAAGACTAAACTTTCAATCAATAAAATAAACTCTTTTCGCAAATAAAATCTCTAAACTTTACTTCCCTCCAATACATTAATAAACGGCATAAATTCCTCAGATATTTCGTTATTTAATGATGATTATGTGGGTAAATTTTCGTACTTGTTTTGTGAAACAATGAGAATTGGAATAATTAATTGTTTTTATGTGAATTATACTTTTCTATAGAAGTAATTTTACGTTGTTATCATTATTATAAATGATGTAATAGTTTATAATTTGATTTCTTAATGGATTTTCAGAAGATTACACTTTTCCTTGAAATGGAGCGAATAGATTTCTGAACTATTTATGAATAACTTCGTTTCTTAATAAGTAAATCTGAAAAATTAGGAAAGAAGATCAATTGACTCATTTTTCTTTAGAATTATTTTCCGTTCTTCCTTCACAGGACCTCCAAAATTTATATCCACTTAAGATCGCTGTGCTTCTGTTACCAAGGAAACAATTGTTCTGTGTTGAGAAATGGTACAAAAGCAACTTATAACAATTCTATGTTCTTCCGAGGATGAATATTATATGAAGCAATGGGTGAATATTATGTACATGAATTCAGATGGAAATGGCTGAATTGTTGCTACCGTTAGAATTCATAATTAAGACAGCTATTAAAAATCAACTTTTTCTTCATCTTATATCCTGTTACTCCGCAGTGGAGCTTAGGGCGTCCGCGAGAACTTTTCATCTAGTAGAGTTACCGGCCGTAACCTCAACATCTGTTCATAATACCACATTTCTCCATCACCCCCAGGACAGGTCTTCTCCAAGTACCCCTCGGTCGCCTCCTTCCTCGCTGACCATGTGGGTTCTAGTTCAGCGCGCTTGTCTCTCAATTGCATCGGCAGGTTTTCTAAGAGTATGGCCTATCCATCTCCATTTTCGTTTTTAATTTATTTCCCGATAGGTTCTTCCTCAGCCAATTTCCACAGTGCTCCATATATTATTATTCAGGCCAGTATATTTTATAGATTTTCCGCAAGCATCTATTAACAAATGTTTGCATCTTAGAATGCGAAGGTATTCCATCTCCATATAATAAGATGCCTTTAACTACACTTCTAAATATCTTCATTTTTATTTTCCTTGAGATGCACTGGTTCCTCCAAACAGGATACAGAATTATAAATGCTGCATTGGCTTTATTTGTTCTATTGAGAAAATCTTCATGAGAACTTCCAGTTTTTGACACTACTAAGGTAGAAAAACCCATCAACAATCTCTATTTGCTCATCGGCCACTTTCATTTACCGGTTAGTTTTTGCGTTGTTTCTAAGTTCTTTTGTTTCAGAGACATTCACTTTGAGGGCTCCACCAGAGGGTTCCTTACAGTGTCCACTTTTTTTCCTGAAAATCACTAAAACGCTGGGTAAGTAGACACAGATCGTCGGCACAGTCGAGATCGTCCAACATCTCCATAAGAGTCCATCTAATTCCATGTTTTGATTTTGTTGCCTTCTTCATTATTCATCAAGTATCAAAAAAAAACACAAATGGTTATAAAATACAACCTTAACGAACACCCGATGTTACATTAATTGGTATGGACAATTTTCCATTGTGGATTACCTGGCAGGTGTACCCATTGTTCATGTCTTGTATAATATTTACTATTTTTGTGGTATTCTATACCTGTTCAATACCCTCCGGATATTTTGATGAACGAGAGAATCAAATCCCTGTTCAAAATCAATGAACATAAGGTATAACGTGGAGTTCCATTCTATGCTCTGCTCTACAATTATGTTTAGGATGTTAATGTGATCGAAGTAAATACAGTTCTTCCTCAAATCCGCTTCTTCCTTGCGTAGCTTCTTCCTCACTGAGCCTTCAATTCGATTTAAACAACGCAGGGGGCTCAGTTTCGACTGAATATAGGTTTGGAGAACACACGTCCCCGAGATGGGGGCAGGTACTGCGCCACCAGTCCTCGGACACCGTAAGCTTTAAGCATGTTTCAGCGACTACCATTGGCGCGATTATGGAAAGTTGTGTGTTGCAAAGAGCGGAGATCTTGGCTTTATTGGCCGGGTCGCGAGGACGGATTAAACGTCTATAAAAATACCCTCAAGCTCAAGGTGCGTTACGCGCCGATGAGATGAACACTCGCTAGCGGACTACCTCTGGGACAACTGCCGAACTTCAGTTGCATAAGGCTTAGTGGCGTGATGCGGGGGCTGCACGTCACCAGACATCTTTTCCTCCGAACTCGTGGGACAAGATCTCAGAAGTTTTAATTGTCTCACCTTAAGGATCGGCTGGACCGCAAGGGGTGTGTTACGTCACACCGCAAGCCCAGATACGATGTGGGTATTTTTTGGGTAGAAGCGGGATTCAACCATAAACCACAACCTTTATGGTAGAGTTCGCTGCCACCAGCTTGGTTTCCCCAAGCAATCAAACACACGTGTAATAACACTAAAATATTCCTTTAATACAAGTCAAATTGAAATCTGCGTATTTACAAATTTGAACGAACTCTCAAATCATAAATATAAGTTTGAATTTGTTATTACAGAGTTATTGCTATCTGAAAGCAACAATTACACACAGATATAAATACTGGTGTTATCAATTAAGTTGGAAATTTACCCAGAGTATCCGTATCTCAAAAATTTACAAGTTGCTATCCCGAAATAACTAACTGTTCCACGTTACGTCATTCGCGCCTAATAGCAATGTAATAGAATTACCGCAGCAATTCTCTGTGGTTTGACGACCAAAACTAACCAAGTCACATCTCAAATAACCTGGGTACTTCCTAACACTTCCGCAGAAAGTCTGAAAAGTCTGTGAGGATATTCAATCCTCCCAATATATACAGAAGCGGAGGTCACGTAAACGCCCTCGGTAACACACTGAGCACTGTACATACGCTGGAAATATTCCATTCACACTCGCCACGCGCTTCTGCAACATTCTTCTGAGGGCATTCCTACTCAATTTTCAGAAGTAGATGGAAACTGTTCAGCCTCTACACAATGAACGGGAAGGCTTAGTGGCGGGTATTTTTCCTTATTTGGCGGCGACTGGCCCGACCCTTAATCTCCTTAGGAATTTCCGGCTAGCAAAATGCTTGAAAATGTTAATATTTTAAAAATCGATAGATTGCACTGGTCCTGATGTTACAGCGTGTTACACCCCCAAACGTCTGCGAAGCTGTAGGGGGTTCACAGCCCTCACACAACAGAAGAAAATAAGGCAAAGTCACAGAGTATTCCTTATGGGAATGCTTTCATGAGAATGTTGAGAATCAATGGAAGCTTTGAGAAGGTTTCACCCTTTTATATATTCAAAGGTCTAGTAGGTCTCGTTGGTTCTCTGAAAAATATAGTAAGGGTGGGATCGTGTAAGGGCTGTGATACCTGCGACAAGTGTGGGAAGGAAGCACACGAACCCGGCGTTTCATACCCGGGGCCTGCTAAGTGCATTATTTGCACAGGTAGCCACACGGTATTTAGCCGGGAGTGCGCCGACTTTCTTGGGGGAAGGAAAGTACATGAGATTAAGACAACCGAGAAGATCCCGTACGGAGAAGAACATTTCTGTACTTCCTTCCTCCGAGTCGAATTGTGCATTGTCCGCGGAAATGCACAGTCAGGTGCCCGATCCAGGAGGTTCCAAATCGTAATGGCTTCAGTGGAACCTTAATGGCTATAGAACTCAACGTTGAGTTACAGATCGGATAGCGCGTAGCAATCCGATTTGTATTTACCTGCAAGAGACACACCTATTACCAGAACACTCTCCCTCTCTGCGGGGATACATCAGTTTCAGATATGACGACACCACGGAAGATCGAGCAAGAGGTAAAGTTGCCTAATTTGTTAGAAACACTATCCTCTCATCTGTTCTCTTTACAAACTGAAATCAAGGCTATAGCAGTCAAAATTCATAGCGTACCAGCAATGACCGTGTGTTCAATGTATCTTACTCCCGCACGAGATTTCTCGCAGACTTCTCTCAGGTATTTAATTCACCAGCTCCCGTGACCATCCCTCCTCCTTCGATATTTCAACGCCCACAGTGTACTGTNTATATATATATAGAGAGATGACCCACTTTGCGTTTGCCACTGGGTCATGGACTGCTATAGACCTGTCAATTTGTTCTCGTGAAGTTGCTGATATTTTCCAATGGAAAGTAGAAGATTGCATGGTAGCGACCATCACCCTATCTGGTTGTCCTTGCAGGATCGTGCGACTTTTCCCAAAAGCAAGTCTCAGAAATGGATTCTGAGATAGGCTAACTGGACACTGTACCCCTATCTGGCTGTTTTCAGAGAAACGGGAAGTGACCAAGAGAGGATCGACCATCTGACCCAGGTGATTCATCACGCCACTGAAGGATTCGTTTCAAAATCATATGTTTCCGCGGAGACCTCATGTCACCTGGTGAAACGACGATTGTCAATTCACCATTCGGACGAGGCGAAGAGCATTGAGGAAATTTAAGGGGAGCCCATCATCGGAGAAACTAGCTGCATATCGGATTGCTGGAGCAAAAGCGTACAGAACCATCAAAGAATTCGGATCCACCTCAAAAGAGTTTCTAAATACCATTAAGGGAACAACATTGTCCACTAAAATACGGGTGACAATCAGAAAGATATCTGGCAGGTATTCTCGAGCCCTAATATCTGGACTAAATTATCACGGTAAGGTTCTCACCAACAACCGAGAAATGGCAACAGTGATGGCTGAATACTTTGCTGATCTAACATCAACAACAAACTGCGATCCTGATTTCGCGAGGAAAAGGGGAATAGCGGAGAGCACCTCCTTTGACTTCCGTTCCACCGACTGGAACCCTACAACTTTTCCTTTTCTATGTGGGAACTCGAGTCAGCACTAGTTGCAGTCCACGACACTGCTCCAGGCCCTGACTCCGTTCTCTATGAGATGCTCAGACAACTCAGTTTAGAATCGAAAGAATACCTTCTAGATATCTTCAATCTTTTATGGTACGACGGCGTATTCCCTAATTCGTGAAAGGAAGCAACGCTACACACCCTTCTAAAACCTGGAAAGGACAAGACAACCATCAGTAGTTATTGAAATATCACCTTGGCGAACTACGTCGGCAAAACTCTGGAGAGAATTATCAACCGACGACTCGTCTGGTTTCTTGAAAGGCACAACTTATTAAGTCGATCTCAGTGTGGTTTCAGGAAGTTCCATTCCAGCTTGGACAACCTCTTCCTGGAAACAGCAATTCAAGATGCCTTCTTCCGGAGACAGCATGTAGTCGGAATATTCTTTGACATCGAGAAGTCTTGCGATAATACTTGGCGTCATGTCATTTTACAACATATATATGCCTGGTGTTTTAGTGGACACCTTCCCCAGCTGACACAGTCCATTTTTTGATCAGCGTTCCTTCCGATACAGAATTGGAAGAGACTTCTTGGATCTCCTTCTTCAAAAGTACGGTGTTTCGCAGGGCTCAGTTCTAAGTGTGACTTAATTTGCAGTGGCCATTAACAACATAACATCAGCCGTAAAGAATCCTATCCAACACCTTCTTTTTGTCGATAACTTCGCCTTATTTTGCTCATAGCAGTGTCACAGGTGCAGAGTCACAATAGTATGTAACTATGGTCAAACGCGACTGGTTTTCGTTTCTTTGCTTAAAAAACACTCTGTGTTCAGGAGACCCAACCTGCTAGAACCTCATATGTCTGCGGGATAACGTTCTAAAATTATATCCATCAGTAAAATTCTTAGGTCTTATCTTTGATCAGAAACTTAATTGGATTGAACTTCTTACAGACCTAAGAGCGAGAACATAAAAGTCTCTGAATCTATTGAAGTTCCTAAATACCAGGGAATGGGGCGGTGATTGCACGTGCTTGATCCAGTGAAGCATTCATAAGATCTCGACTCAATTATGGCTGTGTTGTATACAGCTCTGTTCGTGCAAGCGATTAAAAGAAGTTGGATAGTGTCCATTTTGCAGGAATCCTACTAGTCACAGGAGCCTACCGTACTAGTCCCATTCCGTGTTTGTATGCTGAGTGGCGAACCATCTCTTTACCTCCGGCGGCAACTACTCATGTTACGACCCTTTTGCCATGTGCTTACTTTACCTGACGCAGTATTTCATCCTTTCTCTTCGACCACCACTTTCACCGCGGATCACATTTCCTGATTTGTTCTGATTCGCTGAGTGCCCTTTAAGCAATCCAGAATATGTATCCAGCTGATAAGCTGATCCAGAGCATCCAGGATGTGCTTTTCTCGCTCCAAAGTGACGGAAAGAACATACTGTTTTGCTGGTTTTCTGGACACGTGAGAATCAGAGGAAATGAGGAAACAGATGTTTCCGCGAAGGCGGCATGCTTCAAGAATCGCGTGGATTTCTTCAGTATTCGAAAAGGGGATATCCTAAATTCCATCAAGACAAGAATTCTGAGTGAATGGAAAGATGAGTTGTTGGTAGTTGAAGGGAATAAGCTCCGACTAATCAAAATCTCTGTTAAGTCATGGAGCAGTTCCTGTAGGTCAGCCAGGTGCGACGACGTCTTGCTGAACCGTCTGCGCATAGAATATTGTTCTCTCATTCATCGGTATCTCTTACTACTTGATTATGAACCCGTTTGTGAGGAGTGTAGTTCTTCTCTGACAGTGCGTCACCTACTTACTGATACACCAGAATACGGAGACAAATTGGTCTCGCTGCAGATTTACCAACAATTCTCGGAGATGAAACGGATGATGTTAATAAATTATTGAATTTTATAAGTAGATCGGTTCTTCCCACAAGTTCTGGGGAGGATTTAAATTGTTATCCTTAGCCTTCTTGTTTTCTTCTTACCTTTTATTCTTCCTTTCCGAAGTTTGAAAACTATAATTTCAGAATTTATTTCATTTTCGATATAATGCATTAGGCAACTGTTTCATGTCTTTCCACTCATCTTTGTATTTAGATATTTGTTGAATTCAGGAGGGTTTTTAGTGGGTATGGTCGAGATATTCGGCGAGTTCCCCACACGGGGAAGAGTCACAAAGCTATTCCCTGTAGTTCGAAACTGCATTTTCCCCGCCTGCAAGGGTTTCAATGACGACGTTGGCAAGTCCTAAAACCCCAAGAAAAAAATTCTATTGAAAATAATTCTCTACAATACTTTCCCAGGTACAGACAACAGCGATATGCCTCAACATTTTTTATATTGATTTTATCTCCTTTCTTTAGGATGTTTGTTATCAATCTAATCTTTCAATCATCTGGCACTTTTTCCTGCATCGACACTTTCTAAATAAGAAAATTCATCATACGTGTTGTCGTGTTAATGTCAGTTATATTTGGGGGCACATATTTTCCTTTTCCGGAAATTTTCTATTCTTTATAGATGTCAGAGCTGCTTTAACTTCGCTTTGACTAGGTACGGATATTTGATTCTACCTGCTGAGAAATTGGCTCAGAGCTATCATTTTCGTCCTCTACAGCAACCGATCCGTTCAGCAAGTCTTGATAATATTATGTCCATCTGCTCATCTGGTCGTCTTCTCCTGTGAAGTGTGTGTTACTTTTTACTGGATAGTTCTACTGTTTTCTTCTGCCAGACGGTAAAACTCCTTTATGTCGCCTTTACCTGCAGCCACCTTAGCCTGTTCTGCAACACGATTTACCCATTTCCTTTTATTTTCTCTGCACTTATTTTGATAGAATTGTTAATCGAGTTATACTCTTTTGTGACTTTTTCCTTCTGACTTGTTTTGCAACAGTTATGTGTTTGCTTGAGAAGTTTCCTTTGCTCGATAATGTTCCATGTTTCATTGCTCATCCAATCCTTCTTGAGGTTGACATTGTACCCGATGGTTTTCCTACTGATGTCCAGTAAATTGCTTCTGAGGGTCTCCCAATTAGTTTCCACAGCCTCATCCTCTTTGTTCATTTCATTTAACACCTGGCACGTGTTTCGCAACTCGAGCTTAGTTTGATTTCTAACCTCCTCCTCTCTGATTTTACTGGTATCAAATCTCTTGTATTTTGATAGAAATTTTCGTTTGTGGGGAAGTATTTTCCTCCTGTCGCTGGCCACTACCAAATGATGGTCACTTCCGAAATGCACGGCTCGTTTATTGCGCACATCAAGTAGGGATTTTCTCCATGCACTCGTAATAACAAAATAGTCTATCTCATTTTCTGTATTTTTATCAGGAGAGATCCAGGTTATTTTGTGACAATTTGTGCGGAAATAATGTTCCTCCTTTTACTAGATCATGATCAACACACAAGTTAATTAATAGTTTTCTATTTTCATTATTTTTTTCTACTCCAAGGGAATTTACCACCAGTTGAATGTTATGGTTGCCACAACCAACGCTGACATTTAAGTCTCCCATTACATTAACAATATCTCGTTTCTTAGCCATATTGATAGTGTCCTTCAATTTCATATAGAAATCAGTTTTACTCTCTATGTCACTTGTTTCAGTGGGGACATAAACACTGTATTAATAGAACGTTCCTTAATTTTGATTTGAACTTGGCTGATATGATTCGGTCAGAAACAGGATGCTTTTCCATGAGACTTCTATAGGAGACAATATCCTAACGCCATTTCTTCTATTCTGATCCTCTGAAACTCCAAATAAAGAAGAGTAAAAGCTCATCCCTTACCAGTCAGAGAACCGTAACCTTCCCATTTAATTTCACTAAGACCCAGTATGTCAAGTTTATAACGTTTCATTTCTTTTAGTACCTGATTCAGTGTACCAGTTCTTGTGTTCCAATATTCAATCTTCGTTACCGTTTTCATGGCAAAAGTTGTCCTTGTATCTGTCCGACTCTTTCTCACGTTAGTTTCTTTAATCAGTGTAGTTTTTCAGAGAGGAGGTGATTGGTCTAGTCTCTCCTAGTATCATAGATAATTAAAAATTCGAATATATATATTTTTTTAATTTTTGACCTAATCCCAAGAAATTACAGTTTAGAGAATTATTGTTTTACAGTTTATTCTTTCTCTGAGGCTAATTTTAAGTAATACAAAATCTATTTGTATCCATTTTACTCCAGTGAGTATTCGTGTATCTTAATTTGAAACCTTGATAAAATGTGATTTATTACAATACTTTCATTGGATAAATTCATACATTTAGATGATATCCAGTGTTAAAATTTGCTTTGATGTGTTGGAGCTCTTAATATGGAGTAAAAATAGCAGTACTTCAAACAGGGAATAGTTTTTATCGTATTTCCCCTTCGTTCTCAAAGTCCATCTGCATCTGTTCTGTGGCAGAACTTTCATTTTCCCTGCAGCATTGTGTTTGGAGACCCAATCAGACGTGAATTGCACGCTTCATGATTCTTTAATTTATTTAGTGAGTTTTTTGTTTAAAATGATTGATCTGTTTTTTTATGAACATTAGTTGAAAACTCTGATAGTACCAAACAGTGGTGAGCCACAAATCCTGACGCGTTGATTTTACAAAGGTTTTTTATTTCACAACTAACACGTACAAACATTCACCACTTTTCTGATTATTTGAAAACAATTGTAATGTTGTTGAATGATCCACACAAATGAAAGGAAAACAAGAAAAGCTAGAGTCATTATACAACCTTCTGCTCTCTGTGTTGTGTGTATTTCTAGCTCACTATATCCTCTGCTAAGTGGTTCGTAATTGCGCTAATTTTGAGATCGCTGTTCGATTTACAAAACTCTGAAATATTGTCAACGTCAGATCAAATATAAACTATAACGGACAACTGAGTGTTTTTCGCCTGTAATTATTCTTGAAAACATTAAAATAACAATTTAATTCATGAAAGAAACTCTGAAATGACTTTATTGGTTGTATTCAATAAATAAATTTTTGTCATGGATAATGAATATATGAGTTTATCATTCAATTTAGACACTGAATATACTTCAAATTTTTTAGTATTAGAAAAAATTCGTGTTTCAAGGTAATTTTTAATTGAAGTGTAAATAAATGGCGCTAAATATCAGGAGTCGCGAGCTAATCTTGCTGGAAATAATGTACCAATATAGTATGAAGATTTCTTCAATGAATAATTATCATACCATGTTGTATCGAAACACAAATTAAATCCTTTGCACCAATTATTAAAAAGCTGAAAGATGGGAACAGTTTGATTTCATACGGAGGATTTGACTTCACGTAATCAACGTACAAGTAGCGAATTTACAGGCAATTTGTTCCTTCAACATTCATTACATGCTGTCCCTGTATGTCTTGATCTATTTGAGCGAGAGGGAATGATTGAAATTCGGCAAATATCCCTTTAAGTATCTCTAATAGAATTGTAACTTTTCAACGCAGCGTTTGCATTAGTATTGATGATTGTTTGGTAAATTTTCTATGGTGGAAAACGGACGTAAGCGGACATAACTTTCGTTAATCGATTTATAGTCATTTTAAGTACATTTAAAAAAAGTATCAGTTGTATCGTTTGCTATAACTATTCTGTGCGACCAAACTTTTGATAATTGTTTTATTTCAACAATGAGAAACAATTGGAAACCAGTTACTTTTTAACTTTTACTTTTAATATAATAACTCTTTTCTTTACAAATCACAACATAATGAACCGCTGCAACTCTATTTCACGGTAGCCAAACTTGGACACAACAAATAAATGTCCCTTTGATCGTAACCACGCAGAAAAATTTATTTGTTCAACGCCACTCAGAACACAATCCTGGGGGTTACCTTTCATGGAGTAAAATTACAATAAGTATATAACATTATTAAATACACGATCCTACTAAACAAACGTATCATATATTTCACCAATTAATTATGAGATTAATCATGAAGTATAATTGGTGAAATACATGTCTGCTTAATAGTCATGTATTTTATTATAGTTATCACTGTGTATACATACGTTATCATGATGAATTTCATGCATAAATGTGATTCGTGCATTCCGCTATATTCTTATCCGAGTGGTTACCCATTCCAGAGGAGGCTGAGATGAAAAACTTTTAAACAGGTAAACCTTTAAAACAGTATACAAAGTATATTGATCAAATTTTTCAACCCCCAAGGTTTATAAAATGCATGTTCTAGTTTATTAGTGAGAATGCAATTCTTTGAACACAAGAATTTAGCTGAAACCTTTTCTCAAGAATAATGCTTAACATGTTAGGAGTTCTCTTCAGTACTGTTGTGGTATAGAGCGTTCATTTTTGTAGTCTCGTTTTCATACATTAGTGCACTATTTTTGAATTAATTTACAAGTTCTTAACTTAAAGGATATTATGGCATGCAGTTCTTTAAAATCTAAAACGAATATTGGGGGAGTTATTGCGAGGTCTCATGTGCTCATGGTTGGTTATTATTATTGAGTAAATTAAAATTCTGATTTTGAGTTCTTTAATTGGAATATGTTGTATAATTTGTAATTGAATCTAACAAGAAAAAGAGTGGAGAATATAGTCACTTACGTATGTACAGCTTTGAAAAGAACAGTGTGTAAATAAGACCTGATCAATTCGTTTTCTAAACCAGTACTTTTATTTCTGTTGGTAGACTTAATTCCATCTTTTCTTATCATGTTCCATTTTTAGAGACGTTACACTTAGTGAATTATGTTGTAAATCGTGTAGTAAAATACTGAATATGAGTCAATTTTCAGTAATGAAGTCACAAGAAAATGTTCACTCAAAATATTTTGCTTTTCAACATCAGATATTATTTTGATTATAACTTGGTACTATTTCATGAATATGTTTTAGTGTGAAGCTCATTTGTTTTTGTCTCATTTCTCTTTCAGCCATTTTTAATCTTTCAAATAATTTTGTTTGCTTACCCCGCCGGTGTTTAGAAGATGAAGATAATTCGTGGTTTATTCTTGCTCCTAGGAAGCTAGAAACGTTCTGCTCCTTTTGACATAGTTACTAACATGTTAACATTTATTTGTACTATTTCCTTTTACAAAATCCATTAAATTGAAAATCATTAAATGATCTTATTTTAAAGCACAAATTTCATTTTATTTAAATCGCACTAAAATTATTTTATGGTAATTAAAAAGACCGCAGTTTGATTTTTATTGGAGCTGATACATTTAAAATTGCTTTTTAGAATTGTCAGTCAGCCAGTAACTGGCGTGGTATCTAGTTTTTTTCTCTAGTCGAGGTTTCAATTTCCAAGCATATCACCGGCATCATTGCATTGGTAGTTCTATAACTGTGAAAGGTTAATATATCAATTTTCCCATTTAAAGTACATTTGCCCCCCCCCCGTAACTGCACGGAACATCTGGAGACGAAAGAACCAGGAAGGGAGGTTGGGGGAAATGTATCCGCACCGCGCCTTGATGGAGTCAGTGGCGAGTAATGTTGTTTTGTCCGATTCCAATAAGATTGACAGCAGAAGAAAGGTCACCCTGCTACCCGGTTCTTCTGTAGATGGACGGCTACCAATGCTTCTCAGCCTGGCGCGGAGCCTTCTTATAGAAACCTTCATACAAAAAGACGCGAGAGCTGCTGTACGAAAGGATGAATGATCTGACCTGTCAGGTCTGATCTTGACCGTATTTTATACGCCGCTGCGAGACGAGGCGAACTGAGAAAGGGCTGAAAGACGGAAGACTGGTTGGGTGAACGACTTCGCGGCCACATTGCACTCTTGGAAAGAAGAAATCGTGAGGCAGTCACATTGAGTCTCTCTAATGCGGTGTTGCGTTGTGTTTTGATAAGTTTCCCAGATTTAAATGATGGCTGGCGAATTCTTGCTGACATTGAGCTAAGATCACGGGATAGATCATTTTCACTCTTAGAAATTTCAGGCAATGAACTTTAATTTTAGCAAAAATCACAAACGTAAAATATTTAGAAATTTAATTAAAAAGAACAACCTGATTATTCGCATAACATGAGTTTGCAGTCTAGTTTAGTACGATAATATCAGCATTATTTTTGTATTGTTATTTTGAGAAGTGCTTCATTATTTATCTTACAATTCTGTCATATTTTCATTTCCATTTAGAAGAAGATTATGCACTAGGGTGTTCATTAAAAATTTAAAGTTTAAATTTTCGTGATCCCCCAACTGAGATCACTTAAAAACGCTGCAAAATGAGCTTAACAAAATTTCAGTAGGTTTTGGATAATAATAATCCGTGTCGCCGAAAGGTTAAAATTTAAACACGATTTGATACAGGCCTAAGACGTGATTTTTTGGACATTTGAAAATAACATTCCAACTTTCGAAAGTTTTGATACAAATTTCTTCGTGATTTGACATTTTTTAATGTTTCATATAAACAAGTGTAGAACACATTGTTTCGTTTTTACTTTGCTTTTAGGAGATATTTTAGATCGTTAAACATAATAATTTGATCATTATGTACGTTGGGATATAAGTGATGGATGTCAGGATAAAAGTTTTTTTTAAACAGTGGAAAATATGTGAGCGTCGATACTCCTGAAAAAGCGATGAATTGATATACGGTACAAATTATAAACCAAGTTTTTCTCAACAGTAATAATATCACTAATAATTCTACTGCTTCGGTTCTGTTTAATGACAAAAGTGTTAGACTAATTATCGAATATTCGTGTCTGCTATCTCGTGTTTAATTAATTGTTTTAATTATTTTTCAATTGTTGAATTATGTTACGATTGTGACTCATACATGTTTGCGCCTATAAATATTGCACCGAGCAATTCTGCTGCTGCAAAAAAAAAAAAAAGATGAAAGAATCATTAACGAGACATTATTGTGAATACGGTTTAATGAACTGATATGTTTGCATTCTGTCAAATATAGGTGATTTCATGTAATGAAATACACGTTCACAATGAGGTGAGTGCAGAAGAACACATTTGATTACGGCATCAATGAATTTTCATTTTGAAACTAATTTTACAGACCTTTTAATTAATATTAGTCAACCATGAGGGTTCCCATTAAATCCAAACAACTCAATACTGTGTCGAGAGGTATTGTGAGCAGGATATTAAAGGGTACTTCTCAGTATTCAGTAGCTAATTGGCTAATTATATTATCTTAGCTGACAAAAATGAATGCAAATCGTGATTCGGAAGAGATAAATGAATATAAAGTTGATTTCAAATGTTGGTGTTCATCATCAATATTATGAGCTCAATATGTAGCCTACAAGTTAATTTTGTTGCTACAACAAACGTTTCAAAAGTTGGTTTTACTTAAGAACTGAAAGAACAGAAAGAATTGACCTGCTCATTGGTAGACAGATATGAAGATGGAGGGACATGAAATGGATGCTTTAGAGTTCCTAGGTTGTATGGATGTCAATAAACATAGGGTACGGTGTCCGTCAGAGGAAAATAATTATTTGGGCATAGCTCGCGAAAGGATATTTGATTTTTTTCGATATTTTTTGAACCTTACGTAGTCAAACCTATGCATCTCATTTATTCATATACGTTATATTATGTGGCATTGTAAAAGTTTGTTTATTTGAGTTAATTTGTTTAATTGGTTTTGTAAAAACAATGCAAGAAATATCTTTGATGAATTCAAATCTTAACGATATATAAAATATCTAGAATAATCTAGGAGTAATTATCAGATTTTGTCTGCTTGAAGTACGTGAACGCTCTGCGTTGGACAAGTATGACCATCCATAGGGAGAGGAACCATGTACTTTTATGTGGTTAATAATCGTGTTCTAAGCGTACTTATGTTGTTTCGCTGCGTTATACAACCCCACGTTAAGTTGTCTTGTCTGACATCCTATAAACGAGCTTGTGCTTTTAACAATATTTAATCCGTTTTGTGGGAAACGCCACCGTGTTCTTTCGCGCGGCCCAAGCGATGGAGTTCCTAGAAGTGTTATTTTAGTGAACAAATTCGTTGGCTCAGCTGCGCTACAAAGGCAACGTAGAAGCCGCGAGAGATCGTGAGGATTGCAGAGTTAATACATACTTAACAAAATGTCTAAATACATCTACTTTTACGGTGTGATATTGCTAGCGTAATGATACAGAAAATTTTATTTAATTAGTCTCACCAATTTCACATTTCTTTTTTCAATCAAATATCAATTTCATAATTGATTTTCTATCTCATTCTCAATTCCTTCTCAAAATTCTCATTATACCTGGCATGTAATAGAAGCAGTACATTCATTGAATGCTAGAAATAACTCATTTGTATTGGTAGAATATAAGCAACATTATCTCTCGTCATTTTTGACTTTGAAATTGGAGCAAATGCACCTATTAAATGAAAGAGTTTTAAACAGATATTTTGACATTTCGCGACTTTTTCCAAGTTTTATTCTCCTGTTTCGAGTATTATTCTTATACCACAATTTCTCATCCCCGAGACGAGATGTACTCGTTTGCTCAATTAAGTAGTTTATCTATAACCGCTCTAGACATTTGCTAATTTTTCCTTCTAAGAAAGATTAGTACAGGTCACTGTCTGTTATATCTTCTGTATATTTAAAAGTGGTATAGTATCACAGAATAATTTTGAATCCAATGTTTATTTACTTCATATGTTTCCATAACAAAAAATATAAATTTTAATTATAAATAGCGAGATTTATTTTTATCATTACTTTTAATGATAATTGTTTTCCTCATTCTTGTGATACATTTTAATTTTTAATTATATATTATTACTTTCCTTTGTAATGTGCAGTGTTTTATTTTGTATGGAGTAAGCGGTTGAAAATCAATTTTATGAGTGCTATATTGGTGAGAGTAATATCTTGTAAATGAGATCAAAATGCGATAGTTGAAGATTAACATTTCTTCCTTGAACTTAAATCAGACACTATTCATTACACAGGACAATTAAACTCATTATTATTAAATTGTTGCAGTGAATCAATATGATTCAAGCTTGGAACTGGTGAATATATATAATGAATCTTTTTATACAATCGAAATCTACCTCACATTTAACTTTAGGGAATAATAAATTTACGCTTAATAATTAATTTAACATAATACATGAAACAAAAAAAAATAAACGGAAGAGGATCACAGTTATAAGAGAATAATTTATTCACGAATCACCATTAATACACTAGACATTTTTTCTCAACACAAAGTGTAAAAATGTTGGCGAACTATTGGGGAATTATTCTTAGCTGAATCTTTAGCTTTCGAAAAATCATTCCCTAATAGTTATCATTTTTGAAGAATATTTTCTATTTGTTTGATAAAATAAGTAGTTTTGATGACATAATTGAAATTGTGAATTTTTTACTTCGAGCAGAGATACTCAATGACAAAAAGTGCACAACAATTATAGTCGAATTTTGCAAAATTTTTGATTAATCTCCATGATCAAGGATGGTGGTTTAAAATACGAACGTGAAACATAATTTGACTACCCAAAATGAGAGAGACGTGCGCTCACAGGGCTCTGAAAATATTTGAGTGATGCGTTAGTTTTCATGTATATCTATTTAGTATAATGTTCAACCATATACATTTGCCTTGGAGTCATCTGTTCATTTTCTTTTCTGGTTTAATAAATATTTCTTTCCATAAAAAATCTAAAAAATCATATAGTCAGCGAATACATTTAAGCACAGCACAGTAAATTATACTTCCCAATTGTCAACCCATTCGTCAACATGAGTGATGGTAACGGAAATGGCGTGCGAAGAATCATGAGCGCAACAGCATCACTCTGCACTGCTCCAACTCCGCTGATCTAACACGAACCTAAATCCGAGCCGTGTGCCAAATGCCTAAGAAGCTCGTTTAGTGAATAGAGTCGTCGAATATGGTAATGGTGTTCGCGAAGAACCGAAACATGTTTGTATGCGCATGTGAATTCCTTCCCCTCCGTGAGTTCAGGAAGAAACGGGAGGAATGGCTCATGACCAATTTTATTGGAAGATGCTTCTCGTCCATATTGACCTCGTTCGCTAAAGAGTGTGCATCATTTCTCAAGAGGAAAGAAGTGACGGCAGCAGCTGAGATGAAGAGCTTCCAAGGGCACGTAGGTGGGGTCCCTGTTTACGCCCGGGCCGACAGCGGCTGAGCAATCCATGGCGGCCACTGCGAACGAAGGTCTTCAGTGATGGAGTGCGTCGAGAGCATGCCACAAGCATCACGTCGATGTATCGATTCTCCTGCCAAAGTCGATGTTTTACGGTCGACGTCCGGCTGATATTCTTTCGTTGCGGCACTCCATAGATGCAAAGTTGTGTTTTTCGGAATTTTGTTGACCGGAGGTCGATAATACATACTGATCGGCAGAGTAACCATGAAAATAGGTTGTATAGCATAATAAGAGTCACATTTACATGAGTAAAATTTTGTAGAGGAGAACTGTATTACACAATGATCGAGGTACGTTAGATTCCTGTTTCTATAGCCTCATATAAACATGAATAAATGTTTAGATTATTGAAATATTTACAAATTCTTTTTCAAAACTCTTTATTTTCCAGAGAGTTTTAAACTACTTCTGTTTCAACTTAAATCAGCTTGTGCAATCAAGAGCAGTGTTTTCGAATCAAATTCTACGCGACTTCAAGTTTAATTGATGCACATGTGTGAAAATATTTTCTTAGTTGTAACAGTTCTGAACATACCGCGACAACATCAAGTGTCGTTTGACTCTGACATGCTCCCGTGTTAACTTATTAAGAATTTCTCTCGCAATTATTCCAGTATTGATAAGCATATATTTACTTCTGAGAAGATAATATTTTTCTAAACGATCGTTTTTTTAAGGAATATTTTTCGTGAGAAATCATTCTGATACACCTTTCCCAGAGATGCGTGGTGTAATGTTTTCATCAGGAGGCGATGGAATCTTGGGAGCGCGCTTGAAAATTTAGAATGATAAAACTTCTATAACCCCTCTTCAACGGACATTACGGATGCTTATTTTCGCTTACACCTGGCACTTAGCTTCTCGTATGACGTATATTTTTGTAAAAGAGGTATTCTTCCAGTATTTTTCATTTAAACTGTTCGTATTTGTGTCTCACTACTGCCCCTGTATTAAATTAATCCTTTTAGCGATATAGTAAACAAGAATGTTTAGATGCAGAAGACTGTGTGAAGTTGGACATATGACTGCAGTTGACGTCTGCGAACTTCAGAAGGTCCGGGAGGGAGCTTTATGTGGAGTGTTCGTACTTCGGAGCGAGTCGTGTCGGCCACAGGACATATTCTGTGTACTCCTTACTAGCTTCCGGACCACAGATACGACGACTCAGGACGGCCAACCTTTGAGACACAGAGCGATGTCGACCGGTGGTGTCGAGGCAATCTTGTTTCCTTTCCCATATTTCCTCCTCCCCTCTACACTCTACCACTTCCGCTCACTCCTTCCATCTCCTTTGGCAACTTCCCTCTTCACTCTGCTTTCCTCCTACCCTCCAATGCTTTCAGTTCCATGTAATGAGCTCCATTATACACTGTCGCCTGAGTTGCTGCGAGTGAGATACTCCACGGCTGGTAATAAACTTATCGAGAATACGAATCAATCAAAGCAGCGTATCAACAGGTTTTGAATAAGAGGGCGAATGAGAGGCTTGTAGTATAGTAAGAAATTATGTCAAGGAATAAAAAGGGATTTTCACAAAGGACTTTATACAGACAGGGATCAATTTCACTTCAATACACATATAAGTACTCTTCATGATAAAAAAGAATGGCAAAGATCTTGTGATACTGATTTTATATTCAAAAAGAGAGATAGAGGAAGAGATATTGGGATGGGGAGGAAAAGTATATGTAAAATGAGGGCGAGTATGTAATAGACAGTTTAATTAATTCGATATTTAATTATTTAATTTTGAGTTCAGTTGTAATATTTGTTTTAGAAAGACTTTCGCATCAGGGTAATCATGCAATTCAATGGGTAAAACATTAGCAAGGTCTATTCCTTAAAGTTCAACGCATGGAGAGTGAAATTTTTCCGCTACTAAATGGGAATTAAGCCATTGGTGTACTTGAGATTATTTCATCTGCAAGAAGATTGAAATATTAACATAGTCAACGAAATATTAACATACTAGAGCAGTTTGCTAAAGTAACCTCAGACGTTCACACTTATTAAAAACTTATGCCTTCTCAATGGAAATTTTCTTCCAATATTGATGTTAAAATGCAATCAACACTTTATCTTACATACTCACATACATGAATATAATACACGTGTTAAACCATTAATTCTCTATGCATTTATTATGATTGTTTTCCAATATTTAATGATTAAATATTTATTTAAAACAATTATGTAAAATTCTTATGTTTTTGGGTCATGTGCAATAATTTCTTTTTAGCATTACCATTTGCAAATTTAGTGAGTTAAGATTGTGGAAAAAATTCGAAGATATTATTTTCCTCGCCTTATTTCCAGATGAAATACATGAGAGCAACTAGGGGAGAGGTTCCTTATTTGATGAAGTTCCTTATTAGATATGTATCTTCTAATTTGAGAAAATTTTGTTCCTTCAATACTATTGCAGCTATTTCACTACTCTAAGTGAAATGGTGTCGTTTTGCGGTTTCGAGGGACAGTCGACAGATTTCGTTATGATCGACTATTTATGATTGCCGCCACAGCCGTCTTGCATTAAAAATCTGCTATTAGAGTCACACAACAGGTTCAAATTTGAACTCCTTAATGTTCCGAGGTATGTAATTCATTCATTTTGGAATTTACCGATCAAAAGTACAAATGATTACGATTCATTTTATGGTTTTACATTATCTTTTCAGTCAACTGGTTGGTGGTTAATAAATAAGAGTTTGCTTTACTTCTGCTTCTCCTATATTGGGACATTGAGGGCGATCCTAATTTGGGATAACCCAAATTTGGTTCTCCTAAGATTTTTGTCCAGTTTGATAACTTTTCTTGTTCTCTTCTGATTGATTGTAGATGGCTTACAATTTTAAGTTTCTTTGTAAACCATTCTACTAAATAATAGATTTATCTTAATTTGTGGATATTAATGATCTGCCACATTTCATTTTTGTTTGAATGTTTCACTATTTTTCAGTAAAGTTGCTTACAATTTCTGGATACCCTTAGCACTCCATCCATGTTATGTAAACAATGGATGTGTTTCTTCTAGGTTGATTGAATAATTCAATAATAAACCTTTGTAATCACCCAAGTTTGTTAATATAATATTCAAAGCTGGTAAAAATTTATTTTACTAAAACTTATAGGTCTTTTGGTAGTTCTCATTACTTCCCTCAAAATTCCCATTAATTTTTGGGAGCGATTGGTTGAATAGAATATTATTACTCAGAAGAAGTACCTATGTAATGTACCTTAATAATACTTACGTATTTGATATTTTCTACCTCATGTGATTGCTATGTTATGTGATATTGGTTTCCTTGTATTAAGTATTTAAGTATTAAGTATTTACGTATTAAGTATTTAAGTTTATAATAAGTATTAAGTTGTTTCCATCGTAATACTAGGTATTTATATATTTACTAAATATTACCTATGTCATTATTTTAGCCCTACTCCATGGAAGAACAAAAACATTATACTGATTTGTTCCTAATAAAATCTAAATGCAAGTATTTCTATCTTGTTTTAAGGGAAAAACTAAATCATGGAAGTACCAAACAACAAATTCTCTTTCTCTCCCCCACTCTCTCTCTCTCTCTCTCTCTCTGATTCAAAGTTGATCACAGTTTAGAAGAAAAGGAATAAAAAACTAGATGGTTCCCAGAATTGGACATCCCAGATTACAGACTAGTTTCCGCAATTTGGGATATTCGAATTTGTAACCCCCTAACCCAAATTGACCTTTCTCCAAGGGACCCAAAATCCAATTATTTAGAAAATTGGCCCTCACACCCTCATGAGTGGTAGCTATCACTTTACCCGTTTAGAGATCGTTGTCCATGTAGCAAGGCTACATATACAAGTGCATCAAGTGATTACAACCTCCTCGCCGTATTAACGAGAATACCTATATTTATTATAAACAACAATTAAAAGTAACTATTAAAATATTCTCGAACAAACAAATGAGTAATTACTACAATGAGCAGAGAAATTAACTACTGACAAATCAATAATAAATTCTTAATCCGACCAATAACAAATCTAGTGTTACACAAGTCTAGTTGACAGTCTAGTTGAAGAAGAAAAACGTCATTCTTGTCTTGAACTCCACGAGCGACGCATCGTCCACTCTGACGCTTGTCTTATATTTCGCGAGTGACACATCGTCCGCTCTTACTCATATCTTAGACAACGCGAGTGATAACTAGTAGCAGTTTGACCGATGTTTACCTCCTGACAACTTTAATTAATACGTTTTACCGTGCTATACTCGCACAAAACTCTATTAGATTTAAAGCTATTGTGCAAGTGTGGAATACAAGAACAGAACATTCTGTAGAACTCAAATTAATTGGTGAATAACAATTTCAGTGTTCCAAACATTCATCGAACTTTGAGTTGAGACATTCATAGAAATTGTTGGCCTTTGTTAGTAGCAACTTGACTTTCAATAACTTCTCAATAATTTCAGACAAATTATGAAGTTCATGATTTCTAATATTTAATGTTACTTAACAGTTTTCACATTTTATTCTTTATAAACATACCTGAATAATTATCTTGACATGTTTCTAATCGTATATAATATTCATGTGCAGTCATGTTATTATAATCTGATTCTTTTATGTTTTTGGTTTTCCTATGCTACAAGAAATTTCATTCTTAATTGTTTATTGTATTGCATTGTCTTTTTGTGTTTAATTCACAGTATTTCTGGTCAACATACATTTGTTAAATTTTCATGGTATAAATACATTTTGATAACTATTGCAATAAACAATTCCTTGTTCATTTACAAATTGGAATTCAATCGTATTTTTATTTATATTTAGTCAATGTAATTGACGTTTCACTTTGAACGTCAATGTTGATTTATTTCCTTGTTTATTTTGGATGGGTATTATTTAACGTGACTTAGGACACGTCTCTATATTTCATAATCTTTACCTTCTGATTTCAAAATTCTTAAATTATTTCATAAATTAATATAACTTTGCACCCAGCCGGAATACCCAAATATCTTAGGGTTGTTAACAAAGAAAACGGAATTTATGATATTACTGATGTGTGAGAAAAATCAATTTGAAGAGTTGATATCCCAAATATGGAGGCTTTCCCTTAATATTTAATACATATTATTAAAATTACAAAAATTTCATGACTACAAAAGTTGCTACGCTGTCCCAGTTGATACATGTTGTGGTGTTTTTTTTACCAAGTTAAACCACCTATAATCAATTCTTGAGAATTAAAGAGTGAAGACACTTCATAGTAAATGTTTTCAGCTTAATTGCTTGACCATAACGATGTACTTGGCTGCTTCCGTGCAATGCTAGTTCATGCTTGTCCATCAGTTATGAACAAAGTTTCCACTAGCGTCAATATGGTCCCACCAAGTAGTTCTTGACCCTAAGATTCGTATTGGTACATCTAGTCCTTAAGATGTGGTGAAACCTGGTTGTCATTGATGCTCTGAGCTTAATTCTCTCTAACCAGAGAGCAAAGGTTACATTCTTGATCTTCGTCTGGCGAGGCGCAGGACCAAACTAAACAAGGTTATTTCAAGCTGGTAACAATTTAGCTATCGGCGGTTTCACCTGTCCGCATGTTCAACCCACGTTCACGTGAATTACCATAATGACACGTTCCAAATTTCTGAAACAAGTGATTTGACATGAATTATCGAATTATAGAATATCACAATCATTTAACTGTTATTCTACTACTATCACAAGTAGTTTCTTGAACTTTCTCATACTGATATTTTACGTGACATTTCTGATTATTTTCATGATTTATTACATGTTTTTGATTTTCCTCGTTACTTTCAACATAGTAAGCATTTAAATGTGTTCTTTCTAATCAGCTATTGTGTGAGTTCTCTTTAACAACTTATTTAAAAGTGAACAACTTTTTAATAATCCTCTGTTTCTGAACATCAAATGTAAAAATTATAAAATGTGAATATAGGAAATTATATTTATAATTATTATTATTAGTTTCCGAAACAGGATGATTCTGTTTACGCTGTTCGACATTTTAGCCAATACTTTATTCTTTGACCTGATCAATGAATCAGTGAGCTAATCAAACCTATGGAATTAGGTCTGGGCAACTTGATGCATGATTCGGGAACTGTACACGTTGTTGCATCTTTCAAGGGAACCTCGTTGGAATACTGTGCGTTTAAATGCAATATAAATCACAACAAGGAAGCTGGTGGGTGCGCCGCGATCGGAGCTGCCGAGGCGGAGGCAGCCGCGATAAACCGAAACTCCCCTCGCTCTTCAGCTCTTCAAGGGGATCTTGATAGAGCCCGCTCGCAGCTGCGCCCTTGTCTCGCACCACCCCTTCCCCCTGCACCCTTCGTGTGGGACTGGCCTCTAAACGCGGATATTAATGTGAATTATGAGCTGCGGGAATAACAAATTCGGAAACATCCTGTGCACAGTAAATGAGAAGAGCAGAAAGATAAAAAGAGACCGTTGTGCAAAGTGAATGATATGGCATAGGGACCCTAAAAAGTTATTAATTTAACATCATTTAAAAACTATACACAATTGTAGAGGAGTATTTTACATTTGTTTATAATAATTTTATTACAATTTTTTATTTAGTTTCAACTTATAATTGAATGGAAGTACTTCACGACGAAGCTTTAAATTTGCATCTATTATTAAGTATAATTAAATTTCGAAACTGACTGTACCAGTTTATAATACTTGTTTACTTACCACCACATTTGCATGTATATATTTTCCATTTATTTAATAATGAACTCTTATTTGACATTTTATGAAAGAAAATTAATTTGTTTTCATATTTTTCTTTTTGGACCTCGTTGATTTCGCTGGGTCATTCGTAACGTAAGAATGTTTAAAGAGAACAAAACTGACCGCTGAATCATGTATGAAACATATTTTGGTGCTTTTTGCATCACCTGAGAATTATTTGAACCTCATTATGGATACAGGAGAGCTTGAGAGAACAAGCCTTAATAGAAAGCGAAAGGCAATGACAATGGAAACGGGGATTGATAACTGAATCGAAGATTTGCGATTGTGATTTGAGATCGGATTTCCGGCGAAGTGGCGTGTAATTTCAGATAAGAATCTCCGAGTCGATCTGCTGGACTGAAAAGTAATGCCTCTTATCTGCTCTTTTGTAGCTTAAGCATCCATTTTGTAATTAGTTCTTTATGGATGTCATGTTATACCTATAGTTCTTTAATTAAATAACTTCGATTCTTTAATCATCTGTTCTTTTAACTCTTCGACCACATTCCGCAAACCACCATGCTATAATCTATTTATAATTGGAGACTTTTATATGTTTATAATGTAATTGACATGTTTTCTTCTTATTTATAAATTTCAAGTGTAGTTGGAAGAGGAACTGCTATGAGAACGTTCAAATTGAATGGTTACTCTTGTCAAGTTTCAGGAGAATAATTAAATTTTCCGATTAAGCACTTCAATAAAATCCCATATATTGTTTGTTTGTTGTTTCTTTCTTTCTCTCTTTTTTCTTTCTGAAGAAAAAAAACATAAACGAAGGTTTTTGATTGGAAAAGAAGTAATAGTGGGACCTTAAAGTGTAAGATTTATTATATAATTTATTAATATTATATTTTACGGACTTAATGTTTTGATGAAAAATGCAATTTGGAGATTCGTGATTTTAACTTAAATATCAAAATTGTCATTATAAATTAATTCTAATTTTTTAGTATTAACAATGAAAGTGACTGGCGCTTTTAAGTGTAAAAACCGTTTTGAGAGAAAGTGTAACGAAGGTAGTGAAAGGCAATAATGAACTCCAATGGTATCTGCGTTGAGCGGAGAGGGAGAAAATGGAAATTATTGAGCATTGGGAAGCAATGCGTGGATCTATAGTTAACAGCTATTGAGAGAACTGGACGATCTACCAATTCCTCGTTCGCTCAGAAGGGAGATAAGACCCATTCTCTCGGATATATCTAGCGCACTCAGCCATAACCCTTCGATTAAACTTTTCAAGTCGGAAATGCTCCTATGATTTCCATTTGTGATTGAACCTTACATTTATTTTTCGATGAAGTGAAAGAGTTTTACTTTACTGAAGACTTGCACTATCGATCAACATAGTGTTCGTCGCCAGTCTCTTCCATTTTCATCGTTAAAGATATTTGGCAATATTGTACTTGTTTGAACTAGTAAAATACAAGATTTTAAAGATTTTTTGAAACAATGAAGGGTGTAATAAATGCAAGGAAACATGAATGTGTATGTCATTTTTGTTTCTAAAAGAAATGAATTATGAACGAGCAATAATTTCTCAATGATCCATGAAATGATATTAAGGTATTTTATCCGCGTTGACTAAAAGTCAAGTTGCCAACTATTCACAAAACTTGGAAATATTCACCAAAATAGTTTTAAATAATTAATAATTCATTCTACTGATTTTTACTGTTAGATGAGGGCATATTTAAAAACTTATTAGTAAATTTAGATTGTCGTGTCTTTCTTTGACAAGGGTTGTATTGTCTTCAGTCGTGTGTTACAGTTGCCATTTCCGTTAGAACAGTATTTTCCACAGTTTTTGGTGAATTATTCTTGTCAATACCCCGTAAGGTATGATAATAGAACGTCATTGCTTTATATTTCCATTTGCAATGTTTTATAATTTTTTCCCGCTATATTAAGCTGGTACTTTTTCCAGGATATAAAAAAACATAAGCTTGCGAAAGTTTCTCCATATAAGCCCATAGCAATTTCATGTCAATTAATTCAAAGTTTTGCGCCGTAAGGGTAAGGAAATTCATCGTGACTGAATAGGAACTATCATTTGAAACATTTTTGGGGGTACTTGTGCCTAGTTGCTCCTTAAGTCAACGTTCCTGTTCATTGTATTACCGGGAGTTGGGTATTGGGTAAGGAATGTTGCATAATGATTAAAGAGACCGACGAGACTATAAAATTCCAAATTTAGGAAATATTTCGTTATTCGAATTACTAATCTCATTGATTAATATGTAAGTAAAAATCTTTCTAAATACTGGTAACCAATTTTCTGTTAAATACTGTTTTCAATCGCTGTAATAACATAGTTTTGATGTGTACCATAGGTGAATCAATGTGAATAGCGTGATCATATAATCTATAATTTATAAAATCTATAAAAAGTATAAGAAAATAAATAAAACGTTGGATGATGATCATCCTACATCTGACAATTTAGAATCGAGATAATTTTTATCAGAGAAATAATCAAAATATAACAAAATATTTAAATCTGATATAGCAAAAGCATTCTGCTGTTAAACTTTCGAAACATGTTTCGAGCTTCTCTACTGCAAAGAGTTTTTTAAGGACTGATCTTTGTTCACTGAGCTCAGGATGTTAATCCTCTTTCTGGCGCTTAGCACGTGGTTGTTGCCAAACGGACACTCTCACTCTTTCGTGACACATGGCTTATCAGCGGCTAATTTGAATGAAAAAAAAAAGACCTGTTGACTGACCTTTTCTCCATAACTGTTAACCAAACTCCTTTCCTTTAATTTTTGAATCAATGGAGTTTGTTTTTGAAAGTTGCTGTTTGGTTTTAGGGATGCGTCGATGCAGACATCAATATATGTTGTACTCAGAGATAGATTGGAAAATTGTAGTATGAAGGCGACTGTCTTCATTATGCTGTTAGAATAATTATCTCATTAAATCTCAACAAGCTTTTTGAAAACAAATAATTCAAAATAAAATAGTAAATCATTTTCAGCGATTAAGGTAGTAAGTACGTTTATTTTTATTAGGATCCACTAATGTGAAATATGTATGGAGGTATTAACATTTGGTATTGCATTACTATAAAAACCTTATCTTATTCGTTTTAGTACATCGCTAAAATAAAAGCTTGTTTTTTAAAGGTTTCTTATTTATTCTTTTATTTTATGCTTTTTAGTATTAGAATTTCTTTATTTATTCGTCATAATAATAAATCTTGATTGTTCATTTGTAATACTCAAAATAGCTTTTAAACACAAACTTGTAGTGATATAAATAAATAGCATAAATGATATAGCATCCGTGAAATAAACCTTCCTATATCATAAACATCTTTTGAAAAACGATCGTAATGATAAGTTAAAACGAAAAGCGTAGGTTATGCAATGTGTTGTACTTACTTATATTAGAGAGACGGATTGTATTTGAGTGGAAGCTTCACAGAAATAATTCGCAGCGAGTTATCTCGGAATAAAATATTTATAAAGAAATAACCTATTTAAAAGTTTTTATTGGAAATAGACATCATAATATTGGATTGTCAGAGCGTTTGTATATGTGTGCCAAAATATCAGTTCAATCGGTTGAGGGGAAGTGGTTTAAAATTCTGTTGCAAAGATTTGGCCCAAACATACAAACTAATAAGTGGAGCGAAATAAAATGTTGTAAAAATTAACAAATACTGTTAACTTGAAGCAAATGAAAAAAATGAACCCACACACTAAAAAAAGAGAAATCGGTTAATACAGCGAAGCACACCGCGAGGGCGCGGACTCTGCGCCGACCTCTCGCAGGCAATCTCTTCGCCGTTCAGACTACACTGACTTCAGTGTTGGATACACTGTCAGGCGCGACGTCAGGAATTGCCATCAGCAGATCTCTCACCGCAACAAATTAGTGAAGTCCGCTCGCCAGGTCCGTGGAAAACAAGTTCCGCTCGTTTATTTCACCTCCACTGTCGTCTCTCCCACGTTCGAATCCCTAGCCTTCTCTGTTCTGTATTTCTACTTCGGTCGTCACCTGCCAACGCCACCATCGCCCAGATCCGACCATTGGCCACCGCCGCGCAGGTTTCCCTTGACTGAACGACGCGGATGGCGTCGATGACAAGGGAAGGCTTACGCGAAACATTTTTTTAATTTGGAGTCTCAGTATGCATAAGCTGAACGTAATATTTCTACTCTATTATGAATTATAGTTTAATTAAAATCGGAAAGGTATTTTGGTGAAAAGTTTGATGGTTGTAGATTTTCTCACCTCTCACATCTTAGAAACTATAGACTAGTTGATATTTAGTTAAATATCAATCAGAAAACTAAAATACAAATTTTTCTAAGGATTACGCTTGGTTTGTTGGGGCACAATGACTTTTTTTTAATATAAAGTAACATCTATTATCAACAAATACAAAAATTAAATGAACGAAACAAGGTACAGTGAAACTCAAAACATATTGCAAGTTATAATAATCAACCGAGAATTGGCTGCGGGATAGAAGCTTCTCACTAAGAAAACACTATCTGTAACACTCGAGAATTGGATGTGTGATCCAAATTCAGAGGAATGAAATTATTTTTTCGTCTTGACATGACAACCCAACTTTATAGTTTGGATACTTAAAGGTTGGGAAACCACATTCAATTCAAAGGTAGGATATCACTTTTAAAGGTTTGATGTCACATCAGTACGTTTGGAGAAATTCTTTTCCTTCTTTGATTTTTGATCTCAGATCCAAAATTGTTCATCACTGCACGTTCTCGGATGCAATTGGATTCGGTCTGTGCAGCAGGCGCACATCTCATGTGGCAGCGTGAGGAGGTAATGGGTACCAAATTTCCCACATGCTTTAAGAACTCTTGATAAAACTGCAAGGGCAAGGGATTATACCATAAACCATAATCCCAGTATAAACCGAGAGGTGAGTTAACGGAAAACTTTTGTAATACGACATATCTTGGAGGGGATGAGTGGATGAGGACCGCCAAGAACGGTCAAAATAATTTAAAAGCAAAGTGAGACGTATCAATACACCGAAACACTATAGTGCTCAGATATTCACGAATTATGTGACTAATCGTTTCACAGTTTATGAGTTGCTCAATTTTCTTAACAAGTAAAAGTCGCGTACATGATGATTTTAATTGTTCAAAAACAAGGAGAATGAAGAAAAATGTAACTGCGAATAAAATTGAACTCCAAGACATATTGTGAGTTTGTAATGAAAACACTTCAATGACGTGTCATTACAGAAGAAAAATTTGACGCCTATATAAGACAGATACAAAGATATATCATTTATGGAATTTGAACGATATATGACAATTTTATAGATTGGCGAATATTTGAATATTAGGTGAAACCGACGAAAGGAATGAAAACACGACCGCCGCGCCGACCGACCTCTCCCTCAAACGAGGCAACGCCATTTTCTTTTCCCGGCTTTTATTATTCAGAAGTGTTGAAATATTGGTGGTGCTCTCACGCTATTATTTTTTCAAATTCAATAATTTATTATATTCTTGCAATAATTTATGTACAACATGTACCCCGAAAATTGCCTATCCGTATAATGACATCGTTAGAATACGGATTATCTAAAGAAAAGAAATGACCGAACTTTAAATTTATGTTGTGTTTTAAAAATAAATTGAATAATTTTTTGAAAATATTTTTGCTTTTGTTTTTTCTCGCGCTTTAAAAAGGAAATGGATGTCCACAGTTATATTAAAAACTAAATAATCCGACCCTTTTAAATATTTACGAATGTAATGAATACGTAATGAGGTCTTCCGGCGCTTCGATTACTAGTTAATTTCTTTTGTTGCTGTTGTTCATTTAAAGAAGCGGTGAAATAATTACGAAGTTTTATCACAATAATAAGTATCAAATCTGGAGATAGAAAGCATCAAATACGTGAAGTTATTTGCTCCATATCCCGACTTAAGTTGAAGAAAACTGCACTTCGATATCATCCGTTTAAGAGATTTTTGAAGTGAATAATTTTATCGAATTATCGATATATTTTTGTGTATAAAGCATTTGTGTATATATATGACTTGACATGACGTAATATATTATAAATATGCATAATATCATATAATTAAGTTTCTTCCCGAGAGTTTCAAGACGTGTTACTTGGGGGCAATGATTTTACTTTCACTTCTAATACATTCACGCTTAGCGTATCAGCTTTAACATGAAGGTATGAATTATCTGAACTTCTATAGTGCCCGAAACCATTCCACTTCATCAGCAATAGTCATTCCATTCCACTGCTAATTAGAGATCAATATTGCAGATCGAATATTCGAGAGATGTCGTTCGTGTGGCTACTTTGCTATTTCTCTCTTTTCTTTTATCTGGATACTCTTTTAATTGGTGCTGACTATGTGTTTGTGCAAGAAGCACTGTGTGTTCTGCATAATGGACGATAGTCACCAGTACTTACTGAATCGGATTCGTCTCTGCCTGACCAAAGCTCCCTTAGCTGCAAGTAGTGGTGAGGAATACTCAATGCTAAGACAAAAAGAGATGAACTATATGTTCTGGTTGTCATTAAATTTACTTCAAAAACTGGTCGACAGAGAAGTGAATACCAAAGAAATTAGTAAGTTTAATTAGGATTTTCTAAATTAAATAATTTGTTGATAGCTAAGTAATAGTTATTTTGATATATCTATTGTGTTTGAACAATGGTCCCACCGCATCTATTAATGGTTTGATAAACCCATTTATGTGAACGTTAACTACCACATGTAGTTTATAGGCATGTAGTCATTTCAACTTTCCGTTAAACTCTGGTGTTCTCTATGAACCGAGAACTTTATTTCCATTGATTTGGCGAAAACGGAATACGGCGCAATTTTAAATGAAAGCATGTCAAATGTGAAGAGAGTTTTCGGAACGTTTTAGAGAATTTCCCTTTAGTACTACTTTTTCCTGATTTTATCGAAAAGTATTGTAGATCTGATATTCATCCCCGAAAGATGAAGTATTCTTCTATAAATATTTCCACCACTAAAATAATAATCGAACATGTTGGCACGTAATATATCTTAAAACGTAATGTCTCATTCTATTTTTATCCTATTTGATTTTATTTTAATGTTAAAATGGAAGGTAAGATAATTTCGTTTCAAAAATTGTTGCTCATTATCTAATTTTTATATTTTACTTTGGACTTCAAAATTCATATTTACAGATAAGTAAGAATATGATGATAATTTGTTTCCTTTGGCCTTTTAAGTCTAAAATATTAAGACATGGATTAGGAAAATTAATATGTAAATTGTTTTATCAGTTCATCAAATACCTAATGGATTTGTCATTTCTTTCTCTAACCATTTATAGTTTTATGGTGAATTGTTTCGTTAATGATAATAAGAGAGAATAGAATACACGCAATTCTTTATCTAGATTATATTTGTTAACCTTATTTTGACATCTTTGTACAGATATTAAGTAATTTTGATACTTAGTAAGGATATTTAGTAATTTTTGGCGTATTTCATACATTAGAGTTTCATTAACATTTACGACTCCTCGTGAGAAATTTAGTTGTCGTCGTATCCAAGTCCCGGTTGATGAAACAAAGATGTTCCTAATGAAACGAAAATACAGCTTCATGAATTCAAGAGAAAAAAGAGGTACGGACATTGTTTGTGCCGTATGATAACTTTGTATCTAACAACATTTTACTTTAACTCGTTATAAATCATCCTCACAACGTCATTTTAATCCATTATGATGCTCGCAGAGGTCGTAAAAAAATAAAGAACATTTGTATCTCAATATGAACTTGTTATAGGATTTTCGGATTTCATGTCATTAGCTTCCAGTTTCATTAAGCAATCTAGGGCTTCTATCCTATTTATCCTCGTCTCCTTACCATCTTAAGCATCTCCTTTGAGAACACCACTGTCATCGTCGCATTAAATACTTAAGTGTCTCATCGGTGGTTTTATCTCATTGGCGGTGCTTCCACTCACTAGTATCCATTCACAGGCACTCTGTGTTAGTAGACTCTCCCTTTTGATTCTCCCCATTCCTCCCATCACTTCTTCATTGTATTCGCCATCATTCTCCTACTTCTACTCACATTTGATTCTTTACCATGATTGAATTGTCCTTTTTTCGCGTTTCTACTTTATTCACTCAATTTTTTTCAATATTTCTTTTTCGTTTTCTCTGTGTCTTGTTTTATTGTGCTTTTCTTCCTGTCATTCCAACTCTCGATCACTCGCGTGCTCATTCAGATCTGAGTCACACTTATCGTTATGATGACCTACTCCCCTGTCTCTATCCCACTTTTAATTACAGCAGTGGGGTCGCGGTGGCCGCTTGGCTCGTGAGCGCCGGTGGAGGTGAGAGGGCGTCGCTCAAAGCGGCTGCTCATTATCCAAGCTTAGCCCCGTCACACCGAGTGCTCCTCCTGCTCTCGCCTCCCGCTGCTCCCAATGCGTTGACGACCTGCGCGCTCACTTGTCTCTGCGCACATGCGCTTGAAGCGTTGTAATAAATAGTCACCCGCGACACGCTGCATGTGCTCTGCATAAAAACCAAAACTCATTATCCCAGATGGAATGAAATGTGACCGGGAAGAATGAAAGCCGCAAAATGAATACCATACGTCCGTACTCATCATGTCTCTCGTGAGTAAATTTATTATGCATGGAAAGGAAAATTGTTACGATATGTTGCGTCGAAAATCTATTATAATTGACTAGGTTTACTATGTTTACAGATATCGAATTCATTAAATAATTCTCCTTGGAATTAATCTTATCAGGGCATGGTAATGTGATGAATCAAATGCGTATGAAAAAACGAACTAAAATCAGTTTCACTTAAAAAATAAATCGTCGAGGCAAAATGATAACTAAAATAACTGAATGGCTTTCAAACATTCTTACTCAACAGTAGTTACCACGTTTGAAAGTTGGTATATAGAAGTAATAGGAAACGAAGTAGTTACGTTCTGCATTTCCATTGTTGGACTGCCTTTGTTCTGTATTTCATGCCTGTTTCGGAAGTTGGAGCTCTGAGAACGTCAGGGTGAAGGTGTTAAGGAACAGTCGGCGAACAATTGCTAATTCCGAATGGAGCACGCATCTGATATTGTTTCTGAGAAACGGAATATTCTATCCATCTAGTTCTCGCTCTTTGTATCCCTCGCTACTATACGCGCATTTCTGTTCGTAGGAAACGAAGACTATCGTTTGACGCACGGAGTAACTCTTCTTGGAAGTTCATAATATCATTAGGCTTTGCCTTCCAGCCCTCTGAGCTCATCCGAGATCCTCTTCCCTTTCACACTCGTCCCTCTTCGTTATCCCAGCGACCTGTAAGGGTTCAATTCCTAACCCTTTCGGAGTGTACGCCGTCGCCGTCGTGCCTCTGTTCCTCCCACTTTGCGGTTTCCGGCGTTGAGCCCCCACCACACTGCCCTGCTGGAGCGGTCGAGTCGGCCGGCGCGTCCTCTGACACAGTCGTTCACCCACCCGCCGCTGCCATCCGCAGACGCAAGCTTTCGAGCAATTTTCATGAGCCGGCACCTCTGGGAGTAACCCCACCCCCTCGTTGGCACCCTCCCACGCAACCCCGAGAACCAGAGCGCCTCTCAGAGCTTCCCAGCGGCACGAATTTTCTCCCTCCGATTGTGGACTGCATTTGCAACTCAAACGTTTATGTAACAATGCAACGAAAGATGTTCACTTGGAAGCGAAGTAATTTGTCTAGAATGTGACACTTGATTTTTAGCAGCGTTCTCATACTTCTAAGTGAAAAACTAAGTTGGAAACTTGCTTTAACTGCTGTAGCGGTGATTTAACAATTTTGATATTGGTGTTGATCTTGACCAATATATTAAATAACAAAAAGATATCTTCGAGGATTGGTCAACAATAAAAAAAAGGATTCTTTCTTTTACAACGCCAACGTTTCGGCAATTTATTTTGCCTTCATCAGGGCTACAATGAACATACACAATTTACATTTTTTATAGTACACTTTGAAACATAAATAATGTGAATTGTGTATGTTCATTGTAGCCCTGATGAAGGCAAAATAAATTGCCGAAACGTTGGCGTTGTAAAAGAAAGAATCCTTTTTTTTATTGTTGACCAATCCTCGAAGATATCTTTTTGTTAATTAACAATTTAGTTTTATGATAAACCCATCAAAAACTTCGCCGAAAACTCTCTCACGTTCGCGTCTTGAATGAATATATAATTGAGGGAATTGACGATGCATAGTAAAAACGAAGTCCTCTAGTGTTCGATTGTAATTCGTAATTGTGATACAAATAATATGTTTATTGTTCCTTCGAACGTTTGTTTTATAATTTACGAGTGATAAGTACATGTTGTACAAGAAACTTTTTAATTTACTTTAGAAGTATTCTCCTATCTAGTGAACATTCCCAGGATATAAAAGTTTACGCATTCTATTTACCAGAGGATGGATGCTGAATCGATGCAGAGTATCGGTGAGCTTGTGCTCTGTTTGTGTATATGCTTTGCGATGACGAAACCCAGCGATAATTATGATGAACGAGGACTGAGAATCCGGCGATGTATGATCCGGCTGAAGCAACGTATTCGTTTCAGGAAACATGACGCATTAGATTGTTCTCCCCTGTTTCCACATTATCTGTGTCCGGAATGCGTCAACAAATTGTAAGCTGTATATGACGTGGGAGGGAAGACAACAAAGATTTGACGTGTGGTGTGGATATTATTTCAACTAAATCCTCTGTATGTCACCCTTTTAACCATTGACGACACTAATTTACTTATATTGCAGATATTCGTTGAATTAGTAACCCTTTTTTAACTTTTGGATTTGGTAAGGGTATATAATGTGTTTGCTGGTATGTAAGATGTTCTACTTGTTCACACATGTATGTGACAGCATCAAAAGGAGAGTATATAAACTTTTTAATAACAAGCTTTTATTTAAGTCATAAAACTAAAAGAAATAAAATATGTTTAGATTTTCGTTAAGATAATGCAATGGCAAATACTAATACTTTCATAAATATTTCTCATTAGTAGATCGTAACAAAAATAAACGCGTGAATTAAAAATAAAATAATTAGTTCATTAAGCACTTACTCACCAATCAATCATTGTTATATGTAATTAATTGGTGTCTATTTTCATGAAAATTTAGTACGATAATATTTTTGAAAGAAGTAATTCGGCATAAAATATTAAATCTCTCTCACCGATAATGATAGTAAGTACGTATTTTTACTAGGATCTGTTAATGTGAAATATGTGTGGATGATTTAGCATTTGACATAGAATTCCCTTAATAAATACACAAACTTATTTTATCCATTTAGATACATGGCTTAAATAAAAATTTGTTTTAAAAAGGTTTCTTATTCATTATATTATACTTTTTAGTATTAGAATTTGTTTATTTATTTGTCGTAATAATTAATCTTGCTTGCTCACAATATTGAACACAAACTTTTATTTAATATAAATGAAAAATGTTAATTTAATAGTGTCCGTATGATACACCTTCAGATAGCATAAACGTCCTTCTGAAAAGCGACCGTAAAAGAAGACAAGAAGTTCCTTCGCTATTCGTAATGATAATACATGAATTTTCTTTTCTGTTTGTAATGATAAGATAAGAATTTATAAAAAATGGCGTAGTTTACGCAATTCGTTATACTTATTTGCATGAAGAGACGGATCTCATTTCATGGCACACTTCCCGGAAATAATACATTGCGAATTATCTCGGAACAAAATCGTAATTAAAGAAAAATCTTAATTTTTTTAGTGGGGTTAGAAATTAAAATATTGCATTATCATCGAGTTTATATGTGTGTGCCAAATTTCAGTTTGTAACAACTGGTTTGAGATTAAGTCGTAAATATTGCCCAAACATACTAACGAACTAACAGGCGAAGTTAGATAAAAGCTAGTAAAACTTGAACAAGATAACGATTTATATTAATGCTCATATATCTTACTTCCTCTCATTAGCACAATGAGGAACTGTGTTTTAGTATTTTATATCTTACCTGAGATCTCATCTCCTCCTCTAGAATTTGCTTTTTGTATACATATTATACTTTCAATCTCCATCGCTATAAAATGCTATTCATTAGTTGAGGTAAATCAACGATGACAAAGGAATGTTAAGAGTTGCGGGAAAAAGTTGGAAGCGGTGACGTGGGCGAACACAGACGTGGCAACGCAGGCTGACGGCGTGGCGGCGACGCTGGAAGACGGTGAGTCGGCAACGAAGGGTGATGGCAGCGATGGAGGTGCAGTCAGTAGTGATGCAGATATCGGCGGCGAGGGCGGTGGAGGCAGCGGCGCTGGAGGTGACGGTGGAGATGGCGGCACTGGGGGAGGAAACGCATCGGAGCACGAGTTGAGAGATGACTCAAGACCAACGACGCAACATGCTAAAGGGTCGAGTGAACCAGAGGTTGTAGAGATAAGAAACGTAAGAGTGGACGAGGGGTTTGGTAATCTTTCTCTTCGGCTGTAAATTGTCGCAGTATTAAAAACAAAAATTCGATAGTTTGCTGGAATTACATAAACCCGATATTATAATAGGAACTGAATCTTGGTTAGATGTAGACGTTAAAAGCTCAGAGATTTTCAATTCAGAATATACAGTGCATCGGAGAGATAGAGAACATAAAATCGGTGGAGGGATTTTCATATGTGTAAAGAACAAAATACATTCATTTGAATTATGGTCGGATGTAGATTGCGAATGCGTTGAATTGAGAAATCCTAGAATACAGAACTCACTGAAGGTATTAGCAGTATATAGAGACCCCAATGAAGGCTATACAATTCTAGAAAAAAATAAATTACTAACTAGCACTTCGGGACCTCTGCAAGGAAATGTGATTGTAGCGGGTGACCTAAACTTGCCAACCGTAGATTGGCGTGGTGGTGTTGCAACGCAAAGCAACGCTCAATCTCTCGTCAACGATCTAGTTTGGGAGAGGGATCTGGGTCAGGTAGCTGAGGAACCCACAAGGGGGAACACAATATTAGACGTATTTTTACTCAAACCGGATGATCTATTTCTTAATTGCGAAATTGTACCAGGAATTAGTGATCATAAAGCTGTACTTCTTCATTTAAATTAGGTGACAGATAATGGGGAAAACGTAACTCGAAAGAAAATATTTATCTTTCAAAAAGCGCAGGTACATGCTATAAAAGACTATTTATCCGCGAATTATTATGACTGGGCGTCTCAGGGGAGCATTATGGAAGAGATATGGCAGAGCTTCAAACGTATAATTTTCTATTGCTTAGAAACGTTTATCCCCACAAAATTGATTAAACCAAATCCCGATC
This sequence comes from Laupala kohalensis, assembly GCA_002313205.1. Lineage (NCBI taxonomy): Eukaryota > Metazoa > Arthropoda > Insecta > Orthoptera > Trigonidiidae > Laupala > Laupala kohalensis. Next base: position 436,634 of record NNCF01129833.1, on the reverse strand, counting down.
CCGAATACTATAACGTGGAAATTAGAAGGCTAAAAAGAAAAGTCAGGAAATCTTACGCCAGAAGAAACTATGATGAAGAGCATGAAAAACAATTCAAAAACCTCTCAAATAAACTTAATTACGCGAAAAAAAGCGGCATATGAAACCTATATGAAAAATTTAGTGAGTAATACGCAAAACAGTGTGCAAAATTTTTATCGCTATATGAGAAAACATAAAAAGAATAAAGAAAACGTACCATTTTTAAAGGATAAAGAAAATAATTATATTTATGATAGTATGGAAAAAGCAAATGTTTTAAATCGTCATTTTGTTTCAGTGTTTCATGAAGGGACGGATACATATTCACTAGAAAGAAATATTGTAGGACAAAGTACATTCAATATTCAAGCTAAAATGATTAGGAAACGGTTAAAACTCACGAAAGACCGGAAGTCAACTGGACCAGATAATATACCTGTAGAAATTCCCAAATTAGGAGGAGAACCTATGGTCCGTTATCTGACGCGATTATTTCAGGTTTCAATGAATAACAGCTCGGTTCCTAATGACTGGAAGAAAGCAATTGTAGTTCCAATATATAAATCAGGCAACAAATCTAGTATAATAAATCATAGACCAGTTAGCTTCAGTAGTATGCAAACAAATGGAACATTTAATTGTAGAATATATGATTGACGAGTGGAATAAATCAGGGTGGATGTACGAAGGGCAACATGGTTTTAGAAGAGGACACTCATGTGAAAGTCAAATTATTACTTTTAGTCAGGAAATAGCAGATTATATCGATAACGGTCAAAGAATAGATGCGATAATAATAGATTTCTCTAAAGCCTTCGATTTAGTGCCACACGATCTTTTAATTAAAAAGCTTTCAGCGTCGGGAGTAAACAATTTAGTTTTAATGTGGATTCAGGACTATCTCCGTAACCGTTCTCAAAAGGTAAAAATAGAAAGTAAATTTTCAAGGAAGGGTAAAATAACATCCGGTGTTCCTCAGGGAAGCGTTATTGGACCGATTTCGTTCTTAGCGTTTGTAAATGATGTATATTTGAAAATTGATAGTAAGTTGCGCTTATTCGCTGATGACTGCATCATATACAGAAAAATTGAAGATAAGAATGACGTTTTTACTTTACAAAAGGATATAGACAATGTAAGCAATTGGGCAGAAGAAAATAAAATGAAAATGTAATGCTCGGAAAAATGCAATGCTATGAGTTTTACAAAGCGAATTCACAGAGATCCACTTACGGATAAAATCAAAAACGATATGATTCCAGAAAAAGTATCATGTAAATATTTAGGAGTAATTCTGAGACAAGATATAGGATGGTCTGAACACGTCAGTTGTATTGCGCGGAAAACCTGGAGAACACTTCATTTTGTCATGCGTACTGTTAAAAATGTAAATTTGAAACACGAAAACTTGTTTATATTTCTCTCATCAGACCGATAGTGGAGTTTGCGACCGCTTGTTGGGATCCTTATAGGAAGGGTCAAATTCAGGACCTCGAACGAGTTCAAAAAAAAATCTAAAATTTATTAATCGCGAATCGAATTTAACAGATTGCGTAGTTTTCAAATCGTTAGAAACTCGAAGGAAACGAGCTAGACTAGTAAATTTATACAAAGCTTATAAAAATGAACCCGNTATATATATATATATATATATATCAGAAAATTTGGAACATCATACTCGAATAAGTAGAAAAGACCATTTCTAAAAACTAGGAAACAAAAAACAGACGTTGGAAAATTTTCATTCTTAAACAGAACAATTAGGGGTTGGAATTCAATGCCTGCATCGGTTGCGGAGAGGATATCGGGCTCTTCATCTACTCACAAGGCAAGTTCAGGAAGATAGTGTGTGGTAGTGTAGTTACAAAGCCAGTTGTTTAGGGATGATGGGTAGGATAGTGATGTGAAGTGAAGTGATGTAAGAAGGAGGGCAATAGGGGAGTCAGAAAGGGAAATAAGTAAAAGTGTGAGTGAAGTGAAGTGCACTTAAGTGATTCAAGTGTCTGGGTCGGTTTCCTAAGTGTAGTTATTAAACATATTTTTTAGAGTTTGTTTCAGTCATGATTTAATTTATTTTGAATACTTTAATTTAATTTTAAATTACTTTAAATAATTGAATTTAATTTTTAATTGCTTTAATAATTTAATTTAAGATAAATTACTTTAAATAATTTAATTGAAGATAAAAAATTACTTTATTTTTTTAATGAATTAAATTATGAAATTTAGTTTTTAAATGGTATGATATTATATTTCTTAAATACATTTCTCATCTTAGTACTTTTCTTATTTTTATTTTAATACTTTTCTTATTTTAACACTTTATTATTTTAATTCATGTATGATTTTGTATATCCTCGTTTTATTTTTGTTTTTATAATTGTTGTATATTGTTGATGTATATTTTATGTTTTCAAATTTCTGCCACCGGGCATGACAACCCAATTGCAGTAATAAATTATTATTATTATTATTATTATTATTATCATCATCATTAAATGGGCTGTAACGGAGAGAGAAACTCAATATCCGTATATTTCTTCTTTTTTCATGATTCAATAGGATAGGTGGGTTTTTTTACAACTGACAGGTAGATATAAAATGCAGTTTTATGGGTTACAGCAGTTTAAGATCTTTTACGATTTTTGATTAATGTAAAAAAGGGAAAAGACAAAAGAAAGTTCATATTTGAGAAATTTTGTTTGGTTAAGACTTTATATTTTGAACGATTTTTTGGTTTTGAATAATTTCGTAAAAACTGTCAAATGAGATTCTGAAAGTTACTGAAATATATGATAGTTTTCAACTTGTAACAAAAGATTATTTGAAAATCTGAAAGTATGCGTAACTTGCTTGCACATTCTAGTTTTACTTTCATGTTGGTATTGTAATTGTGCAGATGAATGCTTGTGTAAAGGCTTGAATTTTGAGAGGGGGCGAGAATGCGAGTGATGAGTTGGTAAAAATCCCCACCGACCAGGTTTCCCTTCCTCTGAAGGACTTGCTCTCTTCTGAACTCTCGTCTATGGTTTCACGTATCTAGATAATGGGTCATTATTTCAACAATTGGCAGTGAGAACCTGTGTGGCCGAGTTGTCTGGTTTCTCGCACTGTAAAGCAGGGTGTGCTAGCGCAAGGAACGTATCTGCAAGCTACTTTCAAAACGATTATAAGTGTAGCGAGGCTACATTTACGAAAACTTAAAGTAATCACTACCTCCCTTATTAACGAGAATATAAATATTTATTGCAAACAACAATTAAAGGGAACTATTCCCCAATATTGTCGAACAAAACAAATAATTATTTGCTACAATGAGAAATTCTCATTAACCGGTTGTCAAGAGTTGACATTAGTAATCAACCAATCAAAAAGTGTTACAAACTGCAAGTTGATAGTCTTAGTGCAAGAAGAAAGAAAATTACATTCTTGAGTCGAACTCGACAAGCGACGCCTCGCTTACTGATCCGCGAAGTCTAGCTTCCGTGTGTGATAGATTGTCCGATCGCAAAAGCGTCTTAATTCATGCGAGTGAGCGATTAATGTAACTTTGAACGATGTTTATCGTGTTACTAATCTCATTATAACATTATTAATACTTTTGAACGTGCAATTTTCACATTAATTCATTCTATTCAAAACTGATCTAAGTGTGGAATATAACAACATGACTTCAACCAGGACTCAAATAAATTGACGAAATGTCAATCACATTGTCCCGAAAATGCATCGAACTGTGAGTAGAAACTTCGAGTTGAGACACTCGTAGAAACTGTTCGACATTGTCATGAGCAAATTGATTTCCAAAGCATTTCTTACTAATGTCAGACTAATTATTTAATTCATGCTTTCTGATATTTCTTGTTTCTTACTAATTTGCATATTCATTCACTGCAAACATATCTAAACAATTATTTTGACATATTTCTCATATTGTGTAATATTCTTACGTATTCCTATTAATGTCCTGTGTTTTACTATGTTTTCAAGTTTCTTATTTCACAGGAAAGCACATTTATAATTATTTATTGTATTGTATGTTAATTTATGTGTTTCATCAACAGTATGTCTAATTAACTCACATTTATTGAACTTTACTGGTATAAATACCATTCAACCACAGTTATAATAAACAATACCTTGTTTATATACAAATTGGAATTCAATCGTTTTATTTATAATTAGTCAATTTAATTGACGTTTCACTTTGAACGTCAGTGTTGATTTATTTTTTGGTCTATATTGATGGGTATGATTTAGTGTTATTTATAACACGCCATTGTATTTTACAATTAATACCTTCTGATTTTAAAATTATTAAACTATTTCATAACTTAATATAACATTATACCCAGCCGGAATATATGATTTAGAAAACATGAAAACATTTACATGAGAATAACAAGTATTATAAAATAGCCCTCAATGTGTTTTAATTATTTCAGTAAAAGGAATTTTGAATAAACATAGTTTTAATAATATGGCCTAGAAATGGTCAGATTGATGAAAAATACCAATGTGTGGTTTTGTGAACTGCGTTTTAATCAAATTTGCTTCTTATTGGAACAATGATGAGTGCATCAGGAATAATATTGTTACTGACTGCATTGGGACATCTATGGTAATAAATAAATTTATTGTCAAAAAACAGTACAAACTGCGTATGACCACGTGGGGGGGAAAAAAAACTAATTTACTCTCCGGAAGCAAGCAAGGGACCATCCCATCAATTCCGATCAAGGGCCCTAAGGCAGAGGCGGATTCAAAAATTTCAGCAAAAGTTCCTAGATAAGATAAAAAGTTAGCTGCGAGTTATAATACTAATAGAATGTCAATATGTTTGTAATTTTAAGCAAAAAATTGCATGTACAAGTTATTATCGAACTATAGATTATTCTGAGTATATTGTTTAAAAATCAAAAGAATTGAAATAACATTAAATTCACGATTTATTGTTACAATAAACACGCCCCTAGACAAAGCCTAGAGAACCTGTATGATAAATCCGCCTCTAAGGAAAAACGGAGAAAACCCCGGGCCAGGATGGGGAATAATAAAAACCCGGGCCAGGTATAAATCCATCTTGTAATCAAATTTTTACAAGTGACTGAAATTTAGAACTGTTATTTGTTCTTCTTAGCCATCTAATGAATGAAATGGAAGAGTGTAATACTGAACTCATCACTTAATCTTCTCTTATTCCATGTACTAATGGAAGAATTTCTCTCACTCCGAGATACTCTCGGAAACTTGCACCCTTCGGAAACTTCAGAAGGAAAACACTAAATTCAACATTTGTCATTAAGCTCTTTAATTTAAATAATACATAGTTAAGCCCAACATAAAGTTCTTCTGTTTAAGCGGTGTCTGGCGCTTATTAATTGATTTTCATTGTCACATTCTCTTCCACAAAGCAGTACCAGTGCACATGAAAAGAGGAGAGTATTCTTCTCACAAAGGAGAGCGTCACGACGAATCGGAAGGCATATCACGTCGTGTATGTTCATCACTCGTGCGAGGCAAACCGAGGTAATGAATGCGTGGGCGTCGACTTGCCCCCATCGCCGCCGCTGTCGGTCGCTGGCTGCTGCTTATGCACGGAGCACTCGGGCGAGAGCGTTCGCTTCTATTCAGTTCTGCAGGTAGGAGGAATAATTGAGCGGCGATGGCGGGGACTCTCACGGAGTTTCAAACCGAAGGAAAACCAAACTTCAAGTATTAAGGCCAAACAGAAGTTCCTGATAGTATGCACGGTTCATTAAAAGCTCGTTAAATAATGCAGACGATGGTTCCTGCGGAGTTGTAGGCATACAATGAACAATCTTTGGCAAGAGAAACTATTGTGTCTTTGCTAACAGAATCCATTTATTGCTGTTACAATTTTGAACGTTTATTTATGTTTTGTTTTTGTAGCTTAAAATGTTGAAAAATATAAATCCTAATTTTCTATTTTCCATAGTTATTTTGTCGTAAGGTTTTGTAATAAATTGACTAGAATAAAGAAAATGTTTGTATTCAAATATAACTGCCTTCTGCTCTATTTACAATTTTATCAAGACAAGTACGAGTATGTATTCCATATCGTCAATTACGATAATGTACTCGCATTGGAAATTTTTGGAAATGCGATCTGTGCATAGTGTTTTCTTATGAATTTAAAATTTAACTTGATATTCTGTTAATTTATTTTAATATATTTGTGTGGTCTAAATTTAATTACATTATTTATCCCGTTTTACTTAATATGTCCACCTAACTGCACCAATATAAATATCTCACATAAAAGTATTTTTCAATTCTATTTAACTGTATACATTTAACATTTCAGTAAATTCATATCACTGTGTAATTAAATAATATCCATCATTCATACCTCTAATCTAAGAACAACGAGATTAATAACGGTCCATATATATGTGAACATTAGTATAATATGTGAAATATATGATGTGTCTGGTTAATTGGGTCGTTATTAATATCATTCTTAAGTAATATATATATTATTTGCATTAATTTTAAAGAGTACAGATTTTAAATATTCCTAGGTTTACTAAATAAAAATATTCATCTTTTTCCCAAAGAATTGAATCATACGTAAAAGATGCACTTCTTTTTAATACCATATTGTCATCATAGTACCTTTCCTAGTTGCGTTATATTCCAAGACATAACGATCCTTCTGCGCTGGATAGTGTTGTGACCTGGATTCCAGACAGTTGACAGAGACATTTTAATTAAGCGTTTCCTCGCGAAGGGAACGCGGAAGACAGCTCGTAGAGCACGCTGCTTTGACGACGACGGGTCAAAGATGCCACCAAGTCTCCCCCCGCACCACTTTCTATTATATCCATATACGATCTCCTCTCACTCCTCTGTATATTGTATGGAATTGAAATCCGAATGCTACTTCTCATACACTCATCTCTGCAGTGGATTTCTGCATAACATCAGCAATGTTTTACGGTTTATTGCTATAAACATTTCTTTTTTCTTCCACTTGTGTGCGAAATACAGGTATTTGTTCTTTTGAATGAGCTCCATCTTGAGTTGTAATAGCTACATCATCAAGACTACATTTCATCTCGCTGCGCTATAGGAGCCCTTCCATGGTGGCATATGTACAATGGACTCTCCATCCTCAAACAACACAGGACGCATTCTTCGCTTCGCAATCATATGACAGACCACCGATGCTGCTTTGAAAGGCGACAGCGTTGGGGGTGCGAATAGAAGCGACGAGAGAACAGCAAAGTATCGGTTTTGAGGGCAGGTGGAGGTTGGGGCAAGGAATGGAGGAAGGGGCAGTTGCTGTTTGAACTGCCAAGTCGTGGGAGGCGCAGTTGGTACAAGTCTATGGGACTTACCACGAGGACGCGAGCAGTGAACTGGAAGAGAGTGGGGTGGGGGGTAGGGAGGCAGGGGTTGACGACAGCGCTTTGTCGTCCGTTGCACAGGACAATTCTAACAGTCATTCCATAGTGTGCGTCTCTAACAAGCGCTTGAATAATGACCGTCAGTTGAACTTAGTGAGTCCGCATCGCTCGGCGGAGACCACCATGGAGGAAACTCGGTTGCACCTTTGGGGTGGTGCAATCACTTTCTTCTTCTTCTCTCGCCAGCGCCGCCGCCTTCAAGTTTTGTTTTTGTTTGAGGCTTTCGCCCGTGTCGACGCAACCCGCCACGCTGGCTCCATCGCCACAACTTCCCTGTCTCATGTTCGTTGGTTCAGAGAGTGGAAACCTTACACCGACCGATCGACGCGATCTCGTTTGGCCGAGGACTCAATTCTTTGACGTCAGAGTGGATGCTCTTAAAGGGTATATTTGAACTCGTTTTTTTCTTTGACTTATTTTGTTTACAAGCTTAATAGAAGTTGGGGATCATTTTCTTTTAAAGAGTTTGAGATATGATTGGTTGTGATCAATTTTGTATTTTCATGATTAAACCGAACTTTTATGAAGTATATCATGTTACGCATTGTGAATAATCACCATTCATTTCTCCACATCTATGGCAATTAATGGAGTAAATTATATGACTGCAAGACCTTTTTAGTTATTTATTTGGCTTTTCAAAGAAGTATGCATTTTAGATTAATATTCAAGAAATATATTTTTTGAATAATGTATTCAAATAAATATTGCTATTTTTTTCGTTCTAAGTATTTGCCTATGTAGCCCCGTAGGGTAAGATGACAGAACCTGTGTACCACCCACCTGTTCATAGATAACAATTCATAGGTAACAGACTTGCCAATTCATTCCAGAGACGAGGCATTTCAGAGACCTCTAATACTGAACTATCATTATGAAGAGTCTAGTTCATATTAACCGGCAGACATTTGCTGAACAACGTGTGATTTTTAAGTGTTTGTTTGTATTTCTTACATCTTACAACGAATTACTTTTCATTGGTTAGTTATTTAACGTCTCTTTCAACTTTTCTCAAAATGTGTCTCAAAAGCACAAAACCACATGGGTATTTTGAGATGTGCTAAGATATTGGAACACAAGACTTAAACCAAAGTGGTGAGGTAAGATAGTGAACAGCAGTTTTTACAATAAATTACAGTACAATTGTAAAAGTCCAAGGAAAAAAGAGCTTTTTTAATAATTTTTTCTGAATATATTGTGAAACTGCTGTCGGAGAAAAGAAGAAATTAAAAGAATTTTAAAGAAAAGAGGAAATTTTGAAGCAAGCAAGGGCATTATCTATAGTGTGTATGCATGTGTATTTCATGAGTTGACACTATTTTGCTGTATTGTGTTATTCAATAAGTGTGATTCATTTTCAAAACTTTTTCAATAAAGTTTTATTCATGATTAATATTTATTGATTCGTCATGTTACTCCGCAAGATATGAGTATTCCATATTTTTGTTACAATGAAACTTTGAAGGATTATGATCAATATCATCTTAAGTGCGTTTACTAAATTCACTCAGGAAACCAACCTTGTCCACAACATTCCAAAGATCATGAGGAACACGTACCTCTCAACAGTTCCTTTGGTGAGAAAGGTGCGTACTCCACGGAGGGTGCCTTACGTCTGAGGAACACTTCAGTGTCTCGCAATCGCCTTGTAGCGCTCGCTGTTCTTACGTGAGATCCTGCCAGAGGGTGAGGGAAGTTGGAAATTTCGAAAGCACTTCTGCTCGTATTCTCCTGCCGAGATCATGTCCATTTCATAGGAGCAGCTGCTGCCACCACGGCATTAACAGAGCGCGGGACGATTCTGCGAAGAGTGGGAGTGTAGGGATGAAAGGGATCGAGGCACGCGGCGGCGCGCGTGCGCCGCCGGTCCCTGTCGGCAACGGCGGCGGTAGCAGCGGAGTGCGATCGAGCAAGCAGTAGGCGGGCGGGCGACGGATAGGTCTCCCGCTCGACGTCGCAGTTGTGCCGGCTGCATCGAACCCCTTGCACGCTGTGAGCAGCTGCAGTCGCGCCTGCCGCGCTACGCCGTGCTGCTCGCTCTCGGCTGGCGCCTGCCCTCGCTCGGTTCGCTGTGGGCGAGAGAGCGCCGGCGCCCTGCGACCTTCGTGGGAGGAGACGCGGACACACTCACTCGAGCTGGCACCGTCGTCCAGCCACCAGCTGCTGTTGCTGCTACTGCAGCCGCTACGACTTGACTACGCCACATGACACTTTACTCAGTGGGTTTATCACACTTCTCAATCGATTCAAGCTGTTTTCAATGATTTTTCACAAACAATAAATCCAACAATCGTGGCTTTAAAACGTCTTTTTAAAAATTGTTCTATCAAAAACTTCTTCCAAATATAGTTGATCGTGTGATCAAATGATAAGTTGATGATTTTTATATTTTATTACTTTGCTTGAGTATTAGTATTTTTATGAGATCCACGTTTCTAGTGCTTGTGTATTATGAGCGATCGAGCTGTTACAGTACATACCTACAATTGTAGGTACATTCATTTCTGTTATATGTATATTGTTGAACATTTTGTACGGAGTAATTTTTAAGTTCTATCGATTTCTTGATTCAACCTTGTATTGTATGTGGACACAATAATTCTAATTTAAAGTATTAATTTATACTACGAAACTTTAATTTTCATGTCCTCAATATAATTAATTTACTTTTAAGTGCATATTAAGTGAGATATAATAATTATATAATTCTAAACATAAAGAATAACATCTGTTACTTTACGCCAGTATTTTTAAACAATTTATATTCAGTATACGTTTTTATTGATATAATATTCTTTTGCAGGTGTTCATTGACTACATCTTCGGAAGATAATCACGAAGGTAAGAATGATGTATTTTAAACTTTAAGTACAGAAAGAGTTTTTTTTCAATTTTGTTCAATATTTAAATTGTTAATTTATTTTCTTTTAGTTTTTGGCTATTTATAGACGACTAGATATCATTTTTTATTATGTATTCACTGCAGATAGGCTGTAAAAAATTGACAAATTAACTGCAAATTTTAAGCTTCTACGTATTTCTCTCCAGTGCTAACAACTTCTTGTTTTCTGATTGAGCTAAGTCTGAACTAAATTGCAGAAAAGAATATATCTCTTTAAATAATAACCTATAATTTATCTTTTGAACCGTTTAATGCATCAAAGTAGCGTCATTTGTTTTTCAAATTGGTTTTATGTAATTACTTGCCGAGATAATTTCTAGTACACCATAAAATTCATCTCATAAAAGTTGTAGTCCATTATACAAGTATTTATTTCGAGCTGGAAATTGGAGTGCAAATACGCCAAGTTGTTAACTTGTTTGGGTTGTAAAAAATGAAAAACAGAAACAAACGTGATCGCGTTTGTTTGGAGTTTTTTGCGAGTAGGGTGAGCCGCGCGTCATATTTTCTCTGTTCAGTGGATCAGATGCACAACGCCGCGTTACATTTCCGTGCGAGTTCAACGGTTTGCGAAGTGAGGTTGGAGGTTTTTTGTGAATATATTATATTGTAAATATATAACCGATCGAAAATTGGAAAATATACTAGGTAACCGATCGAAAATTGGAAATAAGGGTCGAGAAATATTTCCTAATCCATGCCATAGAAATGTAACTTTAGACGGATATAGCTGTTGTTACATTTAGGAATGTTTTTGCTGTATCGAATACAGCGAAAATAAAATTTTGTTTTTTTATTTGAACTCGGAAATATTCAGCTTTGTTACACTTTAATGTTATTATGAGTTATTTTCTTGGTATTTTTACTTTTATTTAACCAAAACAGAATAATTGGATTCATTTTGCCAATCTTTTTTTACAGAAGGGAGTGCCTTTTTGAATGTAATTAGGTTCTTTACCTGAATATAGTTCAGTAATTGTCGTATTAAAATTTAATTCATAAAATCATGTGTGTTTTACGATTGGTCTATTTTATTGCATTTTTTCTGAAGGGAAATATTTTTAAAAAATATTTCACAATTTTCTCTATTGGTGAAAAAGACGAAGAACTGTGTACCGTACATGTGGCTTGTTATCTAACTATAATATGTAAAATTAATAGTGTTACAAAGCAGTGGATGGTGTTGATAAACGAGAAAGGAGAAACTTGAGAGAGACAGTATCCTCATTGTAGAAGTAACTATTCAGTGTTGAGACTGAGTGACGAGTAGCGAGTTGCTTCGCATTGCAACGTCGGGAACATTAAGAAGGCTTCGCAGCATCGCATCCTGTTCGTAATCTCTTGGCAATTTTCTAGTCTTCCGCGCTACGCCGCACCAGGCGAAGTAATATGGCGAAGGAAGCGGGATTTCCCTCAAGCGGTCAAGGTGATGAAGCTCTCTTTCTGCGTCATTTGAAACAGTCTCGCCTCCGTTCCATCGGATACGATAAGTGGTCAGCTGATGTCCATTGCCACCAGAATAAGCTTGTTACTACTAAAGTGAAGAATGACTGAAAGAATTGAGAAAGGAAATCTAGTGACACAAACTGATTGAGGTGAGATTGCTAGGATCGACAGAAGAATTTTAATGGGAGAGAAATGGTTTGTTATTGTAGAGAGTGGATTGAATAAAATAAGCGATAAAAAACTACNTATATATATATATATATATATATATATATATATATATATATATATATATATATAAACTCTAAGCAGACACTAGATTATTTGATTGGATACTGCAGCAATGGTTAGTTTTGATTATAGCTCAACCGAGTTGGACTCTGCAGTTGTAAATTTCAAACAAATTGTCACCAATGTGCCGCGGCGGTGATAAGTAAAAGAAGATCAGTCGACTGGACAGCTCCGTGATGTCTTCCTTCCCAATGGTTAGACTTAGTACTATTTTTATTAAGACCTGGTCTCTTAGCGTGTGAATATAATAAATAGAAGAAATAATAAATAAATGGTTTCATTATTTCAATGTATTTGATGACGAATAAAATCATCTAATACTTTTCTAAAGATTCGTGCCGTAATTTAATAAACATTACTTTCTCAAAATTACCTTAACCATACACAAGTTGTATTATAATGTATATTAAAGGTAAATGATTACAAAATATTCCGAATATACTATATTAGTATATATACTATAGAAGTATAGTAGTCAATATCTTACATTTCACTTCCGATGTCATGGTCTTTATTATATGATAAACGTAGTTCGAACACACAAACAGCAACACCAAATAAGCTAAACTTGTTGATAGATGTACTTAATAAACAACTTACTGACATTAATTATCGTCGTGAGGAGCAGAGGCAACCGTGCTTCTCAGAACAAGCCAGTACCGTGTATCTCGTTACCGCGCTTGTCATTAGCAACTCAGCGCTTTCCTCCACTTTCGTCTGCGTTCAGCATACATTTCCCTTCATCGCTGTTTCCTCCTCCAGCGCTGCTCAGCGGATCCCCGTGAGGTGTGGTGTCAAATGATGGAGGCGACTCATCGGCGTGAGACGAATCCGTGCGGCCGCAAGTTCCACCTTCCATTCACTCCGACCTCCCCTCTCACATGCATATGTAGCGGCGGGCGAACGGACTGAGGCGCGCGGGGAATGTGTGTATTCGAGGATGGTGCGCGCTCGTATTTGCTTGGGCGGAAAAAGGAAAGCTGCCCGCTACAGCATATGTCGCACGGAGCTGCTGGCGGGACGAAGGAACAAATCGGAGAGGGATGCAGGAGCCGAGTCTGATTTACGAGGCCGAGTGTGGCGTGACCTGCGGCTGAAATGCCGTTGCCTTCACATCGTAGAAGGAGGCTGCTATTGTGCTGCCCTGTCGTGTTGTTTACTCGACTACCTCTGTCTCCACACTCTCCAGCAATATGGAAATGCTTGCTTGCTTGCTTTGTGATATTTCGAATTCTTGGAACTGCTTTCATTACAAACTCATTGATATTCGGATTCCATCTGACGGAAATTATTCTTACAAGCATTTCTTAAATTTTATATTCTTAACATATAATATATTAAGATATTTTGATTCACCCAATTTTCGTACATGTATGAAAGTATATCCTTTTTCCAAAATAACTATTTTTACTAACTACTGTGGCGATGATGTTGCAATCATATTATGTATTGGGACGATTGAGTTAGAACTTCATTACATGTACATTATAGACTGAATGATACTGAAAACAATGACGGTGTATGCTGGTTGTTTGGAGTTAGAAGGTAGAAAGGATGATTCTTTACTTCCGACAAATTTCTCTGAATTCCGTCGAGAGCGAACAAAACGTTTATGAAGCTAGTTAATCACCTTTATCACACAGGGTTGGAGTCACTATACGTTATATATGCTGAAGTAGACAATATAAAGACTGTATTAGGATAGTAAGGAGAGAGTTGGTGAGATAATCAATGAGAGAATGAAAGAATGTTGTGTACCAACCATAAGTATCGTGTATTCCAAACTGTATTATAAAGAATCAGTCCCTATGAAAAACCAATAGTTAAAAAATTGTCGAATTCGTTACATTGAAAAATTGCTATCTTCTATTGCATCAGACTTGCTGGAATTTCTAGAAGATAGGAGAAATTGTGTGGAATATCTAAAACCTACATTTGTCACGCAGTTCTGTGGAACGGGGAGTGTTATAAACGGAGAAAGAGACCGTTATGTACTAATAAGCATTTTAGTTGATTACAACGTGTTAATCTCCGTAGCTCTTAAGTTTTAAAAACTAACATGAAAGATGAAGTAAAACGTGAACCTCATCGCTAGACAATTTGATGATAAAAAATAGTTCAGTTTTTAGCTAATACGTTCCTCAATTAGGGGAAGAAACGATGCATAGCTTAAACTCAAGGCTTTAATTTTGCACCAGCTGGAAATACCCCGCAGATTAAACGGATAGTACCAATTGCTAGGCTTGACGATGAATTAATAATTTTCAATCTCCAACTCTTTCATTCCCAAAGTCACTTATTCTTTCCCTTATACGTTGTGCTTACTACATACATTCGAAGCCCACATACAATTTTGCTAATGATTTGATGAAAGGGCTATTAAATATTTCCTAAACAATCACGGCTATCCGTAAGGATGATTGTAAATTATTTTAATACATTGGTAGCGTTGTCTTATTGTGAGTATACACGACATTACTGATCATAAATATCAAAAGTTGGTATAGTCTGGCTCTTAAGCTTGACAGTAAAAAAATCTTATGTCTAAAAAGAACAAGAATACTCAATGCACTCGCATATTCTCTACCATTATGATACATTTTTCTTCTTTTATTGGAATGTCGCACCCCAGTTCTTAATAAAGTTTCTACCTCTGTTCTATTTTTATTATCCGTCGACTATTCTGAATTCCAAAGTTTATATTTCTTTTCCTTAGAATTTCTTAAATTGGTTTTTCTTACAAATAATTTTTATCACCTCTGTGCCATTTTCTTATTTTTTCCTTAATATTATATTGAGCACTTGTGGAGAAATACATGGAAAAGTAAAAGATATAAAAATCTGATTTGAGACACATTCGTGGTGTTCCATTCTGTCACGAGCCCTTCGTCTCTAACATCCATATTTATTCATTTAGCGACCGGTTGTTTCCGTTGCCGTCGACCGAGCGCAACGGCACGCGAACCCCGCGGTTACACGAAGCACGCGTTTCTATTAGCCTTCCTGCGGCGACCGGAAGGCGTGGCGCTCTGTGGCTGAGTGTAGGGCTCCCTCCCGCCTTGTGTACCGAAGGGGTGCCGCGTGCGGCCGCNATAAGAGACAGACGTTACCCCGCGGAGCGAGTCGCGTGTCGACCAAGCGTTAAAACGCCAGTGACACTTGCACGCGGCAACGGCATCGACGCCAATGTCCTCTTATTCCAGTTGCGACGAGTGCCGCTCACTGGTTCGCTTTTACGGCAAAGCCAACGCTGGCTGCCATTGTGCGCTGCCACGCGCCCGTGACGGATTTCCTTTTCTATCAGCGTTTGCGGAGATGTATTGCACTCATTTATTTAGCGCGTGCTGCTGCCGCCGCAGTCGCACTAGTGCTTTCACACTTGAGCCGTCTGTCCTCTCGAGTTTCCACGAGCACCTATTTACCTCTTTCTCACTCAAGAGAGAACGAGTTTGATAGATCGCATATTGTTAGCTTCATCGGAATTTGTATCATAATATTCATCATCTTACCATTAAACGAGCATTGCTTATAATTTCCTCTTAGAAGAATACATATATTATGGAATTTACTTCTCGAGAACGACTCAATTGATTTTGATAAATTTGGCAGAATTTTTAAATGAAAATCAGATCTCATTTCCGAATACTTATTTAAAGATTAGAAATACGTTTATTATAGATTCTAATTGTTTTCTCTGTCGTCAAGGAATCGTAAAACGTAAATAATTAGAGACAAAACAATATCGTAAGAATTACCTGCGAATGATAAAGACGATATTGATCATGGAGTCCTCAAATGACTAATAGGATGTATTTTTAACTCTCAACTTCCGAGTACCTGCTCGTGGAGGAGTGTTTGCAACGTCAACAGCCGGGTGAAAATTGCGACGGACCGGGACTCGAACCCGGGACCCCCTGCTCTGGCCGCAGGTCCCGGGTTCCTGTCTCTTATACACANGCAGGTCCCGGGTTCGAGTCCCGGTCCGTCGCAATTTTCACCTAGATGTTGACGTTGTTAATAGGCCATGTACTTTATAAGCCATGATTTCATTTTATTTCATGGGCTCTAATGACCTCGATGTTGACGAGCCCTAAAGCCCCACGAAAAAAAATTAATTTTATTTCAACCATATGTCATTACCCTCAGACCTCAGAGCAATGACCTCGTTCACGATACTGTATGTTAATAGTTGATGGTTTACTAACAGAACTTAAATCTGAACTTCTTTAGCATATCTTTGACCATCAATTAATATCACTGAAACTTAACTGAATCATTAAAATTCCTAGGAAATGTACCCTTAGGAAGGAATATTTTGCTTCCAAACATCAATCAAGGAAATAAATTTCACAGCTGAAATAAGGTTAAACCGAAATTAAGGAAATGTTTTGTATGCAATTCACTCTTCTTTTATCAGTATTCCGAATTATATTTTTGCAAGAAAATGAGTAGACATTGCTGAACAGTATTGAAGATGATTGTTGATATTATCGAAGTAATGGGATCAAGTATGAGGAATTTTTTAAAAAGTAGATATATCTTCTTTGTATATGAACAGACTCTTCTCGGGTGCTTTTATTGCGCAAGAAAAAACAAACATTGCATTCAAGAAATGGTTTATTATTTACATTTGCGTTTTTTAAGTGTTTATAAAGTCCTTTTCAAACCAATATTTTGAGTGTGAGTGTTTAAATATAACAACAATTTAGCACGTTATTGTTGTGAGTTATTAAAATACTGAACAATTTATACGGTTCTCTTTCTAACTTGACCATGTCCGAGTTTCTCTCTGTTTAGTTTCCAAAATTTCTTTCTTTTGTAGTCTCCATAAATTTTAGAATCCGATTGATGGAAACGAGAAACGAAGATCGGAACAGAAATCTTTCATCTCTCTAAGATTTAAATTAGCACTCTGAAATTGCTTGGAAACGCAGAGTTAGTTGTGAGTCCTGTTTTTGAACGTACCTTTACGCCGCTCCTTCCTACAACATTGAGTAGAAGACATGTTAACACCCTAACTCCAATTTTGTTTGACAAGGTAGTCTGGCAGCAATCGGCAGACCGCCGGACGGAGACTGGCAAGGACGCCTTGGGAGAAGGGATCTTCTGCGCTCTGAGACGCGGTGCTCTAATCGAAGCTCGGAGTCTCCGAAGGCCCCTACTCAGGGACCCTGGGACGCGACAGGCAGTCAGTTTGCAGCAGAGAGTGTAGAGGAAAGACAATGGCGAAAGCGTTGACGATGGGACCCACTCGTGATAAAAGAGGTGGAGGCAGTAAGTAACGATGGAGGTTAGAACAATTTCGCACGTATTGATAGATTGCATAGTGAAAATGGAGGAATGAACAGTTGCAGTAACGTAGGTTAACCTTGAAATAAAGCACACTCTACATAACACTCACAGACAAAATTTAAAACACAAAAGTCTTTGTCGACATCCCATTTGCACTAGCCGGAAACACTCAGAAAAGCTACGCTTAGAAGCAAAGAAAATATGCTGACTAGGCATACATTGGAAGGTAAACATATGAACATATATCTGTTAGTTGTTTCCAGCACAGGACTTATACACAGAAATCTACATCGAAAACTTGTAGCTTAGGATTCAAGAAAGTCTTACTGAACACCTGTCACATTGCATCCTCAATACTGATATGTGGAAAAGTTTTCTTATTGCTCGTAACTTATTCCGAAATTGATGAAGAACCGGGATGGACGTTAATCGAAGTTCACATTAAAAAAACCACAATAATAATTAACAACACATCAAATAAGAATATTTTAGAAAATAAGACGCAAAAATATAGTTTTAAAAGGAATATTGATTGCAAACGTTACAAACCAATAAACTGTTCTTCGATACACAGATGACATCACGTGTGCTGCGTTATATAAAACATCTCGAGAATCGGCATGAGTAAACAGTTTCTTTTTCACGACCTTTTATTTAACGTTCACATGTTTGTATGTATTATGTATGTATGTTGTCCTTACGTTTCAAAATTGGCTATAAACATCGGACAAATTTTAAATTCAACGGATCGTGCTAAAATTTTACGGATATGTGAGGTATGGTCAATAGTAGATTTTGGAAACATTGTACAAAATCTACTCCTAATGGTAATGAAATTTGGGAATGAATATATGAGTGTATATAACTCTTGAATTTCTGAAGTAATTTTAACTAAATGTGGTACACGGATGATTGACTTTCTGAAAATAACTGTGTGGATGAGACAACCCTATTTCCCCTAGGAATGAGTTGGGAAGAAAGTGAAATGTAAAATGTAAAGAGAAATACATATTTGATTTGATTTATATAGTAAGATACATATAACGCGTGAATATAAATTCAACTCCCATGGAAAATAAGACTCTCGTAGTACCTCTTGGGCAAGGGGTGACAATGGTATAACAAGTGGAAATCATTGAAAACGTCTGAAATTGTAGTTGAATACATTCGTTTTGGGGTCACTGAAGAAATATTGTCATTTATAATGCAGCTTAAGTCTATGATCAACATCCATACACTACTAGCAACCTTAAAAAAGGGGATGGCATGTAAAAATGACATATTCATGTTGATACTATAGTTTTCCTACTCGCTAATATACATAGTGACACTCCCGATGCTACTTACATTCACGATCACCTCCAAGCACTCCGACATCCCGAAGGCAGGGGAAAGCATGTAAGAATGATCGGAAATGACATACCTGAGACAAATTCACCGTATTCAGTGTCGCTGAGATGAATTGTGTCACCCCGAATGAAAAGGAATGAACAAAAAGAATAATTGAAAAGGAAATATTTTCATCGGATCTATAGTTGTCAAGGTGTGTGAGTCGTATAATTATACTTCCAATGCCGTTTAGTTCAAGTTCAGATCACATCGGGACACGGTACTTGTACAACTAGTGATGGGAAGAGCGAGACGGAAAAATTACGTAAAATTTTCCAAACTTGATGTGTTTGACATCACACCTCAAACCTTGATGCGATGCTATTTTTTCTTTGGTAGAAGCGGGATCCACATAAATACCAAAATCCCTATGGTAGTTTTTGTCGCTGCCACCAGCTCGGTTTCCCGAGCAACCAAACACACGTGTAATAACAATAAATAATGATTTATTACAAATTAACTAGAAATCTGAATTTACAACAGAAACAAACTCCCAAAATCATTAATACATCTAATAATCTGTTATTACACAAATAATGCTGTCAGGGAGCATTGTTTACACTTGGTTAAATATAGTTGAAGACAACTAAATTGTAAAAACCCTCAGGTTATCTGATCCTTCGAAAAGATAAGTTGTTTCCCCCAACAACTAACTGATACTAATTACGACCCTCGCTCCTAGTAATGAGTTCATTAAGACTACCGCAGCAGCCTAACGAGCAACTGGTCTCCGAGACCTAGACTTAGTTCAGTCACATGTCCGTGCTGACGGATCTCTACGTTCCTTTGTAAAGAATCTCTGAGGAGCTTCACTCCTCCCAATATATACTGTACCAGACGTCACGTGATCAGCAAGTAACCACGCCACCACCCTGCAAACACTCTTTTTGTGTCACCCCTTTTGTAACTTCGCCACCACCCTGCAAACACTCTTTTTGTGTCACCCCTTTGGCTTCTAGGAACGCAGAGGCTGCGCCGTAGAGGACGAACCGCCATGAGCGTCACCTAGGCGCTTCGCAAACATTCTTTTCGTTGTTTTATATTCGGCACCTACTTCATTCATTTCTTCGTAGAATTCGTCTTTTCATTAGGAACACCTAAATTCCAGTGGGTCAACGTCGCCGGCTGCATTCTTCGAATACACTTGTACGTACTTTCCTTAAAGTGAAAGGTGTTCGTTCAAACAATAACTCCACAAGGAAAAGGTTTAGGGAGAATCCCAAGCTCGTTGCACGTCCGTCTTAACGCTGACCGGCCACTTATTGTAAGATTCTTAAAAGCATCCGGCTTGGAAAATACAAAGAAATATTAATATTTCACAAATTGATGGCATGTTCTGGCGCCGACGTTACAATGTGTCATGTGTCGCAAGTACTAATATTGCTTATAAATTTCTGAAAGAAGGCCTGAAGCATTTAAAATTTTTATTTCAAAATTTATAAATATCTACGTTTATATATCTTTTAAGAACTTGTACCTAATAATGAGTGACCAAAGAAGGAACTCTTTTGTCGTTTTTTTCATATTTTACGTTGATTTTATTTCCACATGCAGCTCTTGTCAATAATTGATCTTTGTTCATTTATTTACTATATATTTCGTCTTTATGAAATCGTCTTCCTCTACTAACGACGATGGCATATCAAAATCTACCGTTACTGGTACTTTTGCTTCAGCGAACAATTTTCTATCTCGAAGCACTCCAGGTTTCGTACGAATTCGATTGGAGAAACTTGAGGTCTGCTTGAAGGTTGTCTATAAAGAATTTACGAAATAGTATTCCCAAACGCAGAGTAGGACAGACTTTTTCGGAGGAGTACTCTATTCGTTTTTTTTCGTCGCTTCAGTAATTAAATTACAGAGATTGAAAAGATAGGGTCAAGTCGTGTTAAATTCATTAGAGAAAGACTATTTACGAACGAATTAATTTTTTGTGGAGAGATATTTTAAATGTCCAAGATGTTTCATGAAGACAAAATTCCAAAGGTGAAATTTTGTTATCCTGTAAAGTTGGAAAATTGATCACGTAAAAAGTGCATCCTCAGAAACATTCTTAATCTTAGATAAAGATTTTCTATGACTTAATTTTATATTTTATTTAATACTTAATTTATTCACACTATTGGTTATGAATTAATATATTAGATATTTTCTTCTTTATTCTGTATTTTCACTAGGAATACTACTACAAATGACTGAAGCTAGCTTAATTTAAAAAAAGAAATTGTTTCAAAATGTTATAAATATTCCAAAGAATAATAAATAAATAAATAAATTTATTGTCAAAAAACAGTACAAACTGCGTATGACCACGTAGAGGGAAAAAAACTAATTTACTCTCCGGAAGCAAGCAAGGGACCATCCCATCAATTCCGATCAAGGGCCCTAAGGCAGAGGCGGATTCAAAAAATTCTGCAAAAATTCCTAGATAAGATAAAAAGTTAGCTGCGAGTTATAATACTAATAGAATGTCAATATGATTGTAATTTTAAGCAAAAAACTACATGTAAGATATTATCGAACTATAGATTATTCTGAGTATAGGGNTGAGTATAGTGTTTAAAAATCATAAGAATTGAAATAACACTAAATTCACGATTTACTGTTACAATAAACACGCCCCTAGACAAAGCCTAGAGAACCTGTATAAGACATCCGCCTCTACCAGAAGGAAAAACGGAGAAAAACCCGGGCCAGGATGGGGCTACAGAATTTATGTACACAACCGTGCCAAAGTTGAGTACACATAAAACTAAATTAATATGAGCCATAAGACAACACAATCATGCAAGAAAATAGTTTTTGAAATTGTTATAAGTTGTTTAAAAAGTACTACAGCAATGGCGTGATAAAGCACAAGACGAATTTAACTTTTGTTAAAATCAATAAATTCTTTTACAGTGTAGAAGCACTGGTGCAGGAGGTAGTTTTTAACTGCTGATTTGAACAGATTCAATTTCATAATATCTTTTATATTCTTGGGCAGGGAATTATATAGAACGGTTCCAGAATGATGCGGTCCTTTTTGGCAAAGAGTGGTTGAAACTCTAGGGCGATGAATATTACTACTCTTGCGTGTATAGTGTTCGTGAACGAGACTGTTTCGTATAAAGCAAGGGTGGCACTTCAGTAATTCGGTCTTAACAAACACGACCGTTTCATAAATATAAATGCAGGGAAGTGTTAAGATATTTAATTCCTTGAATAAAGGTTTACAAGAGTTTCGGGGGTGAGATTTACAAATTATCCGAACTATCCTCTTCTGAATTCTGAAAGTTTGAATACTCTGACCGGAATTACCCCAGAAGGTAATGCCGTAACGTAAATGGGAGTAAACGTTTGCAAAATATACGCAACGGGAAATACGTGGACTAACTGCGTTAACTAAGATTCGGAATGCGTAACACAATTTGCTTAATTGGGAATTAAGATTGTCAATGTGACAATTCCATTTGAGGTTGTCTTGAATATGGAGACCTAAGAATTTTGTATTTGTAACAGTTTTTAATTGTGTTCCGTTTAAAGAAAGAGAAACCTGGGGTAAAGATTTTGTGATACTATTGTGAAATGACATAGACACTGTTTTGTCAGTGTTTACAATGAGACGATTTGCATGGAACCAAGTCGAAAGGTTAGACAAAACTTTTTGAGCATTGGCGTGTTTACATAGTAAATTAGTGTCATCAGCAAAAAGAACCATTTTGCAATCTGATGTGGATGATGACATGTCGTTCACATACAATAAAAAGAGTATAGGGCCGAGAATTGATCCTTGGGGTACTCCGCAAGTAAGTGGCTTTGTTTCTGAAAGACAACGCTCAAGTATTTTATTTTTAGTATAGGATATTTCTACTTGTTGATATCTATCTTTTAAATAAGAAGTTAGCCATTGATGTGGAAGTCCACGAATGCCTAAAGAATGCAATTTGGTAAGGAGAATTCCGTGATCGATGACATCGAATGCTTTGGATAAGTCAAGAAAAACACCCTGAGGATTTTCTCCACTGTCTAGAGATGTGGTAACATCGTTTAAGAAGGAAAATATGGCGCTTGTAGTGGAAAAGGATTTCCTAAAACCGTGTTGATCGTCAGAGAGAATGTTATATTTTGATAAAAAATCTAGAAGACGCTTATAGAATAATTTTTCTAGGATTTTTGAGAAAGTGGGTAGTAGAGATATTGGTCGGTAATTTCCAATATTAAGTTTGTTTCCTTTCTTGTGTAAAGGTTTCACTTTAGCTCTCTTAAATATGTTGGGAAACACCCCTTCCGATAAAGAACTATTAAAAATATTTACGAGTGGATTTAATATAGCGTGGGACGAAGATTTAACAATAAACTCAGGTATATCATCTATGCCTCGTGAAAATTTGTTTTTTAAGGAGCTGATGATTCCCATGACTTCACTGGCGGTAGTTTCGGAAGTGAACATAGAATTGGGTATGTGGGTGGATATAATTGAAGGACATTGATTTGGATATATTGAGTTTCTTATTTTACCAACTTCTGGGAAGTGAGAATTAAACAAATTTGCGATGTCCTGAGGATTTGTTACGATTTTGCCATCGTTTAGTAAAGAAACATTTTCTTCGCGATTTTCAGAAGTTGACGTGTAATTGTTAACAATATTCCACATGGCTTTCATCCGGTTGTTCGATTTTAGTATATGCCTGTCGTTTTCCATAACTTTAGCTGCATAGACTACTTTTCGGAGAATAGTCTTATATTTACGAAAATAATTATGGAATTCGGGTGGCTGGTTATAGCGTTTTGAAAGATAATATAAACGGCGTTTGTTTTTTGAAGAAATTCTTATCCCTAGGGTGATCCATCTATTGTATTTTTTTGTGTTAATTAACTTGCGTTTTATGGGAAAACTAGAGTTGTAATGTTTTAGGAATGTTGAGATAAATACATTGAATTTGTCGTCGGTGTTTTGGCAATTGTAAACATCTTTCCATGTTTCTTCACGCAAATAATTTACGAATATGGATTTATTTATGTCATTAAACTCTCTTGTAAATTTGTAAAGGATTTTAAGCGGTTTTAGTGTATTATTAATAGTCAATACTTGAGCAAGGTGATCACTGTATCCGGCGATAAACACTTCAGAGAGATACGAGATTCCATTGTTGACTATAATTTGATCTAGCAATGTTTGAGATGAGCCGGAGAGGCGAGTGGGGTCATTTATCGTAGTAATAAGGTTGAAGGAGTCGATAAGATTCTTGAATCGATTAACTGGTGAATGTGCAGAGTCGGATGTACTCAAGAAATCGATATTGAAATCACCACATATAACGATAGATTTAGTAGATTTATGTGTGATCTGTTTTAAAAGAATTTCGAAGGTCCGAAAAAATATGTCAAGATCTGATTGGGGAGGTCTATAAATACACAAAACAACAATACCGGTGTCGGTCAGTTCAACTGCAGAAATTTCGAACACACTATCTACGCAGAAGTTCTCGTAGCCTGTCAGTGGAGAAGATAAAATATCATTACGAACGTAGATACACGTACCTCCGTGGGGATTTTTGCCTTTAAAATTTTGCCGACAGTAAGAACTTGCTAAATAATAATTAGAAATAGCAGTATCGTTGATGTTGTTAGTTGAAAGCCAATGCTCTGTGAGGCATAGCAAATCGAATCGATTTTCGTGTACCAGAATTTCAATGTCTGTCAATTTGTTTGAAAGGGATTGGACATTATGATGAAATATAATTATTTTATTTTCGCAAAGAGTTTGTGACTCACGAGAAATGGAATCGACGTTAGATTGTGGAGAGGAATTTGAAATTGGTACAGCTTCTAGTTCCGGATGAAGCTCGCACACAGCACCTGAACGCGATTGTCACCTTCGAGTACCACATCGTACTCCTGAGCGCAAGTTGTAACGGTGTATGGGGGCGACAGGAGGAATAGATGTTGACGTGGGAGATGAGGAAGCAGTAGGTGAAAGAACGGGGACAGGAGAAGAAATGGGTGTGGAGATAGGAAGAGGAAATGGTGATGAGGTAGGAGCAGAGGGAGGTGGAGGAGATGAGGTAGAAGTAGAGGGAGGTGGAGGAGGAGATGAGGTACGTGCAGGAGGAGGTAATGGAGGAGGTGGATGATGTGAGGTCAGATGTGAAGCTAGGAGAGAACCGAAGTGCTGTTTCCCAGACGGTTTCAGGTGTAAACCGTGCTGGGTAAAGTCCTTGGCAGTCAGGTGTGGTTGCAAATCAAAAAATGTGATTTTTGTGTCTGCCAGGTGATGTTTTAGGGAGATGTTTACCAGGTTAATATCGTGGTTTATTTGTGGAACGTTGAAGCGTGGAGGCAGGCTAGAGAGCACTATGTTTGTGTGCAGGGAGGCCATATTTAGTTTCTGTAGATGTTCAGACGCGTTGAAATGTCCACCCAAGTTGATATCGTTTTGCCCACCTATGATGATTACTGTGTCCCGCTCTGTGAGTTTTTTAGTGTAAGTGTCCAGTTCTCGAATAACTTCAGCCAAACGAGCGTTTGGCTTAAGTTAACATTAAGTAAATATAGTATAACATAGACGTTAACATTAAGTAAATATAGTACCAGATACCAATTTTGAAGTGTTTTGTCAAGATCGTCGCGCACCACGATGAAACAAAGGAACAGGAAACCAAATGTCAATACTTCGAAACAAATTTTGGCATCAGGACTCAATCAATCAACATTTCGAAAAACCCTATCGATTAACATTACTTTCTATGTATTTTTACAAGAGAAAATAAAACTGTTTCGTTTTTTACTGCTATGTTGTGTTATTTTAAGTAAGCTTTTTATGTTTCTTGAAAACCTTCGTATAATTTGCTTTAATTTATGGAATCTTAAGTCTTCTGAAACTGATACACAAAATGTAAAAGATAAATACAGAATCTTGTAACAATCAATATTACGTTTTGTAGTGTTAAATATGAAGTAAATTATTTACACTTTTTAAAACTGTTTATGTAAATCTTACTCCTTATTCAAATTTCTGTACCTTACATTTATTCATTAAACATACGTCAATAAACAGCAAGTACTGAAGACCTTTAATTGATAATTTTGCTGTTATAATTATATAAAATAACCTGAAAATATATATTGGTTCAAATGTCGATGAGTTATAAGATCAGTGAATTAATCAGTAAATTTAAGATCACTTATTGTTTTTGGACTGACTATTTTTTTTCAACTTACTATCACATAAGTGGAAATTTTGTATTTCTTGGATCGTTATTGAAATGTTATTTTCTAATTATGACTGCATTCAATATGAGTTTGTTTTCTTTATCTTTTTGGTGATGTACTTAATTAATTTACTATGTTATATGCGTTTTTCTATGTATAACTCAACCGGGATATCGTAATTGTGATCGTTATAGTGTGAATGAATATAGCTGAACGATTAAGATGGAAACTTACTTATGGTAATTAGTTTTATGAATAAAACGTTTTTGGATGAAGTACAAAGAGAAATCTGTGTCAGTTATGTTATCGTGATGAAAATGCCTTTCATATTTTTATTTTCTCCTCTGTTGTATCAACATTTCTTTTGATGTTGATTCCTTTCTTTTAATGTTGAAGTTTTCCTCTTTGTTATCGAGGGCTCCGAATTGTTGTCAATATGTGTTTGACTTTCTATTTGTTCTGATGCAATTTGTTGAACTCCTCTCTGCCAGTGAAAGTTTTTCTCTCGTCGTATGTGTTGAGAAGTGCGTGTGGACCCGATGGCAAAGTCTCCGCTCCATGCTATCCTTCTGGTCAATAACGGCCCGTTCTGCCGTGCGGTCGGTCGTGCAACCCAAAGCCTTCCTTTCGCAGTCCTTCTGTCTCGGATTAAGGAGAGCAATGCACCTTTGAGCCGCTCTTCGTGCTTCTCCAAAACTCGATAAAAAAGTTTGCTTTAAAATCTTTCGACGAATGAGGAATTGGATTCCAATTACTGTTCAGTCTCTTCAAAATGATTATGGATTTTCTTCCGATGATCACGAAATATTTTATAAAACTTTTGATTCATAGAAATAAATAAATAGTTATCTGTCGTGAAAACCTAGCATTTGATTCGTTCTATTTGTTTGTTATAGTAGTGGCATGAAACTATATTACAAAGGTTTATATTGTTTATATGTAAGAAGAACAGATTTTTACTATATCATTATAACTATTCATAGTATATAAGTGGATTATTACTTACTTATTTTTGTTTCGTATTTTTCACACGAAAAACCTCTTCAGAGCACAAAAGAAAAGCAATTAAAGAATAGAAAATCATTTAGGCGATATTATAATTTATTGTTTCATGAATGAAAAAATCATTTAGTTATCATTAACTTTCTGCTATTAACTGTACAAAAATCAATCTACTCCAAAATAATTCAATGGGTGAGATTAAAAGGGAAAATATTACACTCGAAGAAATTGTTGTTTAACTAATTAACTCTGTAATACATAACTATTGGCCACTTTATAAGATCCACTATTGGCCACTAATAGATTACTGTTGTGATAACCCTGTCTACAAAAAAAATGATTTATATGTATACATATAAATGAGTATAATGAGTTACAGAGTTATCGTTTTAAAACTTCCTTTGCCAAGGCATCCACAATTTTTGTACAAATTACGTAACGAAGTACAAATGGGGCGACCCGTAGCGTAGTGCCTAACGCGCTCGCCTTCTACCTCTGGGTCCGATCCAAGTAGAATCCGAGGTGGTGGACGGAGCGGTGTTCGCGGCAGGTTTCCTCGGGGCATTCCCGTTTCCCCTGCCTATCATTCCACTCATAATAATTCACCCCCATTTCATTCATAATCACCGCTTCAGGGGAGGTGCGACAGGAAGGGCATCCGGCACCCTAGTATTCCCTAGCCAAAACCAAACGAAGCATCATATATCCTTCCCCGACCACATGGAGTGGGAAAAGGATCAGTTAAAGAAGAAGACGTAACGAAGTACAAATCTCGTACACATATTGTTCATTCAATTCATAAACAGTATATTCGGAATCATCCTCGTTACATACGTTTCTATAAAAAGTATCGGGAAAATAATTTATTTCAGATATTATTTTAGATTTCTACAATACTTCAACCTTGAGCGTCGATACACTTTTGCGGCTTTTCCACGACTCGAAGGCCCCCTTGTAGGCGGATTCCGGAAGGGTACGCGTGCAAGCTTCTTTGACGGCACTTAGGGTCCCATGGTGGTGTCCTTTGAGGGAGGATTCCACTTTTGGGAATAGGAAATTGTCTGCTGGTGCCATCGGAACTGTAAGGAGGTTGGGGAATCGTTGCGATGCCGTTTTTCGTCAGGTAGTCGGTGACTTTGGAGCAGGTGTGGCTGGATGCATTGTCGTGATGCAATTTCCAATTTCCGGCGATGGCTGACCTCACCCGGTTGACCCATCTCTTCAGTCTTCTTAGCACTTCTTGGTAAAAAGAAAAACACCATTCAGGTGACCTTGGACCACCCCTTTGGCGTTGAAGAAAACGATGTACATGGCTTTCACGTCGGTTCTTTGAAGATTTAGTGCCACTTAAAAAACTGCAGTTTGTGACATGCTTTCATCCTTGAACACTTGGCGAACCATGCACAACGTCTTCGTACCCGATTTCCCCAGTCCAACACAAGAATTGATGGCGTACCACTGTTCAGTGGTTCGCTGCATTTTGCACTTGCACCGAGTCACTCGACAGGGGTCCACTAAAAATATGATCTAACCTGAACGAACGCTCGCATGCGAAAGGCGCTTGGCGCGTGTTGCAGGCCAGACCCCCCCCCCTGCCCACAACCGAGCCTACGCGCTGCGACATAAAGTCACGTCAGGAAAAAATTGTTTCCTATACTTTTTATACAAACCTTGTATATGACATTTCATATTAGTTTTGTTACATTTCTATTATTGGCCATTAAAAACTTACAAATTTATATATGTTTGTGAGTCTATTAATCACTAATAGTCGGGATGTATACATCACCCGGAGACGACCGCCTAGTGACTTTTGGAAATTCGCAGAAACCTTACAAAAAGGCTTGCAGATTCAAAATTTATATCATTAAGTTTTATGGAGAACAGGAACTTCCTGACAGTCAAAAAACCGATAGTTATTGTCATCGGATTAAAATACATGAAAGGTATAATTCTCTTTGAAGCTTGTGACATATTCCGTAGTGACCTGCACCGTTTTATACGATTAGTTTCAATATACTTTTTCTCCCTCCCGACTTTCTGTGGTAGTCTAGTCTTTCTCAGGCACAGCGTTTAAAAATGGCTAGTGTGCCTATGTTTAAATTATCGTTCGGTAATTTGTGAGATAATAAGGATGACATTTTTTTACCTCACGACGTAGTTACGTACTAATAATTTCATAATACAAACGAAGCAAGTAAATTCATATTTTGTTATCAAGCATGAACAAGGGGAATGTTATCAACTTCTCTTTAACAAAATATATTGTTATTATTAACAAGAGATTGCTATCAATTATCTTCCACGTGGAAATTTAGTAAGTTTTAACGCGTCTTTTTAATGTAACGTTTTATTAGTATTATTATTTATTATTCTCCCGACTTAATTACCCGTATTCCAAAACTTGTATTCGTTTCAATTCAGCGTTTCCCAAAGAAAACTGCACCGTTTCTGGGAAAGTTGAAGGCACTTTTGGAAGAATGCATACTCATGACTTCGTTTGATATACGCAATCCTTCACATACTTAAACCACTCTGGTTATGAAATGCCTAACTTTCATAGGCATAGCTTTAAAGAGCACAAAGCCAAGAAGAAAAGTTATACGCGTCGGAGGATGCAACCACACCGCACGGAAACTTATAAATGTGTCGAGAAGTACGCAAATTCTTTAATAACCGCTTTTGCACACGGTGCGCCTGTCCGGCTATCCGCCGGAGCTATTAGGAACGGCTCTCCACACGGGAGCCAAGGGTGGGCCCCTGAGGGGTGCGCTCGTTCGCTAATTTGTGGGCGTCTGTCGCCGTAAACATGGCCGTGTCTAATTCCGCCGGCGCTGCACCCAATTACAGAGGCACGTAAAGCCCGCGCGCGCACCAGACCGGAGAACGTGTGGTCTCTGCCGACTCCCGACGCGTCGTTCAGCAGTCGCCTTCTTTGGAACAGCTTCATATTCATGTTCTACATTGCACATGGAATTTCAACCTGCATTTCTTTTAAAACACTTTCAACGCGACAGATTTTTCCTGAACAAATTTAGATCGTTTTTGTTAATAACAGTATGCGTCGTTGACTAGTAATGATAACAAGCTATTCTTATTTCGTAATATCCAACCGATTTTATGATGTTTAAAATTCTCTCCGAAATAACTGAAACCGACCAATTTTATGAAACAAAAATAACTACTCCGAAGTAACGGAAAATAGAGTCTTCATTTTTTATTGGTTGGAGCTTTGGAATAGCTGGAATCTAAATACATTTATTTAAATGAAACTCCAATACAAATTTCCCTAGTAAACACCTTTTCAGTTGGTATTCCTCGACGGAAAATGTAAGGTTTAAAAAGAATAGAATTTTAAAATGATTTTAAGTTTCAACTCCCCATACCCACTCCAAAGCGTCATCAATAAATATTTCCATTCTATTTATCCATACTTTCACTTCGTCATCCCTTTGACTCAACAAGTCTCGAGTAACACCAGCGGTCGCTGTGCTGGGAGGGATTTTCGTGCCCACTTCGTTTTTGTGTATCTGACGCCAGTTTGTTTTCTCTGATTTCCTTGCTTAGTTAATTGTATTAATGGTTCACTGACTGCGCGATACCTATCCACGATTCCAACTGAGGAATATGTGTTCCAAAGTGTATGGAATGGTGTTCTTGCACATACATTTTTACAAAAAGCTTCCAACCTCAAACCTTCGCGAATATTGAGTAAGTGAAAGGCACAAGGAGAAGATGAGGTATGATCGGACCGCTGTGAGCCTTGTATAGAACCGGTCATCGATTTACAGAAGGTTGAGTAGGCTTGGAAATAAATAAGTAAAAATCCCTTGTTCTTACTGGTATTTGAAATTTGAAATAATTTACCCAGCTGGCACAGATTATAGTTTCTCTTGTAAAATGTACATTTTATTCAGTAATGAAATAGGTTATATAGTATCGTCGTCTTATTTCGTTTAAATAAGATCAATGCTCATGTGTTTACATAAACACTAGTGCGTGTAATATATTTGCTGTTACAAGTTGTTTTCCTAGAAATAATGAATATTTTCTGTACCTTGTTGCAATATTTTGTTGCCAGCGACGTGGTGGTAACTTAGCTATAATGTAGTTTACCATTCAAATTTTTATTTAAAATAGGACAGTGGTGTAAAATAAAAAGCAATAACACATTTAAAATATTATAAATATTCATCAATTGGTAACTCGAGTACACGTATTTCAAAGAATGAGTCGCAAAAGCGCAGAAAGATGCAATGGTCTTAAGTAAACAATAAATATTGGACTAGATTGTATAAATAATCAATAAATTTAAATTTCTCCGTAAATTTATAATATTACAGAGAAAGCTGTGTACCGAAAACGTGCATGCGATATGATATTGATGTATTGGATGGTAGACATTGAAAAATGTGAAATTCATAAAAAAAAAAACGCTACAGTTTTAAAGGAATTATTGCTTACCGAAACATCTTATTAATATTTTGAATTCTACAACATATATTTGAGCTGCAGAATTTGTAGGCGTATGAAAATAAAACTCAATTAATAGGTTAATCTGTCACAGTTCTTAGCTTCCTTTTTTTCCATTTTAATTAAAATATTATTTACTTCATTAATTATAACAAAATGGATTTTATTTGTTTGTTTCCGATTGTAAAACAGAAGAGTTATTTCGGATGAGATTGTTAATATTTTCTTCTTCTTTGCATTTTAATTTTAATCATAGAAGGTAAAATACCTATTTATTTCTGTCTCTGGTGTCCTTTAGCTAATAAAACAATTGACGGCAACGAGGTTTGATTAATGTCAAGAAGATTAAATATTCTAATGACACGTTTATTCATGCTTGAATTATTTAAACTCTCTTCTTGCGAATGTTGCTGCGAGGAAATAGCCAATTAATTTAGGATTTCTTTACAAACGAGCCAATTAATTTAAGATTTCTTTACAAACGAGTCTTTCTTTTCTGTAACTAATTGCTATATTGCTTTGATCCAACAGTTTTGATTGATATCTTCAATAAAATTAGCAACGAAATTTTATTTTGTGTACGTGTTGAATTGATATACACCAATTGAAAACAACAATTTATGCTCTAAACGAATATAAATATTCTAGTTTAACCAGTCGGTACGTTGCGAAACATGTTTTGAAGCTCGTGTGTATGAACGTGCGTTTGCGTGTTGTACCATTTGTTGGTGGCGCTAATGTTTGTGGTGAGTTACATTGCACAAAATCTACCGCTTTTGCGGCTGCCCGCTGTCCTGGCACCCTCTCTTCCTGCCTCTCTCTCCACCCGCATATGGCAATGCGCGTGCAATTCTCTCTTATTTTAATTTCATTTTATGTTCCATTATGATAATTGTTCTAAAAGTGAACGAGGACTCTCCAATCAATTCAAATTTTGTTTTTTAGGTTGCGAAAGAAAACAGCATTCTCGAAAACATTATTCTTCATAGTTATCATAATTCAAAGTATTTGCAATTTGCAATTTTACTACAAAATAAAAATGATAAGAAAAACTGTTTCATAGAAGAATTTTTATTATTCCTTAAAGAAATAAGAGTACTATTCTAAAATAAAGTACTTAAACGAGCTAGTAAGCAATATTAATTGAATAAAAACGCTACAAAGTGTTGTTTTTTTTCAACATCTTAATGTTCTTTTGGAGTCTGCTTGTCATTACAATTAGATTCGTTGCCCTAGTGACAACTCCTTGTTCGGAGAAGCAAACGAATATACTTAGGAGAGCATAGAAAATAATTTATTATCAGTCAACAATATCTTAGGCTGTCTAAAAATATTTCATGAACATTTTCTTATTACATAAGAAATATTCTTCAACAAACCCAAAATTACCGGTGTGTGACATAATATAACCCATCTGTGGGCAACATGCCAAACATAATTTATTATTTACTTATTTATTTGTCTTTTTGGTGAGGTTCAGATCATGAGGCCTGCTCTTCCACCTAACCATTGGACTTGGGAGAGGGAGTTGAGAAGAAGCGATTTTGGGAATGAGAGAGACACGCGTAATGGTAAATATTTCCGATTTCGAATTGATGCTACTTTGATCGAGAGATTCAAAATATTCAAGTTTTTCTCTTCTTGTTTACAGATTTGCCATGCATTTACCATTGAAACGTGGGATTTTTTGTGTGGCGCAATTGTTTACGTTACTGGAGTTTTGTAAAGACTTGTTTACCTAATACCCATCGCCGACACACATCTTCACAATTCTAGACTTTGGCGCAACTAAGTTGATTATCTTAAGAGACCCTATGGTCCATGGCGGTTTCGTGCCTTTTACATTTTTTACATATAACCTGTTGAATTATAGTACACTACGTGTTTTCGTAAAAAAAATCTAATCTCGTTCTCCGGTTCCGCGAGATTCAACAGAAAAGTTTTAATATCGAAATAGGAAACGTGTGAGATACCTATTTGTGAAACTCATTCAGGATAGACAATTTTTCAGGGATTCTTTGAAACACTGGACTAACACGCTTGGCAAGAAAGTTATTATTTTTGGCAAGAAAGATCTGACAACTTATGATGTCGCACAGGATAAGGTAAATTATGTTCTGATAAAACTATTTATTCTGGCATTGAAAAACTGACAAAAAATGACTTTTTCAATGAAACTGTGATAAAAAAGTCTACTTTCATCTAATTTAATACACAATAATTTCAGTTTAAACTGTTTAATTTTGAGTTTATTACGGATATATGCATTAATATATGAATCTTGAACTGGTTCGTCAACAAACAAATTTCAAATACGTAACTCAAAAATAACGAGAACTCCTTGATAGTATCGACGTCCACACGATGCGTTCTGACTTTCACTGTATTTCAAAACACATCCTCTACTCTAAACATTGTATCATTTTATATTTAACTTAATTGAAGCTTTCCTTGCTTCTTCTCTTCTACTCTAAAACTTGTGACGAAGTCGAGTTTTAAAGGTTTTAAATTAAATTACCATGTTTAACACGTTCAAAATTGTTCCATATGAAGAATTTGTATTAAATTATTTGTCTCATAAAAAAAGGATTCTGTTTTGTAGTCACAGCAAAAGCCACGTAGGAAATCATCAGAGTATATTGTTTCATTTTGCGTAACATTGCAGATATTGCAACCTTTTTAGTCTCATAACCATGTTGTGCATTGACAGTGTAACATATTACTAGTGGGAGAGGTGTCTATGAGTACATGAAAATAAAGCATATATTAACATTTCCATGTGATACGGGTTATCTTTTGTATGAAATATATGTATATGAAAGGAATGAAATTAAATTGCTGTTTAATAGTCCTTTGCATGTCCTCCCAATGTCCTCTACATGTGACAGTTGTGTCACATAGTGAAACATATGAACAACATATGTATCTTTTGTATGTACCATCGGGAGACATCAACATGTCTCTTTGGTGGAGATTAAACGTCAGCTCCGGGCGTGCGCTGCGGGCGTTGCGACGGTCACCGAGGACAGCGACCATCCCTCGGCGCTCCGAACGCCCCGAGGGCCAGCTAGAGGGAAGTAAATGTTAACTTTCCACCGAGCCCTTTAATCTGGACCTTCCCCGCACTGCTTGCAATGTTTGCCTTGGGAAGTTTGCATTTAGCAAATACCCGAACAGTGAGTTCTTCCACTAGACGTTGCGCCGCAGTGCGTGGGAGTCGAAGGAGCTAGAAACACATCGCGTAAATGAAGCTACGCCATCTCTCCCTCTTCCATTATCGTCTTTCCTCTCATTACAGAAACAGTTTCACACGGGACACATTCGTAGACCCTTTCTTAGCTCTGCCATCTCAGAAGGAGAAGAATAACTCAGCAGCTAAGTTGAGGAATTTTATTTGAAATTTATACCTTCCCTATTCTGCGAACTCGGCGAACTCCCAAAGTTATTAAATCGTATTAAAGGAACTTTCATTGTGAAACTATCTAGCTATATATCCTGACCTTTTCACCCCATCCTGCACAAGTTAGTCCGTTATCGTATCTCATATCGAATACGGAGGGGAAATTACTCCTTCCTGTCAAATGAGCGTCCGATGGTAGTGTGTTTTTGAGGTTACGTCGCAGTGAATCTCTGGGTAAACTTATGGGAATGGACGCCAAAGCTTAAGATCCAACTTCAGACTAACAAACTTTTAAGATTTAATGAGTTGTGTCAATGCAGTAAATAAAGAAATTCTCAACGGAAAGTTAGAATAGTATCTATGTTTGAAAAATATGATTTTTCTTCCTCTAGGGTTTTTTTATAGTTTTTGTGTTTACTCCCTTATTTTCATTTAATTAATTTCATTTTGCAACTGTAACCCTCAGGGTTTTGTACATGTGATGGATCTTATGTTCACTCTAATGACGTAAGACACGTAATAGCTTTACCAGCCCACATAACAAAACAAAGGGTTTATTCTTTTCAATGCCCTCTAATAATGTAGGTTTAAAGTAATTATAAACGTTCTTTAGGGTCTCTAGAGGAAACGATCTGACAAACCGATTTCTGGAATTCTCTCTCACATCTTTCATCGGATGCGTTCTCTTGAAGCAATAAATAGAAATGAACGAGAAAACGAACTATAAAAGAGTATTCATTA
Source organism: Laupala kohalensis (assembly GCA_002313205.1). NCBI lineage: Eukaryota > Metazoa > Arthropoda > Insecta > Orthoptera > Trigonidiidae > Laupala > Laupala kohalensis. The sequence goes on along the minus strand of NNCF01129833.1, from coordinate 401,050 downwards.
AATAACGTAAACATTCTTGTTCTTTTCTGTCTAAAATGTCCAATGTTCCATTCAACCCACGTTAAGTTCTATATCACATTCCAAATTTCATTTAACTTGATTCTTTACGTTTTAATTTTTTTCTATTTGATATAAGTATCACTCTCTCACCTCTTGTATGTGATGCTATGAATCAGTTATCGAGCGCACTCTTAATACTAGAAGAAGGAAATGTTTTCGTTCTGACGGTATCAAGCTGAGGTTGTAACCTTGAAAAGAACGCTTTCGTTGTACTCTTGGATTTGGTCCAGTTCGTTGCAACGGTTTTTATGAAGCGTGATGTGGTGGAATTATCATCCAGTTAAAAAAAGTAAGAGCACTGAGTGTATTTTGTGTTGTAATACATGCTAAATAGCGCGCAACATTTTGTGTTATTGGACTTATCGTTTAATTCCCATTCTTTCTTTTCCTTGACCCTCGTTTGTATTTTCCCATTCCGTTTTAATTTATAATTCTCATAAGTTCTCGAAAACAAATTTAAGTTCTTTCTCTCGTGCAAATAGGAATTTTGTTGCGTTTTGGATCTGAAATAAGAATCGGGCTATGGAGACGTAATATGTGTAATTCAAACATTACACTATAATAAGTAGATTTTTCGCCGTATCCATTGCGTAAAGGTTCTTCTCATTTATACAAGGATTACATCTGCGTCATTTCTTTCTTCAAGAGAACATTATTACGTAACGTAAATATAGGTTGAGATATTAATAAAGAAAATGCAAAACCCTCGTTAGTACAGGATTGTGTACAAGGAGGCAAAGCTCCATCTCCTGAAAATTATGAAGCCTCTGAGAAATATTGTTAATGTCGGATCTTCGATTCAGACAAAGGTTTTTAAAATATATATTTGTTAAAAATATGATTTTTTATAGTTATTTGGATTCTTGTTTACATTGTTTAATATTTTTTATCTTTCTTTGTTTTTAATTTTCCAGGTGATCCAGTAAGACCCAAGCAGTAAAACGTTTTTTACTATTCTTTTATTTCAAATTTATTATTTTATATGTAAATCAGAGTGTTGTAACCAAAGTATATACATGTGAATAATTTGTTGTTGAGATTCATCATTGATCAAAATGTTCTTTCTATTGGCCGACATTTCTGAATTTTTGGTTTTGTAGTATATTATAGTTGCTTTATTTTCCATGTTTATATCAATGTTATCCTGGCAAGAATTATTGCAGGAAAAGAAAGATATCTAATTAGAAATAAGTGTCGGAGTTGTCTTCCATTATTCAAATTCAAATACCCCGAACTCTTTTTTAATAGACCCTTTTCCGAGCTTTTTGCTTATATTCTGTGTCCGGAGGCATATGAAATAAAGTACAGTGAAGCATGAAAAATGCAAATCCCAATCATGTTACCGAACCGATGTGATGGGCCTGCATTCTGCCCGGATGGTTCCAATCTGGTTTATCCAATATTAAGTGATTTGCTCTTGAAATATGAAATTTTATTACTAGGTAATCTGATTACCAGTTATCGACTAATTTTGAAATTTGAGTGACAGACACACTAGAACGATAGTAGCTCAGTCAATGTTCAGGTAGTGCAATATTGAGGATTGAGTTTAAAATAATTCTTGTAACCTTCTAGGATAAGATGTAACTACTTATTTAGACAATCTGTGTACTAAATTTCCTATTTTTATCACCCTTTATTGTTCAAAAAGTTATGAGTAAAACTTCAGTAAATGACCACGATATGAGCCCGGAATCGTATATACGATTTGATTGTGAAATTGAAGTATATAAGTAATATTCTTATATCTCATAGCTGCTAATTCTATTTTTATGTTCAAAAATTATTTTTTATTATGTTTTTTTGTATAAGTATTTAAATCTCAATGGTTTCTGTGTCATAGCTGACAGGAGTTTCTGGGCCATAATGATTCTGAAATTTTAGATTGAAAAATATATATATTCACGGGGAACAAATGCAAATTTACCCTAGAAATAACTTTAAAGCTGCAATTACCTTTAATACGTTTTAAAGATAAGTTAACTATAATAGGAATATTTAAATTTAAATATTAAAAATATATTTATTTTATTTAAATTTAAATATTAAAAATAAATTATTAATAACTTCACTTCGCTGGAACACTTTTTTTCTCAATTTATTGTGAGAATGTTAAATCATGTTTTAGCTGTCGTGCACGAAATCATTCACTATCCACCGCACTATCCAAACGGGATCTTGAGTTAAAATATAGTACCTCTTATTTTTCTCTTATACCAGTTTATTTTTCGTGATTGTACTTCGGTTAAACCTGAGTTCCAATCATAAATTCGAAGATAATTGTCAATACCACATCGACAATCAAAGGGAAACCTAAATATTTTTAATCTTGTTAAACCTGATAGACAAGCGGTGCAGAAATACAATTACTGTAAGGTAACGGTTCGCATGTATGGGGAACAAAGCAATGTCAAAGCTTTGCGGTTGTATCGCTTTCGAACTCTCAGAAGTCCTAATGAGGAAAAGGCAAAGCAAAGTCATACACGGCAAAAGTATGCACATAGCTCTTGTAAACCTGTTCGTTTGGATCAAACCTTAAAGCACGTAGAGCTTCCGTCGTGAAAGCATCTCTGTTCCTTTCGTTGCTGCGCGGAGATTTTTTCTTTCTTTTTCATTTCATTTCCCGAGTTAATTCTCCTAAACTCCGCATTGACGTTAATACATCATCTCTTTATTGTAACCAATTGACATAAAAAGTCACGTTTTTGTTTCTCCTATTCTCTAGTTCTATTTTCTACTACCGGTATTAATGGATTAATCTTAAGGTTAATGAAGTACTTTTATTGATTGAAAATTTTCGATTAATATTTTACTATTCTCTTCTTAAAATTCAAGCAGTTATATTTGTTTCAGAAAATATAATTGCTTGAAAAGACTCATATTTTTGGCAAATAATTCCTGGAATATCATTTTGAGCATTGACCAAAAGTTACTCGTTAGTGTTTTACTTGAACTGAATAACTAGACGGATAATAATAAGGAATTCGTACTGATAACTATTGTTTCTGTAATTAATTTTTTTAATGCCAAAGAATAGGAATTGAGTGGTAAATGGGTATAACAGGTAATATTGTAAGTTAGTATTAATATTATGTTACACAGAGAAATTGATTGCGTTATATTGTCGCATAACAAAATATTATTTATTGCAATTCGAATTTGGTTACAGTATTGAACAAACGAGGTAATATGAATATTTTTACAAGGTTGATATATTTAGTTTTTGAAGTCGAAAGAAAATATCAGTAATATATCGAAATGATTTATTTACTTAATTATTATTTTTCAGAAAATATCGTGTTTGTTTCCCGAAAGTAGTGTAATATAGCAACAATAAAAATAAAATGTGGTTAGTTCAGGTAATGTGATTTATAATCCAAAGTTAACATGTATTTTATATACATTATTACAGGCTCCCACCTATTGTTTCCAGGCTCATCTTGACGTTAGAAATAAGATTGTTAATTAAAACTGACATTATACATCCTCAACCACGTTCATTGTGCATCTGTGGAACCGCAATATAGTTGTAACGTCACTCTGCTCTCATTTCTTTTTCATTTCGGTGATTTAATTTTCTGCTTCTGGGAAAGCTTGTCTGAATTTCGGGTGGCGAGTGTGAAATAGAGCATTGTAAGAGGGATCTTTCATTAGTTCTGTTTATCTATATTTTTTCGTTTTCTGTTCATTCCCTTTGTTTTATTTATAGTCATTCTGTCTCTCCTTCTTCCCTTCTCCCTCGTCGCTTTTTCCTCGGTGCAGCCTTCTGTCGTCGTCAATGGGAACGCGGCTCGCGACGGAAGGCAACTGGTGCTTGCGTCCAGCCAATGCAGAAGCAGCGGGGACGCGGGAGACGGACTTCGCGCGGCTCTTCGGCCACTTCAGCCGCTCTGACGGGTTGGCATTTTTAAAGCGCGTCGCTGCAAATACAGCGGCAGCTGTCCCACGCCAGAGCCTCTCCATTTTTCATTCCGGAGACGGGCATTCGCTTTGCTGGGCAGGGCGCCGCAGCATCAGCGAAGCGACGAGCAGTCCTCTGTCGCTTGCCATTCTCCAGCTCCTTACCTCATCCGTCTCTCTCTTGCTCTCCTCCTGCCACCCAGTTTCTCTCGCTCCCATTACCGATAATTCCCTTAAAGCGCTTCGGAGAAAAAGAGGCTCCACGTACGTACGCACGAAGTGTCTGTTCGGACGTCCAGAATTACAGTATTTGGGCGCTGCTCCTAGCGTAATTGAAAACGGCGTGGGAAACAGTTTTTCTGGGATATACGACGTATATTTGTTGTTGTGATGTCTGTATTGACTTGTGAAATTCACTATCCTGAAGAATTCATCGTGGAAGATTAAAGAATTCATCGTGGAGGAAATAATTTTGCAGCGCAATACCATTTATATTTATTTCCTCTCTTGCAATGTGTCATCACCATATAGCACAAATGTGTTGCTCATTATTTATTGACTTAAATTGTAAAATTGTAACTCGAATTTACCGTGTTTATTTACCGTGAAATTCATTCTAAACACTCACAAATGTAAAATGGAAAAGATATGTTGTCACTATTTTTGTAGAACTTCAAATTTCACATATCTCTAAAACGATATGTTATACGGAAGATTACAGAGATAAAATTGCTTCAACTGAATTTTTTTTAAAATTCAAAACAGTTATAATGTAAAATATGTTTGTTATCTTACGTTTACTTCTTGCAGTAAAGGGAAGTACCTAAATGTCGATAAAATAATTATAACAAAATTATATTTCACTGTTAGGTGTGAAAAATGGGTTAAGTCAAAAATTAAGAAATTGCGTTACGTGTAGTCATAATTCTTGGGTAATGATTTCTCAGTTTCATGAAGAAAGATGATGTGGAAATCTTACCATTCACTTAGTATTCATATAGAAATAGCATATACACCTATTTAACGAAAATGTGAAATCATTGCGAAAGAACAGTATTGTGAAATCATTGTGAAATCTTTGACAGTAGCCTGCACTGAGCACTTTTTCTCAATTTTAATATTATCCCCTTGCGTCCATCAGCGATAACAACGTATCGTATTCACAAAAACACTCATACACATTTAGTGTTTCCAGATTTAGTATGATGCAAAAGGCTTCAAAATATTTTGACAGCATTTTTTTCGAAGATTACGATACTTTTCTACCCTGGATGCTTAACATTGGGAGGTTAATGGTACCCTTTTAAAGTAAAAGCTGAGAGATATCATTCATTACATAATGGAGCATTGATACTACTTACGTATTATTCCCCATAATGTGTAAGACATAGATAATTTATCTTTTCTTGAATCGATGTTTACACACAGATATGAGATGATGAATGTTTATATTTAGTTCTAGATTTGCTTTTATTCGAATCTTATGGAAAATACTGAATACATTTTAATAATGTATTAAGAGTAATAATATCAAAAATGTGGCGATACGCCATGTATACCGAGACATGACAGGTCAAGAAGGTAAATTGTATCAGAAACCAGTGATAAATAAATAACTCACGACTGTTTATTTATTTATCTTGATTGTATATTGGGTGGTAATAGCAGAATTAGAAACCAGAGAACCGAACTATGAGTTAAATCTTGTTCCTAGCTGAAGTTCATAGGCAATAATTGCAGTATCGCATATTGTAGAGAATAGTTCTATTAACTGTTTTACTCTTTAGCGACTCTGTGTAGACAATCAACGCACCTAAGAGCAAAGCAAAATAATGCACGAAAATAATTCTTTTATGTACTGTTAGCTCCAGGTGAAATGCAATCATAAAATCTACTTCCTTGATGTGTCTTTAATGTGACATCGTCATGTACATATTTTACTCTCATGTATGAAACAGGCTGTTTATATAATGCTACTTTAATTTTATCCAGTAATAGTTGAAATATGTGAGTTTAAATTATATAAACTAACTAAACCTAAAAGCTAAAAAGGAAATTGAATATAATTAACATTCTGTACAATAAAATGAACGTTTACTTTTATTTAGCAAGACTATTTTATTTGCGTGGATAATATACTATTTTCCCCACCTTCTGGTTGTACGCAAGTTTCACTCGACATTATATTTTCTATTAATTAATGTAAACAAAAGATCAAAACAGTTATGAATGGAACAATTATGAAATTCGAGGATAATACACAATGGTGCATTAACTCACTTACCATTCTCTGCGAATATAGTTTATACCACTAAAGCGTCTGCGCTTTCAAATGCCAGAACTCAAAGTAACATCATTTACAAATAAATGAATCTGGTAGTTTTCTTTCTTGATGTAATTTTAAATGCTGTTATCTCGGGCAGGAAAAATGTGAAAGATGAAATAATAGGAAATATCCGACACGTCTTAGTCTTTCGTTTTAATGGGACTCTAAGGGCTCGTCAACAACAAGGTTATTAGAGCCCAGACACACCTTAGTCTCTCTTTTAGAAGTTAGTCTTACATTCTACGTATTCACATTACATGAGCTAATATCCGGGCTTTTATTTTATTGCATAACTAAGGATAGTTAAGAAACAGTTGGGAGAGTACTTAGTTAAGAGAGATTTAGCAAGGGATGTAAGCCCATAATTTATAAAATTATCGACGTCTTTAAATTAATATTGTATTATACATTTCTAAAATGATCAAGTGTAAAGAATTTTTTAAAACTACGACTTCGATTTTTTATAGTAAGAAATAAGGAAATCTCTATAGATATATTTGAAAGATTTTTGTCGTATTTTTCTGCTTAATCGTATCCATACTGATCAATGGATGACCTAACGTCTTGTTCTTCGCTCATTTGGATCTTCACACATTTGGCAGAGAGGTAGGAAATGCTAAGTTGTCGTAAGCGACATGAAATGTGAGCCAAGTGAGATCACAATACACCACACGCGTAAAGAACAAACCGAGAGTCGTTGCTTCACATTGTCTGGGTTGGAGCGACCCGACGCGACGAGCAGTTGTGCAAAAGGTCGTGAAGATGAAGTAGGCCTACATCTCCGTAGGTCGTATTTGTTGCACTTTCCTTGGTAAAGGATGAGTAGGATGGCGGTACGCATTAACTAGATTGGATTTTTCACGTTTGTGTGCGATTGTAGCCATTTCTTTCCCTGCGCGTGTCGGGCTGGAAATGCGTTTTTTTTTCGCTATCTCGTTCACCGTCGGATATTTGCTAGTGTTGTTGAGAGAGTAAACTGTTTTATATTTAAATGCATGACACATTCGTGGTTCGGGAAGGTCTACACGATGAAGGGGTTTGAGTTTGACGCATCTACTCTGAAACGACGGCGTAGAATATCGTTAGTGGCGTATTTTAGTCACTCAAAAAGCATAATCTGGTAGAATCACTAAAGTTTCTTACGCCTAATATTTTAGTGAATTTCGTAACAGAAGAAGTAGATTGTCAGCATCGCAACAAAAGATGTTTTCAATAAAACTTTTTTTATCTACCCAATTAATGTTGTTAAATTTAATGTACTCTTAATATAATACGTGCAGTATATTTACAGTACCTGTTTTAAATTCTATGTTAATATACAAGTTATTGAAACTTAAGATACCGATATGAGAAACCTGATTTTCATGCACATTTACTCGAAAGTACCTTGTTCAATGACGTACTGCACAGTAATTTAGTATGCCTCATCATTAAAATCAGAATATCCAACGACCGAGGATGGCAATGCACTTATGGCGGCGTGTCGCCTTCCTGAGAATAACAATTGCTTTTCCCACACATTCTATCTATAAATTGTCATATCTCGAGGCGATAAACAGTAAGAATGCGTTCTACACTTTAAACTTTTTTTTTAATTTTGCAAACATCTCAACATCTTACCTGTATGGTAAGTAATTTTTCAACCTTTGTAGTGTTCCTTGACTTAAAGTGTATGTAACGGGGATGTTTTGAGTTGAGAAAAATGATTATGTTATTTATGTCATTTTTTTTACCGTTGGTAATATATTATTTCTTCCTCCAGACTCAAGAAAAATTAATTTTACTTTACACTATTAATTTCAGAGAATTTTGCACATATTATATTAAAATTAACATATTTTCATTTACTACAAATATTGAAAAAAAATTAATTACGATCATATCAGCAATTAAATTGAACAGTATGACTGAAAAGTACATACAATTGTATGTATTATTGAATACATTTTGAATATCTATTGTCTACATGAGATAATATCGTTAACTGTTTACTTTTGAAATACTGTAGTTAGAACGACTCTTCAGAATCGACCTTTTCTGAGTGTAATTTAAAAAAATATAAAAATTCATTTTTCTTGTGCAAGAAAGAAAACTAATATTATCTCAAGCATAATAATTTTTATGATGTCGACTTATAAATCTAATGTACAAATTGCTGTACAGTGTTCACTATTCCGGGAACAAAACTATCAATAAACATGCAAAGATTATGCATCAAGTATGCATAGCATAATAGTATTCGTAATGCATATACGCAATAGTTACCACTTATCGTCAGCATCAGTTCTCCTCTATGAATTTGGCCGTCGTTTTATTTATTCTTGGTTTTGACAACATACTACAAGATCATACTACGTAAATTTATAATGTTTGTAAGACTCTGCGCAAATAAAATATATATTTCAGCAGTACGTGGCAAGGTCATCTCAATGTGTAATCACTATCAATGTAACTTTGAACCATAGCGCCAATCGTTACGACTAATGAGAAGCGGTGTATGTATCGATAACTCTTTATTATAAATCTTTATATTGATGATTTTCTTCTTTTTCTCATATTAAAATGACAATGTTTTATTACATACCGTTGTTCTCTCATGTTCTTAATACATACTATGCATTGGATCATCATACTAAAGATATTGTCAGCATTCTAGAAATATTTGATGTCACAATTTTTAAAGTCACAGATTTTTTGTTCTCTTATATTTATTGTATTATTTATTATAATTTACTACAGTTTAATTCATAAAATATAGTATTATTCTTAAGTGTTACCTATATTGACTTGAAATATTATATCACTATATCTCAAATAAATGGATGCACTGCTATGATGCAAATTAATTTGTCTCCTTTTGTGTTCGGAGAATTATTGCTGTATTCTTGAATGAAATGAATTTTCCGATTGTGTTTGTAAAAGAAATGTGATTCTAATGTAACAGTGAAGAAAAAATAATACAATGTAAGGTCCATATGCATTGTTTAACTGTGGAACGGTATGATTTTTGTTGTTTATTAAATCATATGTCTTTATTAAATAGGTAATGCATTTTCAACCTTTTTTATGAAATAAATTCATGATACGAAGGTTGTTCAACAACTTCAGTTCACAACTACAAAACATTAAATAATGACAGATTGCCTGAAATATTCGATCATCATTGGTAACCGTTGGTCATTAGACATTAATTGGCGACCAAATAATGCTATTGGTGTGGTTTGTATTAGAATGAAGTAAATGTTTGGTTATAGCTTACGTTCACACCTTCAAAAACATACCGAAATCGCATCATGGTCGAACAGACGATTTTTCGAATATGATGGGACTAGACCAAAATATGCGTTGCCATACATCGTTGATAGAAACTTGCGAGATACACACAGGTAAAACTGATGGGTTGTTGAAGTGAATAGGGATGAGAACGTAAAGATAGAGGTCTACGTGAAAGTTTGATGGTAAATTTTACTCCCAAATAGAAGGAGTGGCGATAGTTTCGCCCCATTCTCTTGTTATTGCGAACATCTATGTGAGAGAGTTGAAAACGAGGTTGTACTGAATACTTTGTTACAACCCCGAGTTTGGTTGCGATACGTGGATGACATGTTTGTCAAATGGCCTCGTGGACTTGAAAATCTAGATAGGTTCTTGGACTACACCAATCAAGTCCATACCATTATTAAGTTTACAATGGAGATAGAATCTGAAGATCAGATTCCTTTACTTGATATTCTGGTAAAAAAGAAGAAATATTGCTCTCTTGCACATGACGTGTACCGCAAACCAACTCATACCAACCGTTACTTGAGTCACACCATCATCCAGCAATCAAACGTGGTGTGTTAAAAAAACTAGTCACCTGTGCGAAGAAAGTGTGTGGCAAAGAGAGCTTAGACAAGGAAATGATACTTTTCCGTGACTACAATAAGGCCATAGTGTTCGAACGGGGAATGTGGAAATGTTCCAGAATAATGCCTTACTCCCATAACATACAACCTGTCTACAACGCACCTCAAAAATCACTTATCAAAGTAAATCACTTATCAAAGTAAAATACAAATGCTAGCCCCTGGCGTCGGCTTGCATGTGTCTTTTGCAGATTTTATGGATCGCATCTATTCTAATCACTTGTGAGGTTATATCATACCCCTGTTTTCTATTTCATAGTTATTATACCCCGACTGGTGAAGCGTCAAAATTCCTATTTCTAATTAATTAAAGAGAAGTCTCTCCAAAATTATCCTTGGGTCTATCAGTTGTGGAGAGCAAATCTGTCATCTTATTTCATACATGAAGTATTGTGTATGTAGATTTAACAATAATGTACGTGAGGTGAAGTGAGTGAAGAGACTCTTTGCGCAGATTGTTGGATGTGGAGGGGAAAATTCCTTCCTCTTCTCCACGTTCTTTCTGTATGAACTGTGGTGGTTGGCGGAGTGAGAGTGCTTCTCACACATGCATACAGTTGAACCTTGCTACTGCACACCTATCCCATGTTTCTTCACATAAGTCGCCTCCTTTTGTTTTTATGTAAGAAAATTATATACAAGATTTGATCTTAAGAAATTTCACAACAGTAAAGAGAGTAAGTCGATTAGAACTAACGGATATTGTGAACACACAATTGATATTGAATCAACAATTCCTATTCACGACAAGATGATCCAAGATACGAATACGCTGACAAAATCAGGTTTGGAAATGACGAAACAACTTCTCAAATCTGTGTTTAGCGGTTGGTTCGGCTCATCTTTATGGAATAGAGATGGTTAAGTCTGTGGTTTTTAAGGAGTCGGGTCCGGATGTACATTCAGCTCCGCGGATGCGTGTCCAGGTTCCATGTTCGCTGGACCTGTGTGGGTCCAGCTCACCAACCGGGCGGGCGGAGCGTATATCGTGAATCTGACATGAATCCGACCACAGCAGAGCGTAGTTGTTTGGTGAACGACTCAAATTACGTACATCTTTCATATTCAACTTACAACGGTGGGAATTATAAAAATTATATTTTTGTGACTTTTTTGAAACTACGTACAGATTCACATGGAATTGAATCATTCTTTAAAAAGAAAATGGAATCATAACGCCTATGTGCTCGTATAGAACAAAACAGAACTAAAAATATTTCTTATGTTTATTTACCAAGTAAATAAGTTTACTATATATCACAAGATAATAACAATTAAGTATTTGGTACTTCTAATACATTTAAAATATGAAGAGAATATTTCCGTATAAACAATAATGTTTTCAGGAATGCAATTTGAAACAATAATTATTATTATAACAATTCCACAATAAAAATAACAATAATATTATTACTCTATAATATATGATAACGTAACCTAACATTACATCCAATCCACTCAGCTCCGACCGTTCCTCGCACGCGCTCAATTTCCCTTTACTTCGCGGGCACATCCCTTTCCAGTTCCGAAAGACACGTCGGACATCCACTCCATCCAGCTCCGGCCGCACGGGCCCGCTCCTCGCACACGTCTGGTTCCTATCATTCCGCGGACCTGTATCCATCCGGACCTCTGCCCATCTCTAGTGTGGAAAGCAATCCGACAATAAAGAGACTGAAAAACTCGTTCCCGGACAATAACATATTCTTTTCCATTAATTGAGGAGACTTAGTCTTTTTTAGAGCACGATATGATCGATTCAAGTGAAATAGAAACAATTTGTTTAGAAATGCATAGAACAAGTTAGTGCTAGAGGAATAGAAATTGTTACTAGATCGGGCTCACTTCGATGTGTGAAGAATGTCGTTTCGCGCACAGAAGCAAATTAATGTTTTCTAGTCTCTTTATTGAAGGGGTGTGGAGGTATGAACTGACGAGATTTTTGGTCCATACTTCCTCTCCGTTGACGCTACCTTATCATACATTTATTTCATACAGAATTCTGCAGACTTGATCTCTAGTGATTAATTGTTGAACGTGAAATTTAGGAATTTTAGTTCAACATTTCTTTTACATTAATATTTTTATATAAAATGAAAAAAAATTAATGTATCTCACCTTAGTATTTTTATTCATTTAAACTTAGTGATTTATTAAATAACGAGTTGTGTATGGTTCAAAAAATACGTAAAGTAAAACATACCTTACCGTCTCCATGGCAAACAATTTCTGTATCTCCTCCTTCAGACCCAGGAGGGCATTTTATTGATTAGTTATTGTTATGACAACATATTTTATTGCCCCTTACGTGATCATATTTAGTTTGTAAATGATTTTTTGACAGTAAATTTATTATTATTTGTTTCAAAATTTTGTTTGAAGTATGGAACATTGGTTATCATAGTATGAAACTAACCTCCCCTCTATGTGATCATCTGCTGACGAAGAAATAGGAGATGATTCGGATGAATTAAATATTGAAATTCAGAAAGGACTGGCTTCAGGAGGATTCAACACTCAAGAACGTTCCACTGATTCTGAAGGAGTGAGCTGTAGGTGTAGAGTCATCTGCAAGTCCCCTATCAAGGGTTTGGTTATTATATTTGTGAATTTGGAAATGAAACTCAGTTGAACTCTTCTTTCTACATGAAAAAGAATTGTATATTTCATTCGATAAAGAAAATGGTATTACTACACAGTTTTTAGAAAGTAGTTATTTTCTGTATCAAAGTAATTATCGAATTTACTTAATTCTTTCTTTTCTATCAATAAATTTTGTTTACTGTGAGGAAAGATGATGAGAGCAATACGCCGATGTTTGGGGAGAAGGCGATTTGAAAAATCTGGGGGACACGTAAGTTTTTCCTCAAGAATTGTTTTCAGTTTTCGAGGTATTATTTTTTTAGTACCCTCACCAAAAGTCAATCCGCCACTTTTCTCCCTTTTTACGTAAGACAAAATTGTGATCCTTGAACATCTAAAACTTAATCTACAATCCTTTAAATATTTACTCAGATAATTTGGTAACCCTTCAGGACCATAACTTGCTATTTATTTGCAGTAGATAAGATGCAATCACTCAAAAAAATGTGAGATTTCATACTACAACCTTCTTCTTCAGTGTTCGCATCTCAGAAGGTTGATATTGGATATAAATATTTATTATTCTTGATACTTGCAAATGTAATTCAGTCGCCAACATATCTAATAATTTGGTGTCTTTGACATGCCTTCGCTTCAATCAAATAAAACCCTCGTGTACATTCCATTAAATATTTACCCTGCAAAACGTGTACGTGGAACATCCAACTTATGTGTCCCCCAGATATTTTCGAATCGCCTTCTCCCCAAACATCGGTGTATTGCTCTCATCATCTTTCCTCACAGTAAACAAATTGTGCGCGGTTACGATGGTTGCCCGGGAGCGCTTTCTGGGGGACAGGTTGCCAAACGCCAATCAGATGCTTTGATGGCGTGTTCCCTCAGGCCGGGACATGGGTATCGGCGTCTGCGTACTCAGACTCCCTAGGCCTTCATAAAATCAGGGCTGTCGGCGCGGCGGCGGACGACTTCAAAAGGACCGTGCCAGACGCGCTGGTGATATTGAATCTTGTCTCGAGCCCCCAGTGTTCAATGTCGTCATTCCTATCATACAGTCGTAGCAGCTCCCTCCATTGACATTAACCACCATTACCCTGCACCTGAAACACCCTTTATAATTGAACTGACGCCTTAGTACCAGGAGGGTGAAGGGATAAGCGAAGGGGAGGTATTAGTCGTCGAGCAATATTAGGATGGAGTGGAAATGACTGTTGAGATTATGCACTAATAGGCACTTTAATTGTTTTCGCATTATTGTGTATAATGTATTAAAAAGATTACTTATTATCAATAGTCTGTCTTCTGAACACGAGGAAATTAGCTCAATTATTCCCCGGTAGAACGCTAGAAACCGAGCAAATAATTTAAATACCCATCGAAGAATGGAAACATTATCCCATACGAGAATCAATGTGTAATGTAAGCAATTCCATGGCGTTGTATTAATATTGGATTTAAAATAAATCAATTCGTAATTCCTAAAAGCTAAAAAAGTGAATTTATAAAATGTTCCGAAAAATGATATATTAATTAATTTTAAATTAGCGATTATATAAACAGAAACATTTGATCTTATTTTAACTTATTTTTTACTTCACATTTGAACTTTATTTCCTCTTGACATTCGCACTTCGATTTCCTTCGGTTCACTCCAATATCTCAAAGAATATTAATTGTGTGATTATGCATTCATTCCCCTTCTTCAATATATAACAAATTGGGAAAACATTGATATTTAAGTTTTGATGAAACCAGTAGCAGGTGATGCCGACGATATCAGCTCTCATCCTCGTTAAAAGTCCGTAAATGAAATATTTTACCCCAAAACTTTTATTAGATATCTAATTAGTCTCGTAAAATTTTACTGTATATAAATACCTTTCGTTTGTCTATTGGAATATTTCATCAGAATTTTAACTGTATTTAGTTTAATTGAAAGGTTAAACTTTTCATTCCTTGGGAGTAATATCAAGGAGACGTAAACTCTCTTCAATTTTTTATCATATTTCGTAGTTTTTTGTGTCTAATCTATTAATCCATTTACTATTCTTATTAGATCCACTTTTTCTCAAGGAACATGTAATATCGTTAACTAGAAGAGCGATTTGATTCTCTATCCGTAATGTATTCCGAGGATTCTCTTTGGATGGAATTTTGTCTTTCTCCTTTAATGCGCGGACGGGAGCGAGAATCCAGTTTCGGAGCGCGAACAACGCGCTCTGATCCTGCTGTAGAAGAAGAGAACCGAGATTCAGTCCGTTATTCATTTATTTCACGCCGCAAGCAGGAAGCAGTCTTCGCGCTGCTGGAGCATGCGTAGCGGAACTTCTTGAGCGCGCAGTCGCGAGTGCTGGCGCATCGACGTCGACGACAATGGCACTGAAGCACTTCAGCTCCAGGATTGGTTTTACTTCTATTATAAACTAGCTGATTACCCGGCGTTGCCCGCAATTCCTTTTACTTGTTAGGCCAACGGACCCACTCTCCGGGAGTCGCGCTGGTCGAATTTTCGCTCCCGAGGCAAGATACAACGGCAGCAGCGCACCTGCACCATTTCATTAAAGCGCTTTTAAAATTTAAACCATTCGCCCAAATTTTACAATTTAAAGATACTTTTAATCTTTGTAAAATATTTTGTTGAAAAAATATTGAATTTGATGATGATTGATTTTTTCCTCGTTAAATTATTCTCTTAATTTGAAGTATTTTAACACTCCTATTTTAATAACGATTCAACTCCTATTTTTTCGATAAAGTAGGGAAACCATTGTAGATAGACATATGCTGTCGCAGACCTTTTTGTAAAACTCTTTGAGATGAACAATATTGTTATCATATTTGTCATCTAAATCTACCCGTTTAGGCAGCATAAGCGAATATACCTCTCTCTCTTTTTTTTCTCTCCTTCAATTTCATCGACAGTTATGGTCAAAATTATTTTCTATATATTGTTTTGGGCATTTAAAAAATAAAAGTTAGCCTATGTTCATCTTGAACATCTTAACTATATCCTTGTCAAATTTCAACACAGTCAGTTCTGTGATTTAGTCATAGTTAAGTAGCAAACGTACAGACACGTTTTGACGTTTATATATTAGTATGGATAATGGCGATTGTGACCATGAAGAATAATCCATGCTATTTGTGGGGGTTAGTTTGGGAAGCATCAGGTATATACTTATACTCGTACATGGAGAACGGTGATTTAATGTTATTGCTGATCGTTCAAGAACTGCTAGATTATTGAACCGACTTGGGAAATGACAGTTGTTATATAACGATGTGCAAAAATGGTTTACGTGTTGTTATTCGCAATTGAGAATCAACTCTACTGAAAAGTTGTTTTATCCATGACTCATGCACATCATAGTAAATATCATTAAAATAATTAATCTTAAGTGATGTATGATGCGTTCGTCTGAGAGCATTTCATCGGGGATTTTTTTTCCTTTATGTTGTGTTATTATTTTTTCCAAATATTGCATGCAAACATTTAGTACAATTGCCGTTTCATAAACGATAAAATGAAGCATTATTGGAATGGATAATGGTAGGTTACGTATGCAAATAACTATTAGTAAACTCATTAAGCGATTGTCATGAATACTGATTGAAATCGAATGATCTTCCTAATTTTTCGAGTTTCCACTAAATGATTAATCACGCTTGTTATGCTGATAAAATACCTTGTCCTCTTTTATTACTTCAAAATCTAAATGGAAAAGGGTTCTCTATTCATACAAAACATGAACAAAAGATGAACCGTTGATGGTCATCTGAAACCAATACTCGTCAGCATACACTTCAATAATCTGACCATGTATGCACGTGTCCATAAACCGCGTTCGAAATCCTTTGTTGAAAGATTTTTGGGTGGGGAATGATGTATACGCTGTAGGATCTAGATGCGAATAGATTAAAGCAAAGGAGAGATAAAAGGGAAGAAGAACTAAAAAAATGTCTAGTGCGAAAGGGGAATTACGCTCAGAAAAAATAGTTAGTTGGGGTATACGAGGGATTTTGTGGTTTATTGGGAATGAAAACGGGAAGATCTTGCCACAATTGAACTAATGCTCTATTTTACCTATTGTAATTAGAAGTAATGGTAGACAAGATTGATTTATTTGGACAAAAGTGCATTTATTTATTTATTTATTTATTAAAAGTGAGCTTGAGTACCGGTTGATACGGTTCATATGAAGTAAATGCGCGTGTGAATGCGTGTATCGTGGTTATGGTGCAGTGTGCAAAGAGTGAATTTAGAAGAATTGAGTAAGGAGAAGTAATTCGCTTTATTAAAGAACGGTTTTGGTGTATGTAGACTAGCGTTTTACATACCTCACTCATAGCGTCTTCTTGCGTCGGAAGTGTTTTAGTTGCGTACGGTATCGGCGGCCGGGCTCACACGTGTGTCGGGAGATTTACGGTTCTGAGTTCGGAACGGAAACTGCATGTGGTGTAAGGACGTTTCTCTCGAGCCGCAACGCGCACGAGAACGTTCTGAGTTATGGGTGCGGCGCATTCAACCGACCAGTAAGACGCTTCCTTTTCACCTTCTGCCCCCTCTTTACTCCACAATTTACGCCCCCCCCGCCCACTCTCTCTCTCTCTCTCTACTAGGCAATGCTCATGCGACGGAGTAGCGTCCACTTACCCCTCTACATTTGAATTATGCAAATACCCTTTAATTTATGTCAATCAACATCCCATAGCTCGTTATTACGTTCTTGACGTTTTTACGGTCGAACAGGTACTCTCCTCTGTAATTTCAGTTCTTTCTCAGCGTATGCTGTTTTAATAGTCTACGCTGCTCAAAATGTCATTTATTCTCTTTAAGAGTTGTATTTTCTGTAGAATGGCTGCTTGAATATTCTTCTCGGGAAGGAGATGAGACAAAAAGCACACTGAGAGAGTGATGGACAAAGGATGTGGAGTTCCCAATGTCTTTCACAATTCACTTTGCATTTTATTCAGGCATCATAAATTTTGAATTGCTTTTGAACTCTTTAACGTATATAAATAGTTCACAATCGATAATATCATAAGATTTTTACAATCTGTGTATAGACTGTACAAACTCGTTTATGCGGACTAATTACGTCGAGAAGTGTTCCACATAAGTGAAAATACGCGTAGTATGGATGATAGAAGGAATTTACACGAGACTACGTAGTGAATATTCATTATTCGTTTATGAAAATAATGTAATAAAATTTTGGTTCAAAGCACTGACGTGAGTATCGGTTCACTTCAATTTTTTTCACATTGCCTCCCAACTTGGTATCTAACCGTGAAAACCACATTATTAGTTCACGAAATGTACATGGCAGCAATATTCTGTAATACATTACATTTCACTGGCCATATATAGGAAAGCAACATGGTCGCAGAATGGTGACTATTGAATAAATGTTGTGAAAGTTCAGATCTCAAATTTTAAATAAAAAACGTATTTTATTTATAAAACTTTTTGGTTTAAGCCAGATATTCGTATAAAAATATCCTCAACAAATTATTGTACTTGGACATTTACATTGGACTTGAATATGTACTTGGATTTTAATATACTATACTATATTTTTTTTAAACTTTTACCAAAATTCTTGGTTGTGTTCCTTTCAACATGTCATCCAATAAGGGAGCACTGAGAACTGTATGAGCATTTTAAATTATTCTTCGAATTACTTTCATTTAGAATACATTCTTGAAATGAAATCCACGTGTTGTATGGTGCGTTACTTTCTTCTCATTCAAAAACTGTATTTGAATTTCATACATGACACATGAGTATTAAAATCCGACGAAATATTTTTTGTGAATTATTAACTTTTTACGTTAATTAATGACTTTCTGCGTTGTCACTAGTATTTTTACTGACAAAATTTCATTTGATGTGTATTATTAAATAAATTGTACTAAAAATTTGATTCATTAAATCAATTCAAAGAAGATTGCTCTGGGACCACATATCAAATTAATTGTCCCGTTTTATTATAAGAAATGTGAAATATCACAATTCTTTATTTAAAAGAAGCTACTTTAAATTATATTTCAGTGAATGAGAATAAAGCTTACTTTAAAAGTACCGGATTTGTTAAGGTAGTGGCGAGTTCTAACCCAGCTCCAAGTTTGGAACATTTTTTCGTACTATGAGCGATGTTTATTTTTGATTCGCAAATTAGAAATCATGATGGAATTTTAGGATGGAATTTTAGATGATGTAGAATGTATTTCAATTCCATTGAAGTTTGCGATAACGTTATTAATTGGTTTCTACATTCGTTTTTAGATGGACCGATATTTGAACTGTGCCCATTGGCGTCCCAAGTACGACCGTGACGTTGCAAAAGTATATTCAGATTTAAATGTGCAGGATCAGAAATTGAGTATTGTCCTCAAAAAAATAATAAAGCAATTGTGTCAAACATCCCTTCCTGAAATCTTACTCTTCAATTGAGATATCTTCTGTAGCATTTGAACCGCTCGACGTCATCGCCATCCATGTGGCAGACGACGAGGAAATTTTGACTCCACCCCCACTCTCCATTGGAGCCCGATTCGGTTGCTGGAGCGTGACACAAAATCGCGTGGACGAGCGCGCATGGAAGTAAATTATGTTCGATGAAAGCCGGAGATGGTGACAGGCACGAGTAGCTAAAATATCGCATTTCGTTGTATCTGATTTGCTGATAAGGCGAATGTTTTCGGACTACAAGAGCCGCACAAAGGGCCGATTCGTGGCTTATGCGTTCCTTTCCCAGCACTCATACCGACATTTCTGCTTGTGCAATGGACGTGTTGTTTGAAGCACACCACGGTTCATGTAATGAATATGACTTGAAACTTTTTCTAATAAAAAGTGTGATTTGGTCCATTTTGAACGTAAAACTGATTTACGAATTGTTTAATTGTTATTTATATGTAGTATTTTACATTTGTTTTTCTTCGGTATAACGTCACAATATTCTTTATTTGATTGAGATTTTTACCGTTGATTATCTCGCTTACTTTCTCTTTTTGTGTTTTATACTTACTTCATTTAAATGAATAATGTGATTTGGATATTTAACCTCCTAACGTTTCCAATGGTGAGCTTGATTATTTAAGACGTAATTTTAGAACAAAATATACTTCACCTTGTAAAATCATTATTTTGAACGCACTGCAAAACAGTCCTGCAAATACTGTTCAGTATTACCAAGTTTTTCGATTTTTCCCCTCATTGCAACAATGTGAAAATATTAAATGTAATTTCCTTAATTCTTAGTAAACAATTGGTAAACAAAAGTTTAAAACTCTATTCCAATGTATTTCATAAACCCTCTGTGGTATTTTGTTCAATAATGCATCATATTAATTTTATTGCCTAGGAAAAGGGAATATGTTGAGCGGTAAGTCGATGGGACATTATCGTGTATTAATTAACAAACTCATGTATTCGTCTATTTCCATCATATTAGGAGTATTATATATATTTTTTGCATATATTTAGTGTTGACTAGGTTTTTTAATAGCTTATTGATTTATTTTACATTACAGTTTTTTGCTCAATACAATTATTTTATCTCAAATATTTTATTTTAAAACATATGATACCTTTTGAAAAGTGTTACACCACTGAACCATGTATGAATTGATAAAGTAACTTTTTAAATTACGAACGAATTACTCAATTTCTTTTTATCAATTTTTCTATCTGTATTCACCTGTTACACAATTTACCAAACTTAAATTCGCATATTCCTGTATCGTAGAAAATGGATTCTTCACAAAAATATATTGATGAATAGTATTATTTGTATTATTCTCTCCAATAAATGATAGAACGAAAAATCGTTTTATTATGTACGTGAGATATCATATTTGAAATTATTGACTATTTCATTTACAGAGTCGGATCACGAAACACTAAAATTATTCATATTTGTTTGTTTTAACGTTGAACATATCAGTATTTTCGATCTTCCTTCCATGGACAATTTGTGGTCAAATAATTAATATTAATCACAAAGGATGGAAACAAGTATTCTTTGTAAAGCACAATGGTGAGACGGTTTCCTCTGGTATGTGATATAGATTGTAATTATAGAATATGGATTAATTGAACTTCCCAGTTACGTATTGAAGTAGAATGTGTTGGTCGAGTTCCTCTGTCGTTCTACTATTCACCGTTTGCGGTGGAGCATTCACAGCAATTTTCCTGAGCAAACGCTCGATGTGCGTGTGCAGTGGCCACGGTTTTGTGCTCTCAATGTATGCTTCCCTTTGTTTTCCGGAGTATGAAATCAAATTGAAAATATAAAAAAAAATGTGCATTGGATATTGGTGGGAGTGTATTTCGAGTTCTGGCTATCGACACTTTTTTATTCCAGCTGCATTTGTCTGTTGTTTCTTTTTCACCAACACTTCATTTTGTTTATTCGAAATGTCCACATAGTTCTCCATGCATATAATCAAATATTTAGGGGTAAGACATTTATATCACGCTGTTTCCCTTTTGCGTAATACAAATTCCGTTATTGAAAGAAAAATGTTTTAAATTTAATGCAGCCATACTGATTTCTAACTTTGACTAGAAGACACATTTCCAAAAATTAAATGAGTGAAGCACATTTACTTATCTTCTGAAACTTTTATTTAATTATAAATTATAAATTTTGTCACCTGAAACTGTAATTTAATGATTGTCTCAGTATTTTCTTCTTTTGTAATTTGTTATTACGCGAGGTGAATGCTACTATAAATTAATCAAGAGTGTTCTTTCCTATGTTCTTCCTCAATTTTACTCCAAATGTACAAAATTCTCTTGTTCATTTGTAAGTTATCAACATCAGCATGTTTCATTTGTGGATTGATATTAAAGCTAAGGACCTAATAACGAGGATCAATGATTTAGTCATGATTAGCAGCATTCTCTTAGTTGTCTCATTCTTATTTCCTTGCTAGCATTAGTATAACATTTGACGATTCATTTGCATTCATACCGCTAATACATTCGCAAAGTGATAACGAAATAAGGGAGGGCAGAAAATCCTCTGTGTGCGACATTGCGCACTAGATGGGGCGTTTACACCCCCTCCCCCTCGGCCACGCGAACTGCAGGCGTAAACCTATTTTTCGGCGTGTTCTGCTTTGTGAATGTCGACGATATCATGCGGGAAATGAGAATACACGCTTTGGGTAAATGTGCTCTTCTGGGTAGGTATTGAGTGTTGTGATTTATGGTTCTTCATTTTTTTACTCTCAAAAATATGCAATTTACTTATTCTAACTCATTATTAATTAGTACTCTCGATGGACTAATTAATCATATATACGGATGCCCTCTGATATCTCATTTCCTGCGCCTCATCCCCTCTGATATTCCATGCGCCTCATCCCCAATAATATTAATATACCTTCTCAAAACGAGTATCAATGCACTCAGTGGTTAAGTATCTCCAAAATTAATTTCATTACTTACAAAATTTAATTATTATAAATTGTTTGTTAGGGAAAATATATTTCCGTATTGGTATTTATAATTTTTATGTAACATATCTTTTATGTAACTATATTTATTTTATTATTCCTTTTTGTAACAAAAATGTTACTAATTGGTTTTTAATCATGTTAATAATGTTGTCCATGAATTAAATTAAAGTTAATTAAAATATTTCTAATTAATACCTTTCTGATAAATCCATTTTTCCGTACATCTAAAAATAATGTTATTACTCTTCAAAAACACACAGGCGAATCCAAGTGTTCAAATTTAATTTTACAGCGAATTTTGATAGTACAGTTTCTGATAATCATATTGCATTATTTGCAGACAGCAATAAATACAAATCAAATAAAATTAAAGATGAAATATTTAGAAGTACTTTTTTTCTTTTGTAAGATTATAATAGGTTATTATTGAAATGGGCAGTTATTAAAAGGGTCAGACTCATTACGCTATTCTAATACGCTTTTCTAATAAAATTAAACTTGCTGTCCACAGAGTATATTCCCTTATCACTAATGCTTTGTGACATAATGGTTCAATTTCCTTCCCCTGTAATTAGAGAAAGCGATGAAATGAGTAATAGATGCATTGCCTTCTCAGTGGTAACTCATTCATGAAGATCTTGTCTTATGGCATCATTTAATGCATTCTGCATGAGACCTTCCGCAAGTGATCCATTAATGCTTCAGTAGCAACGTATACACATTTGATCCGAGGCGTAGCCGATGCATTAATACTCGCTCTTAGTCTAATTAAAGGCCGACCAACCACCGAGCTCGCGCGCGTGAACGATAACTGCGTCGTTTGTCGTGCAACGCCCGCCACGTCAGAGCAACCGAGCGGCGATGCAGCTCAGTGAGGTGGCTGTGCACCGCTCCCGCAGTGGCGGGAATCGCGTTGCCCGTGACGCTGCCCTTGCTGTACAAACGAAGCTTGACCGCGTGGAACAGTTTCGCTTAATGGAGTGATAATGTGCAAAATCAGTGACAAGGTGGTGACGTTGCTCACCACTACTTGAACTCTTCCGCACATCCCCCTTTCTCAACTTTGAGCTTTTCTATCGATTCTCGCAGTTTAATTTTATACTACGTTAGAATATTTTTCATGAATGATAATAGTCCCATCCTTCTGACATTAGCGTTTTTCATTTTTTTAAATCTAAGTCTTCCGTTGACATTAAATTATATTGATACTGTCCTATGTCTTTGGCTCTATCTATATTCAGATGCCCCGGACCTATCTTCCCTGCGGAGAGAATGTACGAGTAAATTGTATCTGCTTTATCTCCACTTCTGTTTATCTAACAGCTTGCCCTCTCTCCATTATCTTTCTTTTTTCCATTTTTCTTTTTTTAATTACTGGCTTACTATCCAGTCCACCAATACTGTGACTTTCCTCTTAAGATTTTAACCGCTCAATCTCCTCTCCGTAGTGATCACTACGTCTTCTTCTCTTTCATGGTTCATATAGAGCTCTTGATATGTGCGCTCCTATTACGCGAGGACATGAAAGTGAGGTAGATCTCTGGAGTGAAGAGAGATTTCTCTATGATCTCGGCTCCGTGCAATGACGGAAACCTCTTTGCTGTGGTGTTGTATTGACAAGCTCAGCTGCGTTCATGCGTCAGTAAGTAACCATAACACTCATTTTGCATGTGCTCCGTAAGTGACCCGCTTTGAAGGGATGTTTGGGATAATGAGTCGTTGTATAGTCTAACATTTCAGTAGTCTCTCATACCTATTCTCTTTTGATTGCATTATAGCTCTTCTCTTTTGAAAGTTGGAATTACAGTATATAGCTGAGATTTTTGAGAAATGCGTTTTTAATGAAGGTTTTTGTTTGATATTCTGTAAAAACAGGTTTTATTGCGACCAATAATATAGACTTCCTATCTCGAAAATGTAATTCACATCAAAGAACTTATTAATTTTTATGAATATGCTCATACATTCTTTATTTATTGATTCTTAATTGAAATTCATTTTAATATAAAAACTCTCGTTATATTTTATGTAAAAATAACATTTACTTCATTGAGAGAATTACATCCTTTCACTTCTAATATGCATATGACTCCTCTTTGCTGTGATTCATTGACGAGCAAAATACTAAAGGTATTAAAGGAAATAAGCTAGAAAACGTATTGGTTATTTGTGTCTTACGAGTCCCAAAACGAATGTGGACTATTATAATAGTACTGTGTCTTCTATTAGTCCTTCCTTTCTACTCAAACTAATCTTGTGCTGGTCAGTCACATTTTCTAATGAGTTACAATTCTAGATTTGTCACCTTTTCACTTGTAAATAAATAAATAAAATAGATAATGTATTGTCAACACACACCTTTTGTAGGCGCAAAAAATATAATAGTATGTATTTAAATATTAAGTGTAATAATTTTGACATTTTATTTCATTTATTTCCTTATATTTTGTGCTTTAATGGTTCATAAAGTTCTCTAAAATCAATATTGGGGTATAGTTTATTTGAAAGATTCTACACGATAATGCCTGACTGAATGTGATCATTACAATCCACCCAAGAAACATCTCGCGTGAGGAGAATTGGTTGTTACATCTGTCTTTATGACTACAAGTATGTTCTGCTTACTTCACTCGAATTAATCGTGTATTCACTAATAAAACTGATAAACCTGAGCGACATGTATAAAGTGAACGTATTCTCCATTTATCTTTAAAAACTTGGTTGCAAAAGAGTTGTTATATATTAATTTTAAAGAAAAAACAATTATTCGCTTAGATATTTATATTTCCTATTTTATTAATGATAAAATACTCAAAAACAAAGAGTTTTAATTTTTCAATGTCCCAAAAAATAAGAGTACTCATTTTATCGAGAAGTTTTGATTGTAATCACATACATCGTAACTTGAAACCTTTATTAATGATGTACATGTATTACACTTGCACCTACAAATATTTATTATATCATGTGACATTCCTCCAAACTAATGTTTTCTCTCGTAAACAGAAACGGAAGAGCACATCAACGTAATTGCAATTGTAATGTTTCCCACCTGGAAAATGATCGTTTGTTACAGTATGGTTACTGCTACTGAGCGAAAAACTGCAACACGGGTATTAAAACCTGCAGCAGCCACGTCGAGGCGATACTTTGGTAGGACGACCATTAAAGAGAACACTGTTCATAATCGGCTGTTGTGTGCAAATCTCCCACGACGCGTTTCTGGCTTTCCATCACGCAGGTTCTGCATGAAAAGTTAATTGCGAGTCGTTGCTCCTCTAAGGCGTGGCGTACTATTGGTTGACTTTTTTTTTAGAAACCTGTTCATTTCGGTGGCTGAATAGGTCTCACTTGGCGTGTCCTCTTCAATGAGTTCGCTGACTTCGATAAACAAAGTGAATCTCAAGGACTCTTAAGGAGTTGCTTCTGTTGTTTGGTGACCATTTTTTTCTCTATTTTTTTCTCCTATTATTATTGTATTTTAACATGAAACAAATAAAAGTTCTTGAAACAAAGAAAGAGATCAGGGTATAGAAAACAGTCTGTGAAACCTCTAATATAAAAAATATAAAGTGAGTTCATAAATTAAAAGTAATTTGTCTCAGCTAATAATAGTGCTAGAATTTTTAGGACAAAAAGGCGTTAGAAAGGAAATTGGAGGGGTTTTCTTGTTGTCTAATAATGAACTTGTTGAAAAATAAATTATCGTAAGTATTTAAATCCGACATAATGCAATCATTGTATTCATATTGTATTCACAGTAGAGTTAAAGAAAAGTACATTAATTGTTAGATATGCTCGGATAGTTCGAGAATTATTGGTAATTATAGGTAGAAAGTTTTTAAACTAATATTTAAGAACGTAAGAGAGTATTATTAAATTGATTTGATTTTCATTGACATGTAATTCGTGTTTACTTAATGTAATTTTTTAAAATTTTAATGCGTTGATAATTGATGTGTGGAATATCCGTTTGATCAATATATTAATCCCTGCGTGTTTTTTAAATCGTAATTTCATTTTGTGGAAATGAATCTGGACAAACGAGCCAGAGATACTCGTTTTTCTAGAATCTTCCGCCTTCCATCGTTCTCAGTCTTGCAATAATTCATGATACATCATAATTTATCATCATTATCTGTGACTTCTACGTCGAATTGGGCTTATAAGTCACTGCAAAGACTCCCCCCAGAGAATGAAGAATGCACATACTTCGTGGCTTTCCTTTAATCCATCTTTCGCAAAAACGAAAAGAATTTCTTTGTGCTCCTTTTTAGGATGATTTATGACACTTGGCCATCTTAAAGCAAAAAGACACTTTAAATCAATGCTGTCAGAGTGAATAGAAAAGATCGAGGGTGCTGAGTTGTGAAACGGTCCATCTTTTTATTGTTTACTCTTTCTGCCTTCGACACGGAGTTGGTCGTTTTAAGTAATGGCGGAGCGAATTACAGTGCTCTCGCATCAGTGGCTTCGTGACGGCCGCAGGCCACCACATAGCAGCCACACAAGGTATGCCCCACGCGCCTCTGTATATTAAAAGCAAATGAGGAGCGTGGTGGTTCGGGGACTAAATCTTGATAATGGGCCATAAAGTAGCGAGAGAAGAAAGTTGGTTAGCGCACCCAATGCTGTGATGCACGACTGGTGCGGCAGTGGCTGGTGTAAGAAGTGGAGCGGGGAAGGACAAGATAGTATGGGGAGGCGAGACTCAGGGGAAGGGTTCGCTGCTATACATCTCGTCCCCGGTTAGTGGGATTGCCTGCGGACGCGCGGCGTGCCTCTCCGTCGTGCCCCACATCGGTCGCGGGTCACATACATTTCCATTGTAATTGCTTGCGGCGGGCGTCACGAGAGAGAAGGAAGAGTGTTGTTGGTGGTGATGCGGAGAAGGATGGAATCGGTGATGGTAGTGATGATTGCGGTTGGAATGGTGCTGGGAGTACGAATAGGTGCGAACATTTTGGTATGGTTTTTGTGACAATGATTTCGCTGAGGAAATGGAATAGGTTATGTATGTTTGTATGTATCTCGTTTCGGTCAGCTAAGGACCACGAATGACGAGTGCCAGTAATGCTCAGTTTTTGTGTGAGTTAACTCACTAGACACATCGTGAATTTTACGGAGATCGAAGGAACAGCGTCTAGATAGGATCCAGATTTCTGTATCCGAGTATTACAACTGCGGTTGTTAATCGCAGAGGGTGGTTGTTAGCCGCAGAGGGTAAACTTTTCATACATCACAGCTATTTAAACTGAGACATGGAAATGAAAAACTACAAATTTTATCTTGCCCCACCCGGGAATTGAACCCGGGACACGAGCTCTCACGCTTACAGCGTAAACACGGAGGGGACTATGGAATGGGTTATGATATCAGACAATCTGGTGATACATTGCAGAAAATGGAGGTGTAATTTATAGGGAGGATTTTGGTGTTAGAAATAGTAAAAGAATCAGCAACTGTGAATGAAATAACAGTAGTATTGTAATAATAGTGTAACGGTATTCCAATTGATAGCTGACCTAGCTTTAGCCATAAAATCGATGATGACCATCGATAACTGATATAAGAGGCAACAGTGGATTACATGACGATGGCTCTCTTTAAGTTGTAAATGAATATAGTAATGCTTGTAAATTAGATGTATCACTAAAAATAAACAATACTTGATCGTTTATTTTGATGGAGGACTGATTTCCTTAATCGTACCTGAAGATGAAAAAGACGATTGCCGGTTTTAGCGACGACAGCGCAATGGTTTTGTTGGGCGTAACGCTATTCTTAGGAGCGAAGGATGGGAGGAGACCGAGAGCGAAGTTCTCTCTGAGCGGTCGGTCGCTTGGCGCCTGGGGAAACCCCTCGTGGACAGCGACCTCCGGCATCCTTCTCACTCCGCCTCTCAGCGAGACTGGAATTCTGCTTCGTTGAGTTTTCTGATGCTATGAGCCTCGAGAGAGACAAGTATTTGCATCCGATTTTGAATCACGAGAACGGCTTTCAAATGTCCAGTTTGGAATTGTGGGTCCGTATCTCCTATATTTTGTTTACAAATGGAAAATTTCAGTTCAGCATTTCATTTGTCATTCATAAAGTACGTTAATTTCGTCAGAATTAGATGTCTCCTCTGCAATCTAAACTTAAAGGAAACCATAGTATATTTCTTTTGTCTTTTATAAGTAGTTTTAGGGCCCATGAAACATGAATTTTGGCTGATCCTAAAGAGATTGTACTTTTGCTCCACCTGGGATCAGCCTACTGTGTCCCTCGCTTAACGTGTGTCCATCACACAGTATTGAGTTTCATTCCTCGTAAGAACATCCGTGGTTCCCCCCGTCCCCGTCCCAAACGAATCTATGTGCGTAGTTTATCAAATGCATTTTTATCCAACCACTATGCTACATTTCAGTTGAACAATTTGTAACTTTATTATCACTGACCACCTTGAGAGTTGCATCCAGCTTTCACATATATTGTTGTCTCCAATTATTGAAGATTTTTTTTCCTTCGTGAATGTTTTCTTTACAATTTATTATTTATTTCTTCATTAGAACTAAATCATAGTATTTGACAAAGATGCTGTTACTAAACAGTTAGAGAAACAAAAGCGGATACATTGTGAGAGGAAATTTTTCCATTTTGTATTTTTTAAATTTTGGAGTCATGTATATGGAAATCTTACGATATATTTCAAGTGTTAAAATGTAATAATTCATCACATTCTGCAAAGGATCCAGGAATTTTATGTTCGAAACATTGTTACTCACTTTCGAAATTACAGCATTACTAAAAGTATTAACGAAATTAATTTGCGCAGCGATGTAATCAATTTGATTGGGCTGCTGTATTCCTAGTTTCCTCTATCTTCTTAATTCCCGACGGACGTTGTAAAAAAGTTCCTCAGCTTACCGTACCGGGTGTCTGTAACGGTTATGCGAGGAAATTCGGTCGTGCCAGACCACGCGGGGCACATCGTGGCTCCAGTTCGCGATTGGTCGAGATATTCAAGAACAGCGTGCATCGTTTCCGACAGACGCCTTCGCCGTTGCGTTTTGTTCGAGCTTTAAATTTCCCCAAGGAACGAACGCTCCGCGAGACTGCAGCGCCCACAGCCAGCGTTCTCTCTCTCTCTCTCTTTCTCACCGTCTTCCCACGTGCTTCGTTCCGACCGCAGCAGCTCTCGATCCAGCGAGCGGCAGGAGCGAAGCGGACATGCTCGTTTGGATATGCTGTCGACACTTCGTCCGTCGTCTCTTGGAACTACATCCCTCCGTCTTGTCTTCCGATGTCGGAACATCAACTATACACATGGGAGTCGTCTAGGGCACCATAACCTGCTTTTCCCTTTAATTACCAATTTTCTCGGACTTGAAATACCTATATTAATTTAAAAGTTATTGTCTCTGAAACCCTTGGATAAAGAAAATAATATTCCAATAAATTTTTATCATTGATATGATTTTCATCCAGAAACCCTTACGCATGAGATGATTCTTCTTTTGTGAATATCGTTCATCGTTCAACAAAATTTTGAATGAAATTTGCGTCTTTCTAGAGTGTGAAATAACAGCCGTGACAAAATTAATGAAGATTCATTCACCCAGAACAGATTTCGGGAAGAAGTTCTGAGTTAAATATAATTCACCAAGTCTCATATTTCGTTCGTAAGAGTAGTTCTCAGAGTTCCAAGTTTCTTTAAACTTCTACCTATGAGCTTCGCTGTTCTTCAATTTTCTGAAGTTTAGATTTTACGAAAATGGTTTGTGAAGGGGCTAATTTAAGCAGCGTCATGTTCGTTATTACACTGGCAATTTCGTCACTTGTGTTCTTCTTGTTTCTTCTCAAGATAAATATAAGATCCAACTATGCAATGGAGTACCGGGGAAAGCGGTTTGTCTCTACGCACTTTCCACTCATTGTCTCAGTGAGGAGGAACAGTTCTGACAATGTTAATGATTTCTGGAAATGTGTGCTCCATAAATATATATATATATATATATATATATAT
>NNCF01129833.1:308120-370736 GCA_002313205.1 Laupala kohalensis | reverse complement strand
ATATATATATATATATATATATATATATATATATATATATATATATATATATATATAATTCTATTAAGAAATCGACGGAAGTTATTTTAATTTGCATATTATTCTAAGCAATTGGACTTATTAATATAAGTGATTATTAATGTAAATGATAATATTTGCGTACCATTCAATATTATCATTTATTTTTAAATAACTTATTTTGTGTGAGGTACATTTTTTAAAATTAATGCAATTTGTTTCTGATCTATTTTATGACTTATTGTACGTTCTCTTATTTGTTGCAGGTAAGCATCTTTCGAACGTACGATGAATCGTAAGTAGTCCATAAATGTTCATATCGAGAACTAAAGGTTTAAAAAAATATATAATGAAAAAACACAAATGTATTTTTCCCTTTATTGCTAGTTAACTCCCGACTAAGAAATATAATTCTTTGATTGTTTTTTTTTTGTGGGGCTTTAGGGATCGTCAACATCGATGTCATTAGAGCCCTTAAAACTTGTGCAGGTAGGGAAAATGCAGTTACGCACTAGTGAGAGCCAACATGACTCTCCCCGCGTGTGGGACTCGCCGAAAGACTCAGCCATACCCACTAAAAACCCTCCTGCATTACAACTCAAAACACAAATTCCAACATATCGCAAACTTTACTTAAAACATTAAAAAAAAAGAAGAGGAAAATGAAAGATACCCTAGCCCGAATAGCGTCGGGATCGAAAAGAACAAGAGGTGACCAAGGGAGGTCAGAAAAGAGAAAGGAAGGAGCATAACACAAGTAAGTGGAAGTAATGCCATTCTCAGCTCGGGGCCCCGTGTTCGCCAAACACGTACTTACTACATGTAAGTCCCCTGGGGGGTCTTTGATTGTTGTACATTTACTGTTAGCTCCTGTACTATTTAGAAATAATATTTGAAACACGATGCAAACTTCCTTCCCCGGTAAAGTACTCGGAAGTTGTGAGTTCAAAATCGCATCCGACACATAGGTACATGGAAATAGGGTATTAGCGCTTCCAACATAGGGAGCCGCGATTGGTCTCTTATCCCCTGAAAGGGATGTGGCAAATGTTCATCGCATAAGACAATGTTGTGTACGGGCTTTGGGAGTCGAGGCGGTTGGTGAAGTGGTAGCATACCTGCGACCAAAGCAGCTGATCTCGGGTTCGAGTCCCAGTCCGTCTGAATTTTCACCTGGCCGTAGACGATGCAAACTTCTCTCCCAGAGTAATACTCGGAAGTTGTGAGTTCAAAAATTTGAGTGAGGTGTCGACTTTTGATTTAGTCATGCCGTAATGTTTCGTAATGAATTAGTTTATTAATGCGAAGCCTCACAAATACGACTCACATCACGTAAAGAGTATATTTGTATTTCATTTTAATAATTTTTCACCGGAAATATTTAGCACATATTCAAGAAACGCATACTATAAGTCTAATTGCTTGGATTTAGGATTTAGTGTGTTCACAAAAAATATGATTGACCCATTAGTATTATGAATAACCGAAGTAAATTTAAAACTAATAATGACAAAGTACAGATGTAGTGATCAGTGAACACGAAGGATTAATAGAATTACGAAGTTCAAGTCAATAAATTAATTTAGGCTATTATTATTAGAATGATTTCCTTGAATTATCATTTCCAAAAGTTTTTTAAAACATACTTCTGTGTGGGCAAAATATATACGTATATTATCTAGTGGAATATAATATAGTTTTCACTTTATTGTTTTAATATTACCACCGATACTCCGTGAATATTTCGTCGCAATTTTAAGTGGCTGTGGAATTTTATGATTTTTTATTGAAGCAAAACCTAAGAAACTGTCCATAATTCTTGTGCCAGAAACACGAAGTTACTTATACATAGGGAATCATCTCTTCCACAGAGACGTCGTCTGCGATGAAAGCAGGCAGCGACGCAGAATTCGTGTTGTCGCGTTGGAAGACGGCTTGCTGTCTGCGCGTTGATGGGAGACGTCGCTCGTACGGAAGAGAAGCTTTGTGGCTCGCTTCAACAAGAAAGGCTGCTACCAACGGGTGTCAGTAGAACGGATAGGGGTTTGAAAGTGGGGAGTAAAGAATACGACATTAAGGAGAAGATGATAGCTGAACAAATGGAAGAAGAGAAGAGTAGGAACCAATAAATGCGGAGATGGCAAAGAAATGATTGGAAATCAAATAAATGGATAAAGTCGACCAGGGATATAAATAAATAATATGACGAAACCTGAGGAGGTGTGTATAAGGAGCGTGGTGATCGAGCGCTGTGTGAGGGTGCGCTGCTGCTATCAGCTCAGTTCAACACGCGTCGCTGGCGGACGGGCGTTGGCCCAGCGGAAGCGGCGGCGCAGCGGCGCGACGACCACCCGACTGCTTCCCTCCTGTGTCTGTTGCTCGCCGCCCCTGCCCCGGACACCCTCTGCGATCTCACACCCCGACGCCATATTCTCCTCCACTCACAGCGACGGCAGCCTCCATCTCACCCCGTGGAGTCGCCCCTTGCGACAACGGACGCACCCCCTCGATGTGCAACCGCCAAACCCCTTGTTCTCTGCAGATACCCCTTGTCTCGCCCTATCGGTTTCATAATGTGGTTTGCTATTGTTTCTCTGCGTCAACCGCCAAATGGATCTGACACTGCCTGTTAATTACCTGCTTGCATGTTGTCGTTTGTGATCTGTCATCCACTGATCAAATCACCTTTTGGATCAATGTATGAAACGAATAGCTTAAGGATAGACACTCTCTGATATTGATAGAGAGAAATGTTGTGTGATGACACGTGTAAGGAAAACACACTTTATGAAACATTAAGTATGGATTTAATATGGAAATATTAAATTAAAGAAAATTAAAGAATTCTTTTTCTTTTGATTTTCACTCTTATTAGTACAAACACTTGAATTGCAGTGAAATATATCTGCTCTGTGTTTAGTTTTACTGTTGGGATATGGTTGCCTCTATAAATCGAAATTTAAGTGTTATACGAGTATGTACTTTTCACGCATATGAAAACAAAAATGCCCAAGGGGTAAAGACATCCGGTGTGGTGCATAAAAAGTTATTCAACATGTTGTTTTACGAACACTACATTATAACAAATACTTAAATAGATCATAACACACACTCCCGTACGCAGCCGAGGCATATCACATATCGTAAATGCATCTACCACTTTACACAGCTTCGTACTATTCACAGTCATCCATCATTTAGTCAAGATCCCTCTGCAAACCAACGCCTTCGCCGACACAGGTTGTCGTCGCAAGCGCACTCCTAAAAATAGCGAGCCTAACGAGTGTAACATGAACAAAATGTAATTAAAACATTTATCGGAAAACGTCGAGGCGAGGGACGTACTGTGCACATTGCCAAGATGGAAGATACGGAGCGACTGGAATACGGGGGGGGGGTCATTGAGCAGGAGGGGGTTGGGAAGGGGACAGATGCTAGCAACAAGCAATATCTAAAGAAACTATCATCTACTTGCATATACGACCTTAAACTGTATAAGAGCATTTACCGACCAACTAATTAAATTTTCTGCCTTGTGTAAAATTTAACACCACAGATAATGAGAAAATGGGTGTTTTAAAATTAATTCTCTGAAGGTTTAAGGGAATTAAACCGCGTATTGTCATTATTGCTTTTATTAAATTACAACTTGTATTAGAAATATTGGAATTTGAGGGATTAAATGATGGAGGAAATAAAGGAATGAATTTCCCCAACAATGTATGAATAGGTATGGTCTTGATATTAATTTTTGGTACCACCAATATTATTTTTCTGATTCATTCAATTGTATATTTTCCATGATAGTTTTTATTATTTTTTTTTTTTTTGTGGGGCTTTAGGGCTCGTCAACATTTTAAGTCATTAGAGCCCATGATAGTTTTTATAGTACTCAAAAACATTTTTAACGCCGAATAGTTAAAAAGTGCGCATGGAGATGTAGAGGACTCTGTGGAGGCTAACTCTCCGGAAGAAGCAAAGAACCATACCATCAATTCCAGTCAAAAAAAAGCGGAAGCAAACGCGGAGAAAAAAAAATCTGGATGAGATGGAGAGGCGATTTAATGTAAATACTCGTAACAATGCCAAAATTGAGTACGATTAAAAAATATTGCAATAATGAATGCTACGAGTAGAATAATGCACAAAACTTATAGTAATTGTTGTATCGAATCAATTATTATGATGGAGACCGAGAGGAACGCATAACCCCCACCTCTCTAAATATACGAGAAAATGTTATCAGTGCTTAGTGTTGCGTCATGATGGCATAGATGAGAAGATGCATAACGTCCTACGAAGTCAAGATCTTGCCACTCCTACTCAAAAACTGGTTCCGGCCATGATATTAGTACAGGAAAAAGAAAAATGGGAGATAATGGTATTAAGCAATGGCTGGGTGGAGTAGAACCACAGAATGTAAGAAGATAGAAATAGTGTAGGGCGCACGTGGAAGGTTTGAAGTTTATGAATGATGCGAGGTTAGATATACGAGGCAGCCTTATGTAGGTAGTGTGAAGTGAAATTTAGTGGAAATGCAGAATTAGAGTTTTTAAAAATTGATGTATGTACCTATCAGGTGATGTTTCTAGGTTCGTATTTTCTTTTTTGAATACGTTATTTTGTTGTGGAATGTTGTAGCATGGAGGTAGGCTTGAGTAAGTTAGTGTCTTGTACAGACGTTTTCAATATTAATTTGTTCACTAGTCGTGAAGTGACGTATCGAATTTAAAAAAAAATACTGTCCATTCAGTATTATACAAATAATTGATTGTGTCTTATTCATTTTAGTTTATATCTTGCTTGATGCATTGAGTAAATAATAACCTGTGACGTTAATGTATTTTGTAAACTGATTGACACTATTTCTTTCGAAGTGAGAGATATGCTTAAATCATACCGGATTTGAAACAAGATCCGAATAATTCTTCATTCCGTTCATCTGTTCCTAAGATCTTGCAGGAATTTCTCCATTGTGATATCGTAATTGTTTCAAGATGATGCTCACCTTTATTAATGATTATCTCCAAGTTCACCAGACCGGTTTGCTAATTCATTATGAAAACAAGCATATTTGAGGTTATGACAGGCAACGGGTACCTGTCTTACAATGCTGAAACAATATCATCGTGAAGTTGCGGAAGAAAAGATTATCCAACTCATTTAAGTTTACTCAAAACATCATATTAGAGTGATCTAACTTTAAAATATTACTCATTCAGAAATTCAGTAATATGGCAATCCATAACAATCACTGGTAATGATGGTCTTTAGTCGACCACAAATCGACTCACTCATACGTACATAGAAAGAGAAATCTCATACTTAGAAACAGAAAAGGTATATTTGATAAATAAACAATCAAGTGTTTTATCTCAAAAAAAAAAAGGAAAATAAAACTATTTTGCTTAAGAATGAGACCACGACCAAAAAAACGATTGTTTTCCTTAAACTCTAATCCTTTAAATTTCATTGAAGTAGATTGAACCGTTTTCGAGATAAGTGTCATAATGAATAATGGAAATATTAACTAAGAGTTTTATACACAGGAAATTTAACACGTTGAAATTACAGACGTTGAAATTTTAATGCGAATAAAAGCGAATAATTTATACGAATAAAAGCGAATAATAAACAATCTAGTGTTTTATCTAAAAAAAAAAGGAAAATAAAACTATTTTGCTTAAGAATGAGACCACGACCAAAAAAACGATTGTTTTCCTTAAACTCTAATCCTTTAAATTTCATTGAAGTAGATTGAACCGTTTTCGAGATAAGTGTCATAATGAATAATGGAAATATTAACTAAGAGTTTTATACACAGGAAATTTAACACGTTGAAATTACAGACGTTGAAATTTTAATGCGAATAAAAGCGAATAATTTCAAAATTCACTTGAATCATATTGTCTCGTTTTCCCGATGACGGCAAGGTACTTTTGATTTGAATTTAACATTTCCAAATCTAGAACGACATGAAGGTTTGATGTCAAGTATTCTTTATAATACGTTGAATAATGATTTTCATCGATTTCTAGCATGTCAGTTTCGGTAGTAATTATGTTATGTTAGTGGTAACTTAAATATATACTCCATTTTAAGTTACATCAGCACATGCTATAATACAAGTAAGTCGTTAAACATCACATCTTTCATTGTTACACGAACCACTTCTTGGTGAAGAACGCGAATGGAGGTATTAAAAAACAAATCAACGAGCATCACGTCAGAAATGAAAATGTTTTCAAAACCAAGAAATAAAAAATAAATCGTTAGTGTTGGTAAAACTATATGCCCTAACAACGTTTAAGAGCTCTTAATAATATTGCATGTGAAAATTTATTCTTCATTTTATTTTATTTCTTCGACACACTTCCATCTCTCAGAGTTCCCACTTAAGAGCTTCGCTGGTGGGTTCTTGGGTCCGCGCCCCAGCCAGGTTCCAAGATTGGTACATTGTTATTCGCAATCCAATACTTTTCTTATAGGACAATATCGAGGTTTATATTTTAAGTGGTATAATTTACCAGGTATAAATAAAAATTGTGATAGCGCACACATTTGACTCGAGGGATACACTGTTAATTTTTTTATACAGTTTGTGTGCATTAAACATCATAAAAGTGTCTAATAAAATGTCTTTGCCGTTCTTTTATAACAATAATTTGCTCTCATTTTCTCATGACTGATATTTTTAAGTGATGGATATAGAGATTCAGTGATTCTGTATTTAGTATTTCACAGACTATCAATATACGTTCATTAAATTGGCTCATCTGCTTCTGGGTAATAAACCTGCAGCTTGATCAATTAAATTTCAATTAGTAGTGATATGGAAATGATCGATAGCTTTTGGGATCGCTCCGTGTTTCCCGTGACTCCTACCTTTTTCGTAAAATGAGATTTGACGACTCTTTGTATTCGTAGACCCGAAACGCTTCTGTGGCTTTGCACATCCGGAGCGACCGCGTTCAGCGCTTTGTGAAGGCCGCAGCGAAGGATGAGTGAACCTGCAGCCCTCACTGTCGACACCCGAGGGGCGCCCACTGCCTAACTCACGCCCACATGCTACTGGTCCCTGTCGCTGCCTGCACCTTTGTGTGCTCCCCCAGACACGGACGATTTCACGGTACTTCGCGCGTCCCCTTTTATCTGCATCTCGATAGAAAGCGCCGCAAAGGAATAGAGGTGACCGCTCCGACTCTCCTCTGTGTCGTCGTTTTGTGGCTGTAAATGAGAAGATTTTTCATTTTGGCATTCCATACACCTTGCTGCGACTCGTAAACCATCGTACGTCAATGTGATGTGTTCTTTTTCTATTTTTTGTAGTGTGGGAATCAAGGAACTCGAGTGAGATAAAAGAGAATGTTTCTCAGAATGTTTTAAAGGCTGAGATTTTTCTACGTTGTGAGATGATGCGCACATGCCAAATACTTATTCCTTTTTATCCACAGTGAGAGATTAGTATAAGCGGATTCTTAG
Source organism: Laupala kohalensis (assembly GCA_002313205.1). Lineage (NCBI taxonomy): Eukaryota > Metazoa > Arthropoda > Insecta > Orthoptera > Trigonidiidae > Laupala > Laupala kohalensis. Next base: position 363,236 of record NNCF01129833.1, on the reverse strand, counting down.
TGAACTTTAATGATGTCCAATTGCAATTTTTATCTAGCGCAGAGTGATGTGTGACACCATCACCAGAGCCAGAGTTTCTATATTCGTCATGTCGTCAGTCTGGTAACATCGGAAGAGGCCACTTCCATCTTCTTTCTCTTTCATTTCTTTCTTCTGATGTCACCGTTATGTGAAGGTTCATTTTTCTCCAGAGCCGTCGCTGCCGGTGCCAGTTGTGCAGTCTTGGCCTTTTCTGTCACCACCAATGTCACTGCGTTTTCCGTAGTAGCCACCTTACTAACAAACTGCTGCCGCCATCCTTTCATCTCCCTCTCTATTTCTAGCACACACTAAGTCTACGATCACATATTTTTACTCGCAGTTAGCTGTTTTGTCCTTTGTACCAAGCCATCTCCATCACTCTATTTTGCAATTGTATTCCCAAAGGATTACAAACATTTTAAACATTTTTTGCGTCACCGAAGTCGTAGGGTAACGATTACTTATAAATGGAGAGTCCCACATCAGGGATGCCTTAGTAGAAAGACAATTATAGAAAAATAAGTGACCAGAAAACAACCATAGTCTCGTATGGTTCGGATGTGTTGTTGTAAAAGAAGCGAACGTTTCTAAAAATTATTTTAGTTTAGAAAAAAGTACTCTACAACACGATGCAAAAAATTGGAGTGATTTTTCAGCTCAATCTTGATTTTAGTTACGGTTGTTTGATTTTGGTTTCTTTCCATCTCCTATCCACGGCTGCACAACCGCTTTTGTCTCTCGTTTCTTTCCTTCTTGTCATCCCATCCACAACCTCGTTCACATTCTTCGTTATTCCTTTATTCGAACTCTAGCGCGTCTCCATTCGTATCTATGCGTCCTACGGACTTCTCTTCTCCTTGAGGTCCGCCTCAAATGTCTGAGCCACATTCTCTCCAACGTCCGTTCCGTCCTCGCGTCGCTGCGAAGCGATTCCAGCTGTGAGGCTAATGGAGCCACGTGCCGCATCTCTTCCCGCAGGTAATTACATCGGAAGGGACGGAAGAACGAAGCCTGAGGGTCAAGGCAGGAGCATCGGAGCATTCACACTGTGCGAGATGATAGACGGAACGTTTTAACCCTGATCCGATTAGCGCAACGCTACGACAGGTGCAGCTACCACTGTTGTCACCGCTGGTCCTGCTCTTATCGAAGGCCACTTCACTGATCGCGACGCACGTTCTGTGATTCGAAGACATCGATTGTAAATGGAGGGATTTCTCAAATTTTCCTTGATAATTATTGAAAACCACACGGTATGAATTATGCGTAATGCAAAAGTCGCGGACATCCCTTTCGGGGCGCTTTCTCTAGCAAATTCTAAGAAATAAAAATTTAAAAAAAATGTATTTCAAAGATTTTTTTATTTAAATGAAATCAATTGGACGTTATTGATTCTACGTTGTACCTATGTATATTAATCCTCGAAGTGGTTGCGTCCAATCTAAAGATGGTATTTTTTCGGTAATTTGGATATCAACGTTCTACATATCCTAAAACATTTCCTCTGATTTTCTTTCGGACTCGTATAACCAACACTGTCCATGCCTTCTCCGTTTCCACACTAAATCCCCTTTTGGCATCGAAATTAACGGCATCCTCTTACCTCCATACATGAGTGATTCTCGCATTTCACCTGTTGTCTGCTAGCTGCTTTGCGGGGCACATACTTCTGTGTCTCTTCAGGAGAAACTGTCCAACGCACGAGCTTCAGTCGGACTTCACATTCCGAGGACACATTTATGCAAAATTTGTTGCATATTACTAAACGATGATAGCTGAAAAAGTAACGAGGACTGGGGCACTTCTTCTTCCATCTCATTCAAGAATATCACAAATAGGAACATGATGTTTAGAACTTAATTCTAATAGTTTCTTAAGAGCCAAATTGATTACAGTATCATTTATTCATTCATTTTTTAAATTGTTATCCCTGTACTTCTTGTCATTACTGGGATTCTTCACAATAATTTTATTAAAGATAACAATAACATTCAAAGGTGATAAATATACATCCCATTTGTGTTGAAACGATACTTCCTGGATACTTCGTTGGGTGGGATGTATACTCCCGATGGTAATCGAATGGTTTATGGTAGATCTATTAAGAATCATCGTAATAGATTTCTCATTTTTCCTTATCGTATGTCTCAGAAGAAGCCTGAGAGCCCTCACGAAACGGGGAAATGGTGAGGTGTACCCTAGAAAGTTTTGAAAAACTTATGGAAGTTGTCAGTCACGCTACTTGGCAAAAAACAACAACTGGAAAACGTTTTTTATTTTCACATTTTTTATTGTAAAAAATGTTTTCTTTAATAGTTGTCCCTTCTTTTAAAGGGGTTGGACATGGAGGATGATAAGATGCCTCTCTTTTTTTTTATTTGGCAGGGGAAGGTGCGAGATGCTGTTCCTGACACACCTCCCCGATGCAGATGATCCATGAATGATATAAGGGCGAATGATAGGAGTTAATGATGTGGTGGAATGAAAGGCAGGGAAACGGGAGTACCCCGAGAAAACCTGTTAGGAACCCTGCTTCGTCTACCACCGCTAATTCTTCTTGGCTCATATAGTGTTTTAATCAACGACATCTGAGGTAGAAGGCGAGTACGCTAGACACTACGCCACGGATCGCCATTATTAAAATCCAAGATGTACCATTTAAATTAAATTTTATTGAAATTGTTTATCGTTGTTTATTCATTATTATTGAAATTGATTATGGTATGAAATTGTTTGTCTTTTAAATTTCATTAAACTGGGAGTTCTCTTTGTACTGTTAACTACATTTATGTTTAGGAAAATAGCGATTAATATCTTTTCATCCAAGTTGAAATCTACTTAATAGATTCGGAAAATAGGTTTTTCGGTATTATGTGGTCCGGCAAGTGTGTTACAAGCAACGAATGTTTAACTTCTCCAAACATAATACCTTTTCGGTGGCCGTGGATTTAGTAATGAAAATGAATAATGAATATTCATTCGTATTAATTTATGAAGAAAGAGTATTAAAGTGTATTTAATCATTTGACTTGCTTCATTAACAATATCAAAGATATTGCAGTGCTTTTAGTGAGAGAGGAGAATTGGTTAGTCCAGTTTGACTCTCATTTGAGCTTCTGTATTCAGATCCCACCTGCTCTGAATGTAGTAGAGTTTAACCGCTCTAGCTGTCGCTACTGTCGCTCTCCTTCCTCGTCGTTGAGAAACTGTTTGAGGACAAGAAGAGCCGCAGACGCCGCCGCACTTTTCAACTTCTAAAGTCTGTGTAAACATGGACAGAGTGGCTTCTCCTCCTGAAAACGTAACCGCCATCGTCGTGTACATGTATAAATAAATCAGGACGGTCTCCGTCGGCAAGGACAGTGACGGCGCGCTCTTTAGCTCCTCTGTGGGTGATCCAAACGGAAGGGGAAGGGTGGAATAAATGGTTTCAACTTAGCTCCTTTGCGTTGGGAATATTCCACGGGTGTTGTTTCATTTAGGTTTTTTCATCGTAACGAGCTCCATGCTGCGAGATACATTTCCTTCATTACGTGTAATTTAGAACAGCGGACACATGTTTTGAAGTATTCATTGTAGTTGTGTGAAATACACTGAAGTGTTGAAACACTTTTTGTGACTCCATCAATGAAGACTAATGCATTGAAGTAAAATGCGTGAAATATGTGTCTTTTTATATTGACCTATCGCTTCGAATAAAAGACGAGTAAAGCGAAATGAATTAATTTAATGAAGCTAAAAGTGGTGAGTATGATTCGTGAGGATTGTTTCTGAGTCTCTGTTTATAAAGCGTGACAAATTGTTGAGGAAAGTTATCACTCTGACGAGCTTTTCATGCTGATATGATTAGTAGCTTTCCTCGATCTGAAACCTGACTTCCAAAGCGCCTGTTTCTCGATTGCTTTGTATCATCTCCTTACCCTTTCACCTCCGCATTCCCATCCCTCTACGTTCCATCTTTTACTTTTCACTCTTCTCCATCCTTGTACTTCGATTACTCTTCGGCCGCGTCTCTTTTGTTATCCTTGTGCACTTCTCAGTCTCCCGTTCCTTTGCTTTACCTTTCATCGTCACCTCCTTTTCGCAGCTCACTTCTGCGAGCTCTTCCACTTCCGCCTACTCCGTCTGCCATCCGTCGTGCGGTGCTTGATTAATTTCTTCGCCGCGCCCGTGCTCACGGCGCTATTGATTTCTCTCATTCATTAGTAAGACCGTGCTGTGCACCGCGCTGCGCCTGTCTCGATTTTGTTGTTCCTGTCGCCGCAACAGCGATGGTCGCCCGTCAGCGCCCTTATGGGCCTCATCTTTTCAGGTTCACTGCCTGGGGCAGGTGACGACAGTCTGAAATACAGGAGATATTTATATTACATTTATTTCACGGCGGGAAAAACTGGAGACGTCGTTTGGAGACTATTCCGTGGGTCATTTAGCGTGTTTCACCTTTTGCACACCTTCAGTCGTGTTCACAGTGCAGTTATATCACTGAAGCCTTGAGCGATTATTCCTCCTCGCGTCGTACACTGGGCCAAGAGAATATTGATCCATAAACATAACCGTTTGTCAAAATGAATTCGGAGCATTTTCCAAGTTTTAACCTCAGAGATACGTTTCAGCGTCTCATGTCCGTGGAAATGGTGTGTATTTTGTAAGAGCAGGAAATAGACGTTCTTCGTTATTTCGCGAAATATCACGAATATATTTCATTTGGTGCGATGGAATTGTTGGGAGAAATGAAGACCTTGCCCCGTGAACTAAACAACTTGTCTATGTAGACTAAGATGCGAGTATCTTCGTGTTCATATTTCAAATTATTCATCGATTTTAAATGTATTCTAATTATTATTTTTACTTTTCACCTAAAAAGCGTGATGTGGAATAAACTGTGTGACTTTTCCGGGGAATTCTATCTATTAATTGCATTTATATCCACACAGTCTCATCATGCTTTAAACGCCATTTATGTAAACATTGGCTCTATTATCATTTGATTGGTTTGCTGGCTTTAACACTTTCTCCGTGATCACAAGTGAATATGAAAGTTTTAGGGTCTCTTTTTTTCTAGAATTAATGGAATATCACACGAGTTAAATTATAAATTGAATTCTTACAGATTCACGCACATATTCAAGAACAACAAATTCAAAGAACAACAGTACAAAAATTGTCATTTATGTAATTCACATTTTTATAGAATTTAAATTCGCAACACATTGTTATCAAGAGATAAATTGTAATCTTTTATATTTAAAATTGATTTTTACTCCCTGAAATAAATGTTTATATAAATATCTGCAGCATTTTGAGAAAGAAAATGAAACTCTTTATTTTTTTCTTTTACCAACTTATCGCATTTACGTTCTTCTTCTAATAAATTCTACTTCCTGACTACAAAGGAATTTCAGTGCGCATGTGTAGAAGTTTTTATTCGCGAGAGTGAGTTTCTTTCTCTGCACTCTTGCGAGCTAGTCTATTTTTTTAGTTCGCTTCTTTTTTTTCCATTTCCGCGAGATTCTTGTGCTTCGCATATTTTTGAAGGGATTGTCTCTTTTCGGCTTCTATACCATTCGGATCAGTTCTTTTTCAGTCGCTCACATTTACACGAAACACGTTCTTTGCTGCCACATGCAGTTCCGACCTGTCTCCACTTACCTTGAACTTCATATAATATTGTAGATGAGAAAAGAACTTCTCTTTTATGTGAAAACGTTGTGAGCTTTTCTCATTTCTCACTTGTGAGCGCTCCTTTTATTCAGCAAGATATCGTTTCGAAAACTCAATTCGCTAAAACCTGAGAAGTAGAATATCTTTGACTATTTCCCGATACATTTCATTTTTCTACACTCAATTGGTCCAGCGGAAGATAAAACGACAACCCTTTTTCTACAGTAACTGGTCTTTTCTCCGAAATGAAAGACGAAAAAATTTAACTAAATTGTTATGAATTCGCAAAATACAGAAAACCAAATCATTTCGAACTTAACTTTCTTTTATATGTGATGTAATGTAAAAAGCTAATTCATATCATTATTCCAAGTCTTTTTGTTGTGTCTTTTTGAAATTGATCCTTTTTTTGCTACAAAATGCTTGAGATCCTACTATATGCTACTGAAAATATTCTATCAGATGTATAAAAAATCATTAAAATAAGTTAGTTTCAAATTGAACAGATTACATTTAGACGTTTTGGAAATACACAGTTTTAAGTAATTTATCTTTTTAAACATTACTTTCTCAAATTGGTTTGCGACTTTCTCGTCATTAACCTATAATCAGTATATATAATTTTATTTTTAAAGTCTTTTATTAAAATATTGTTTTTAAATCAGCTGAGATTATTAGCTATTTTGAACAAGTGTCACTCAAAAGTATTATAAACACCTGTCAACTTTACCTTGTCGTTGTCCGTTGTTTTTTAGTTACTTAGCTCTGGTCATGTTATTGATATTTTAATTCTTGCAGTCTGTTTTATCATTTTTATTTCACAAGTTCAAACGTTTTGACTCATTTAAACTTCTCGCAGGATCTCGATTGTCAAATAATTGGATGACTTCCAAGTGTTGAAGAACCTTTCTTCATGCTTTCTAGCGAACTTTTCACATTAACAATCTTAAGGTTTAATTATTACAATTTGTCAAGAAGTAGTCAAATTTTGGTATGACCACATAAATGGTAAATCGTATGATAATTGTCAATCTCTGTAGTGTTATTCATTATTTTTAGTATTTTATTAACATTATTTTGTGAAATCGTAGCAATGGCAATTAATGAGAATATACACACGTAAAATAAAGATATGCCGTGATAATTATTAATAAGGTTTTGAACAGTTATAAAGCAACATTGTAGGGGAATAAAATTAAAACTCCATATTAATATTTATTATTTATTTATTTTATGTTTTTTTGCGTGGTTCAGGAAGCCTACTCCTCCACCTAACCGTTGGACTTGGGAAAGGGCATTGGGAAGGAGAGACTTAGACTACAAACTTAGAAAGATTGGCACTCCAAAATACCTCTTCGATATCATTAATAGCTTTCTAAAACATCGCTCCTCCTCTGTTAAAATAGGGGACATAATATCTAATCCCCGCCTTTCCACTTTCTCCAACCCTCTTTAACATTTTCGTAGCCGATATCCCCATCCCAAATAACGCTAACATAGCGACATTTGCGAATGATACAATAATGTTCTCAGCACATAGCGATATAAATGTTCTCGCATCACATATACAAACCTCATTGAACGCTATAGAATATTGGACTAACAACTGCAAAATCGCTCTAAACCCTAGCAAATCCCAGTCCAAAATATTCACTCTACGCCCAGTTTCCCACCCACCTCCACTCTCACTTCAATCAGAAAATATCCAATGGACGACCCTCCGAACGCCAGTAAAATATCTTTGGATATTATTAGACACAAAATTAAACTGGGACCCTCATATAATAAGCAGACTTAATATGGCTCATCAAAGACTACATCAATTAAAACCCATCATCCACAAAAAATCACCCCTAAAGTTAGAATGCGTCCCCTTAATATATAAAAGTATATTTCTCCCATGATTACTTTATGCGAGTCCGATTTGGGGCTACGCATCAAAAACACATATAAATAAAATCCAGATATTTCAGAAAAAAATTCTAAGAAAGATTCTCAACATGCCATGGTACATAAAAATAGAAACATTCATAAAGAACTATAATTTTCAATAATAGAACAGTCAATAATAAACTCCTCAAACGATTTCTACTCTGGTCTTCCTCATATCTGGTGCCCTTCACTACAAACTTGGAATTTCCTCAAATTTACCCGCATTATAAATAGATACCCGTATCATAACTTTCTCATCCACATTAGCAATCCATAAGAAACCCAAACCCTTCTCATAATCAATTAATCTTTTCAATTCTTTCAATTTAGTTTCACTTGGAGGTGTCCATTGACTTCCCCATTCAATCATTTCGGCATGCTCTCTGCATTGCAAATTCGAACGTCACCTGTAGAGCAGAAATGCTGTGCGGTGTGTTTTGTACCCAAAAAAAAAAAAGATGTTGGGTTGCCGGGAAATATATGGTACCGAACAAGTTTTGTAGGGAAAAGGTGAGGGAAACCCCACCTCACCTAGTTCGGCGAGCAGGGTTTGAACCTACGCTTTACCGATTAGCAGGATCGTGGAAGCGAAGACGTTACCACTAGACCACAGCTGTTTGTGTATGTATGTGTATATATGTGTGTATAAGTTTAGTTAATAGTAAGGAAAACTTTGAAAATATATTCAGCATATAAATGTAGTATTATTGTTTAACTAAATTTCATTTGATAAAGACATCAAACTAATTTAAAATCATTGAATATGTCATGGGATTAGTTAAACCCGTGAATCACTGTTTTGATATAAGGACTTTGAAATGATATTTAAGTTTAGTATCCTCAGAGCGGAAATATTTTCAAACTGCAGTTTTTCTCAATTTATTATTATATTTATTAAACTATTTCTAAGCTTAGAAACAAAGATTGACATCATGCTTGAACTCATTTTATTACGATGTGAGTACTTCAGATATATAAAATCATTTCGTTAAACACAAAAAATAAAAGGTAAACTTCTATAGTAATCCTTTGGCCAATTGCCAATCTGTCTTTATAGTTTTTGGCGTTATGAGACGATTTTTCTTTTCTTAATAATATCTCCCAGATAAGACAAATTATTTACTTCTTAAAGTTAAAAATTCTGAAGGAAGTTGAAAATTATTTGTTAACGCAAACAAAATATATAAATTATGAGATTTTCATGTATTTTATTATCTAGTCTGTACATACGTTTGTTACGACAGAATGATTGTTAATTTTCTTTATACCGATATTTGTCTGAGGCAAATTTAATTAATTGTTCGTTGTGAAATATTATTTTTGTACCGTCAAACAATTTAATCAAGTTTGTTGTTGTTGTTGTTATTATAATGTGAATTAATCCTGACATATCTATATTTTCTTTCGACATCACCATCCCTAATCACAGGAACGCGATGACAATATGGAGGACACACATCGCGCACGACACTTCATGCACGGACTTTTCCCACGCATATACATTAAGATATACATAGAAACAGTGTCTGCAGTAATAGATTATCACCATACGATAAGCCTGTGAAAGCGGTAGAACGTGCTGAATCAGACGCACCAACATAACCAATGAACAAACAAACTGTGAGTCCGTTGTTATCAATGTGTCTTTTCCTACAGTGAGTTTGTTTCTATTTAAAGCCTGCTGCTATCGTGTTTTCGTGAGTTTGATGCGCATTAATTTGCATCGATATATTACTTTCATTTAAATTAATTTATACGAATGGATGATGTTTTTATATTGTGCGAGTTTTTAAAAACATAAGAATACACTAAAATCTTGTGAATGTTTTCGTAAATTATAAATCTGTCTCTATGTGACATTATTGTAAAGGTCACTCGTTATGCTGTTTGATACAAGTTGTAGCTGTATGTGTATATATCGTGTCTCGACATACTGCTTGTGATTCTAAATCGCTTTCCTCCGTTCGATAACGCTGCCTTCCTGCAGTTCCCTCGTCGCCATTCGTCTTCGTTTCACAATCGCTATCATGGCGACGGCTTAGTACTCTCCGCTCCGTTACTTGCATGGAAATGCAATCGCACACGGGCTATGGCATTCCATTCGCTTACATTATTGGGTAACATCGATCTTCGATTTCCTCGTAAGTCTATTGTGTATGTTTATGAGCATTTGGATTAGTTTCTGAATCGAGTTCACTTTGGGTCGAAATCGTTACATACCGTTTGACAATAAGGTAGAGCAAGAGCGTAATTGATAAATTCTCACACCTTCTCATTCTGAAATTTGATTTATTCCAGCAATAGCGGTGAAATATAATGACATACCTTTTTATTGCATGAGTTGACTTAGAATTATGCGGAATAATGCAATAAAATTAAGAAACAGTTGTATTTAAATAGTTATATTTTCATAGAAAGTTAACGTTTTAAAATTTAGATGACTCCTAATTTATTGCTTTTAATTTTATAATATGTCTTTTAGATATAAAGTTAGTAAAATAAAATTGGGATCATTTATTGATTTGATTGATGTTATGTTAAATTTGAAGTGGAATTTTACGGAATGAATCGCATTGTTGAAGACTAAAAAACCTGCACATTTTCAGACTCGCAATTATATGGTAACCCCATTTTTTGCGCAGTTTCCACTTAGAAACATTACACTTTACACATCGGTACATTACACATTTGGTTCAATTGCATTTATTAAAGTATGTAATATTCCTAAAATATTAAAATTGATATATTATATAACGTTATTTCAATTTTACTCCTGTACTTATTTATTTTCTGTTGGTTTTTACATATACAGGAACCCACATCCAACTTCAAAATCCAATTAGTTTTCATTTCCTTAAACTGACTTGAGGATTCTGTATCCCTAGAATTAATTGCAAGACGGAGTTACGAGTTATGGCATCCCGCTCTCTTTCCCCTGTCACAACATGTTACGAGGCACGAACTTCCTGGCGAGGAGAGACAGTCCTGAAAAGCTAAACTGTCGAGGGCACTTAGAAGCCCGTACGACCACACCGGGTGGCGTCCGTTCCTGGAGAACAGATTTGTATGCGGCGTGTAAACGAGTTGCCGCACTGTCAACATAAACTCGATCCACTGACCGTGTAGTCACCGGACAGGTCTTAAGCAGGTCCACCACTGTTCCACTACTTGTATACATTCAATCCTTTTAAGCTAATACTTTTTCTTTCTAAATAGTATCACCAATGTCTCCTTTTTCAGACCCAAACAAGTTTCAGTTCTAAACCAAATTCTTCTGTTCGATTGAAGACGAGTTTCTTCCTTCTGTTTGGCCTCCTTACTTTTTATCTTGTTACACTGTTTGCACTTAGCAATCCAATTTTTAATTCACGATAATTCTCTTTCATTGTGTTAATCAGTATTTTTCCTTTTTAAAAATTGATTCACTTCTCAGAGATGAAGTTATTAGTAAAAAATAGTACAATTATACAGCCACAAAATTTTAACTTCAAGTTTCAAAATTAAGACTCTGCTGAATCAGCATTTTAAGGAATTTCTGAGTCAAGGAATGTTCTCCGTGTAGTTGGTTTACATTGATGATAATTTGTAAATATCGAAAGTAAATTAAAATTCATAAATTATTTCAATGCATCCTTCTCTTTGTCCTCTTACTTTAAAATTTTATTTATTATTTCTCTATTACAGCTCAATGGAAAAATCTAAAAGGTAATATTTAAGAGTGTTCTTAAAAATTCTCTAAATTCGTTCACGATTTCTTTAAAAACGCCTAAATGTCTAATTCAACCACAATGACAGTCTCTTTAAGGCATCCCAATGTAGCATATAAGCATGTCTCTGAACTATCTCTTGTCGATCTCTGCACTTTCGGGTTCCAAAATTAGATCAATTACGGAAACGACTATTTGTCGCAAAAAGCGAATGAGTAAAATCACAATACAAACGATAATAACAAATTTTTCCCGAATTTCTAATATTTTACGACATAATACACAAATCACAATAAACATAGTGTAACGGCGAATAATATAGAAATAGCAAACTGTGGGGGCAGAATTTAAAATGCTAAGTCATCAGATTATTGGAAATGTAATTTAGTCTTTAGCCGCGTCCTATTGCCCTTTAAAGGAAGAGACATTAATCGTGTATTTAATGTAGTTCTGAATGAACTACTTGAGAAACATAAATAGTCATCATTAAATGGGTTTGAGAGTAAATTTGTTTCTAAAATGGAGCAAAACTGAATAGCAATTTAAGCCCTTGATATTGTGAAATACAAAAGTGTACGTTATTTATCTCGCGAATAGTTAGGAAACATTCATCTCATAACTATTTTCCAAGCACACAATTTTCCGAGAATGTAAAACATTACCAACATTTACTTAACATGAGATCTCCAAACTTAAGCCATACACGTTCAAACGATATTCTTATGTCAATGTTTAGTGAAGTACGGTACGCAGTTTATTATTTCTCGACAATTGTATTGTTTATACTCAAATTTTAGTCATTTTGCTTCATAAAATTAAAAAAAATACTTTAAAAACTTCAAAATTATCCTTTGCAGACCCCATTTAGTCCTGGACAATCAATCTTCAAACCTCTTCTTTGATCTTGTGGACCTAGACAGATAACTTCCTCGCAATAGTTTTACCAAATATATATGGACTCGAATTCTTACTGAGAACATTTTTAATAAGCAAATAATTAAATTAAATTAGTGAATGTCAACATAGAATTTTTTGATAAGAATACTAACTAATTTCTATGTTGTTGTGTTCTGAGAAAATAAGTAAACATGTAAAAAATGTGGCTAATGAAAATATATTTTGTTTAAAAAAATGTAAATCATTATTGTAGTTAATTTTATGTAATATTTTGTCTGTAGCGTCTAATCTCTTTGAACCACGTAATCTGCAAGCGACTGTGGCTAGTGGCCGACGCGAGCCTTTTCGATGCTCTCGATTCATTACAACTCGCGGGTTGAGCGGAGCCAACGCCAGAGGCAGCTTCAGCTTCGCCCAAAAGGGTCTCATTCACATTCCGTCGCCTTTTCCCATCCGCGCTCGTCCCTTTGCTATTTCCGGACTGCGACGCGAGAATTTGCAGGGAAACGAGGTTTATTGCGGAGTAATGCTTCCTCCTTGCGAGTCATCGCAGGCGGCACGCGAAAGGCCTGGCAAGAGTAACGTTCAACGACCTCCAGAAGACTTAGCAGCGACATTGTAGAACTCAAGTAGGTTTACTCTTCACAAGACTACTCCATTTCCTTTAAGTTAAGCTAATTTTCTCATTCTATCATCACAACATTCATTGATAGGCTGTAACAGTTTTCTTACACTAAATTTTCCCAAGAATCTGAATATGCCATAATTTTGAAGCTTCGGACCACTAATATGGCAACTTTTAACTTCTGTGGAGGGATATTACAAAAATTCAAATATTCACAAGAAATATTAAAGAAATTTTGTTCTTAAATGTAGATATAATAAGAATAACGTGGAACCAAAATAAATAAATAAAGGAGAAAACCGAGATATAGGGATTGCAATTTTGTTTCGAGTTTTCAATGTTCATCCAAGAAAGAACTTAATAAGTTATAAGCATATTTGATTTGCAAAATGTTCAATTTAATTTATAAATTTTGGAAGATTTTAAAATTAAAATTATGTATTTTGATATGCATATAGAGAAATCCACATTTTAGAAAATATAATTGTTTTCTTTAAAAGTGATGAAAATGAGAATTTGTTGTTAAAAATCGCAGATCACATCTTAAAAATTGAAAATTTGTGTGAATCGTAACTTTAGGATATAGAACTAATGTTTGGAACTAATATTTACCAGTGTTTGAAACTAATACTTACAATCCTGATCCATTGACGTGGAATCGCCTCGATATATTGAAACCACATGATATAAGCTCGTATGTAAAGTATTCTGGTTATTCTGGCACGCCTCTGCAAGTCTTGCATTGCTATCTGGATTTAAATCTGCAATTTTAGTGGGAGTTATTGTCCTACAATATTAATCTATAACTTTTTACATAGGAACTTCATACATAATATAAATCTAAAACCTTTTTGTCAAGAACGGTGTTAACGATTTTGAAGAAATTCACAGGATATGGGGAGAGAAAACGATCGAAAGGTGATCGAGTTTCCGAGTAGAATCGTTTTAGTACTTCTATAATATGAGAAGATGCATTATGTATTCCAGAGATTAGACAACTCGATCAACATAGTACAAGGGGACAAAGATGTAATTTTGTATGATTTAAGCTCAGTGACGGATAAAAGTGCATGTATGTATTGACAATGAACAAACTATTGTAAAGTATTGGACCATAAAGATTGGATAAGGATACTGAACGTATGGACGATATTGATAATGAACAAACTATTGGAATAATTACGTACTTAAAGTACATCCAAGGGAAGGATTTTCATAAAAATTATCTGATGAAAATAAAATTGATCAAAAATTCTGAGTTGTACTCGTTCTTGACACCTTTTAAAAAAATTAGAATTGCTTGTCAAATTCATATTTTCCCCGAAATGTATGTAATATTCAGAATAAAATAAAAAATAGAATGATAATTATCTTTTTTTCTTCATCAAATTCCTCTTTTACTTCTTACAAGTGTATAAAGGCAAACAATGACCATGTCGGGTGTGGTTCTCGTTTCAGTTCTCATTTGTCAATTTCTTGAACACATGAATAAATTTGAATTGCCACTTATTATTTTCTTAACCTTCAAACTTATTATCTCAGTATTCTTGAAGTTGTTAAAAGAAGCGATATTTCGCAGTCAAATATTATTACCGAAGACCTTAGAGAGTGTCATTCTTTTAATAATTGTAATAATTTAGAGATAGATGATTGTTTTAATAGCTCATAGAAAAAGTTAATAGACCTAGCGGTTGTATATTTAACTTTCTTGCTTTAATTATCCAGCGAAGTTACCCCGACCGCGCAAACAAAGAGACGTCTCGTTGCCAAGTTGAAAATAAGAGTGCCGTCGCGCCGCACGGTGGAGTTAGTCTTAAAGCAACAACTGTGCACAAGGAAGTTGGCGAAGGCACCGTATATCGCAGGGGATTAGCGTGGAGCAGCACCCACCAAGCTGGGCCTTTGGAACGGAGGCGGTGCTGAACAGTGCGGAACTCAGGACTCGCCAGCTTAGCGTCCGCTCTACTAAGCCTCAAGACGTTCATAAAGCATTTTAGTAGGCTACAACCGCTCTGCAGTAGCTTCCACTGTGTTTCTATCAGGTCTCAGGTTCTTGAAAAGTGTAAACTTCTAACAAGGGTAATAGGTTATTTTCACTTACGTAGGTTTTAATATATTGTACAGTATACGACTCATTAATTTAATCATTATTAAAATAAATATATTCATGAACACTGTTTATTTAATCTCGTTTTAATCTGATTTAAAACCGTTTAACGTATAAATCATTTGTAATAAATTAAAAACAATACAACAGAACATTAGAATCCAACTAATTTTTACTTGCGAAGTTAGCCAAGTTCGCAGTTGAAACGATTTTGAACAATACATGTAGTAAGTCTCCCTTGTGATGTTGATGATTTATATCCCAAAGTGATATTTCCTTCTCCGATCTGTCAGTTGAATGCTGTTTTATGAGAATTACATGAATGAGCTTAAGAAACTAGAAAACATATTACACCCACAAGAATGTGATAAACAATTAAAATTATGAGTATTCAATTTGTCTTTTATAAAATTGTATGAGGATTAGTCAAGTGTTGCGTAACAAAATAAAAACTACAAAGAGCAGGCACTGCATTAGTTTTCTCGGGTTAACTTTGAAACATTACCTGTTAAAACGGACTAGCGGAAGGAACAGGACTTATCGATTAAATGATAGAATCAAATGATAGAAAGTCTTCGATTAACAGAACTCAAATCTCTGGAGACGGAGACTTGTTCCATAGTTTCATTGGTTCGGGAGTTGGCAAGTTTGGTTAATGGCTCACCAAAGTCTGTGAAAAGATTTCTTGGATTCTCTTTCAAAGTTTCTTCGAGAATTTCTCTCTGTGCGCGAGATCCTCCTTGTGGTTTATTTAAGAAACTTCGAGAATCATCTGTATCATTCTATGTTATCTTTAGTGCTTTGTTTTGTTTTTGGATTTGTAGTTTTGTTTTTGAATTTGTTTCCAATAATGCAATGAAAAATAACACAAAATATTACTTTTAGTAGGGATAAAAAGAATGAAGAGTTCAACCAAAGATATTAATTTGAAACGGAAAATTGGAACGTAATTTCATGATGTTTCAATGGTAAAATCCAAGTCCTTTATTTGAATAGTCATTTATTTTTTTGAAACCTGATTATCTTAAAAAAGACAGGTAATTTCTTTGTTTGCAGCAATGTTTTACACTCTATAGAACACTTCACATAGAACTCATTATAGAGAAATACTTCAATACACTGTAACACAAAATATCTCAACAAATGTTTGATTAGTTTCAATTCCTTGAAGTAGGCTATGCCGTCGAAATATAGGGACTGATTTTTGTTACCTCAGCGTCAACTGATCAATGGAGAAAAAATAGAAGTTTCAGTGGTACCGGGAGTAAACAGAACGCAGTGTCTACCATAGCGGATATAAATGCTGACATGATCTGAAAGAGTACGGTAAGGTGGATAATGTCCTTAGGACGAGACTACAAAATCAATATGCTATCCATGAACTTGATGTAGTAAAACAAACTAGTTCAAAAAATTATTAAAATAAGTGAGAACTGTTCTTAGATAGTAGAAAATATTGACTGAACTTTTCTCTCTCAATTTACGCTATTTATCATATGTCTCCCAGATCACAACTGAGATTATTTTAAATCTTGATAATCATGAGAAGTAGGTGTCAGGAGTAAGCACATATGGAAAATTAGATATATTCATTCCCATCCATTTATTTAATTGCGTTTTATAATGAGACATCACAGCAATTATGTAAACTTAGAATTCGCAATTTACACCAGTACATTGAGATTTATAATTCAGCTAAATTTTTAATCTCCTTTGAAGTTTATTCAAAATAAAGTACTTAATTAGATATTTAAATTAAGCGAAATAACTTAATTTCATTGATAATTTTCAGTTCATAATTGTGTCAAATTTTTAATTTTATTTAATGTGTTGTTCTCGATCGAAAGAGGCAAACCATTTGATCTTAGACTGACCTCGGTTTTTGACTTGTTTTTATTTCCTAAGGGAAAAATACGAGTTATTAAATAGCATATGTATGTAAATTCTTGTATTGCCCTATCCCAACATGATACCCCTGGGCTGAATGAAACATGTCATGCCAACCATAGGTAAAACCGACCTATGAATAAGAACGTGAGGTCCTTTCTTTTAAGAAGCTCCACTTCTTTCAAATACCTTCCGCAAATGTTTCCAGCGGTAGATGGTGCAAATTATAACTCGAGTTCACCGTGCTTTACGAACCAATTCGTTGAAACGCATTGTCCTAGATGTCCTGTCCTCAATTTCTTCAATCCACTCATTCGAGGATCATTTTCATGTCCTCCCGAGTTCATAGTAGTGAACATTAGGTTGTGTCTGGACTGCCATCAGCGAGTTTAGCCTTCGTTAGTGCGCCAACAGTGGACTAATTCCGAGTAAATCACTCGCGTTAATTTCATGACCTGAGGCGGGTGGGAGAGAAGGCTGCGCTCCGTATCGGCAGGAAATTGTCCCTTGGTGCCCCTTCGCAATCCCACGGCGCGCCACCCGCCTCGCACACGCGGGGCGCTCCCTCTATAAATCATTCATAGCCCGCTTCCCACCGCCCAGAATATGCGAGAGAGGGAAGGTGCAAGATCCCTCGAGCTGACCCATTGCGGCTGTATACGGAGATGTTTTGTGAGAAAAAGAGGACGTTCTTTATGGATAATGGCTGACTCAGTTCTCGTATCATCCGGGGAATAATGTTCTTTCGGGTATTTTTCAAAATCGTGGTCGGCCAAATCGGGTGGTAATATTAATCACATTTCTATCATTATTTACCGTACAACAACGAACTGACGAGGTTGTACAATTCCATTTGATTGATTTGCCTATATTCGCTTGTAGACACTGCTTTATTGGTTCTAGAGAATTGAGTTCCATATATGCGTTTTACAGACTTTTTTGTTGTCTCATGTTTCAAGTCCTATAAGAGAATGAATACCAAATCTAATACTTTGTTAATACTATAAATATTAATTAAAGAAATCGAAAGATTTGAGAAAAAATTATACATAACATTACATAATGAAATACAACATGAATAGTGTACTTTTATTGGGTAATTTTAAATAATAAAGATGAAATTACTTTTCTTTGGTGTTGAAATATCGTTGTGACGAAGAAGAATGATTGATGTTAAATTTCACTTATAGTATTGTTTTTTATTTCAGTGTAATTTCTGATAGAACTCTTCATTTAGAGAGAACACACCCTGTCACTCACACCCTGTAATCAAGTATACTCGAAAAGTGCAAGTGAAGGTAGAGCACTCCACCTCATGTCACATCTCATGTCAAATGGCGAGCTCTTGTGCGTGATCCCAAACAATCATAAGCAATTCACTGACATTAATAAAACCACTCTACTCAAACTATTTGACACGAACGAGTTTATATGAATGTTCGGGTGTTATTAAGATATTTTTGTATTTTTGATAGATTACTTTTAATTGCTATTGGCATATATTTCAATAAGTTGGGTTACAATACATGTAATTGTAAAAGGAGAGCTTACAGAATGTTTAAATATGTTAATTTAAAAATTAATGAGTTAAATCTTCATAATTGAAATATCTGCTCCGATGTTGTACCTCATAATTGCAGGTCTTGCAATTACCTTCTTACTTCATAGTGTGCTTGTGCTCATTCGTTTCAAATTGACATCCAGATTGCAGAAGAATCATAATCAGTTTACAGATCTGTTTGACCACTTAAACCAGATGTGCCGTAAATTGTATCAAACGGCATTGTAGAATGGAATAGAATTCCAAACGGACTTGTGGCTACCCTCGAAAATATGAAGTGAAAAAAATATGTTAACTTACTATGAATACATGAATACGCGTAACCTTTAGATGAAAAGGAATATGAAAAGATCAAAGAAATCATTGTATAGGTCACGAGTTCTGTATGGAGCCCGTTCCTGCTTTATGTATTTAATACATGTCACATTACCACACATAATACACTAAAATTCTTTTCCATGAATTTAATTAATAGTTTCGCTTTTGTATTCAGTTCAGTCATAAATTAATGCATGAATGATCTCACACTTTTCAACAAGTTTCTCAAGGGCATAATAAAGTGAAGAGGTCTTAAAGGTCAAACGTCGGGTTCCTTTAACGTCATTGTCGCGTATAAATGTCAAGGCGATAGTTGAAATGTCACTCCGTATTGTTTTAAATATATTAGTGTTAATTTTTTTGTGTTTCTGATAGGTCAATATATTAGGTATTATGTTGCTGTATGAGGTAATGAAAAGAATTTGTTGAGTTCATAAAATCGTCTTTTTCAGTTTTAAGGAGATATTTAATGACATGGGCTTCAGTGACCACATTTTAATATTTTGTGTAATAAAAACAATTTACTTGACAAAACATAATTTTTGGATGAAGATATTGTTATTTTATGTAAGTGATTCATTTAAATTAAAACGAGTGCTGATGCATATGAAAAAAGATCTAAGAATGGAATAAATATAAAGAAATATATTTCCAAAAGTATTCTATATTTTTTAGTATTATTTAATCACTGATTCTTTTATTTTTTTATTTTTCATATTGCGTTGTTTTCAAATACAAGAGTTCCAATATTTTGCGATTCTTTATAAACATATGATTTCATATTGTGCATAACATTTTTTTACGAAATCTCATAAGAGTATTATCTTTATTTCTATGTGAGTCCGATTATGTCTATGATAGATACATCGTAAAAAAGGAATGTATTTGCCATTATTTAATGTGCACAAACTGTTGTTAAAATGTTTTTTATCTCTCATTGAATTTCAAACCGAAGAATTGCAATCGTTGCAAAATAATCGTTTTCGTTTTACTCAGTGAATCTTCCCAATTTTGCAATCTGTCCACAATATATGATTTCGGAAGAAAGAGGAAGGAGTGCAGTCTCGGGACTTATAGCAAGGTAATGACAAACACCCGCAATTCTTTTGACCTCCTCTATCAAGAAGGTGGATTTCCGTCAGCGGAGGGAAGTGTCTCGCATGTGTGTGGTGGCTGCGCCTTTGTGCGTTGCGCGCCGCGGGGCAACTGTAGGTGGGAGTTGCGCAGGAGGAGGCACTGGCTTCCGCAGAGGCACTCCCGCTGCCGAATGAAGCGCCGGATTTACCGACAAAAGAAGGTGGCGACTGTCTGAAGGAAGAGGAGGAGAAGCGACTGGGATTTGCAGAAGAAAAAACTCGTCCGCGCCTAAGGGAGAGCGCGGAAAGAGGTACGGAAAAGGGGTGGGAAACAGGAAGAGGCTAGAGGCGGGGTCTAAGCGGCCGAAGGGGACAGCCCCGCGCCCCAACAATAAATTGTTCAGCTTATTGAATTTCACCTCCGCTTCGTCGCTGTAAATCAGAGGGGAATATTCTGATGTAATATATAGCGCGATACAGAGCGTCGCCCCAAGATGTTTCTCTACCGCAGCGCTCAAGGTTCTTCGGGTGGCGTCGTAGAGCCCATGTGGCTGCCCTACCACCTCCTCTTTTGTCTTACTGACTGACACTCTCGCGCCCCACAGCGCTCACGTTAGCACGCGACGACGTCGATCGAACGAGATACGGGATCTTCATTNTTCATTCCCCCCCCCCCGCCAAAACCCTCATCGCTCAGATACTTTCTAAGTGCCGTGCTTTTATTTCGCTTCCGGATTTAGTAGCCGTCTCGGAAGTACTCTTTCAGTTCACTTCGTCGATCCCACGGCTTTCAGGGAAGGATTTTAGTGTTCCTCTGAGTCTTTCTTTGCGAAACAATTCTCAATGTTTATTTATAACCTATTAAATGTTTATTCTCACCTAACAGATCAGTTTCAAAGTGAAAAAAATATAAATTAATAATTGTTAAATAAATCATTGCTTAAAAACAAGGGCAACCACAAAGCATTAAAAGCATAAGCATAAAATAACTTCTTTGCGACTGTACATTCGCAAATACTTGCGGTTTGCTTTCAAAAAGCGAATTGCCAGCAGGCCATGAAGAAGAAAATCGACAGATGATGTTGTTTTAAAGTTAGAGTTAGTACTCTTTTCATCTTAAAAGTAGTTCCCATTTCTGTTAAAGTAATTAAGTTGATATATTATTTGTATTTTGTACTGTATTGCTTTGTTTAGAGTTTTCTTATTTAATTCAATGATCTAGATTTCATGTGCGAAGACTTCGCGAATAATTTTTATTATCAGGGTATTGCATAATTTCATACACACATTAACTTTATAGGAAGTTTCTAAAAGCACAAATTAGGAACATAAAAAGCATAGTCTACAAGTGAATAAATCATAAATGTGGTGACCCTATTTATAATCTTAGAATTCTTTTAGTAGATTTTCTCTTTCATATCAGTTGTATTTTATATTTGCGTATTCTTATTTCACATTATAATACATCTATTACGTGTGATATTTTACATCCTTTTTTTTCTCTCTTTGAGGCTCAAATTACACATAGTTGTTCACCATCAATATGTGAGATGCACTGGTAGTAAAACCATTGTCTCTGTTAATTTAATTCTTCTTTCAATTGTGGAATCTTGTTTTCTTAATTTATATATCAGACCACTAATCTAATTCCCGTACAAGCAGCTCATATTACGTCCATCTAGTATCATGATAATAAATTTTGAATCAGTGAAGAAATTAATTGGATTTGTTGAGCGTGATTGAAACACATCAACTTAAATGTATACTGTGCTAAACTATAAACAAAAGAAATAAGAAAACTGGTATCCGGAACTCCATTCTCTGCTTACTGATTACTTATTGCGTATATTTCAAAAACTAAGAATTTTTTATTGTAATCATATTATTAATACTTATTTTTGTAATGAGTTTTTTTTCTCCTCTACTGAACATGATACGCTAAGAGATATACAAATACTTCAATTAGTATTATTCTTGTTATAAAATAATTTATCCTCGATGTACAATAAATGTTTCATTGACTGAATTCCTGTATTAATCTTCGTTTTGAAATTTAAAGATTATAATTTTGGATTCACACGATAAAACTGCTTCTGCTGCACATTACCGATCACTATAATGTATAATCTAGTATAATAATCCCATTTTCACAAGCATCGTATACATTTTATTTCATCTCACCGTGCATGCAATAGCGGGAAAAGCTATCTAAAGACATCATTTAGTAAATCAGCGTCATGATATGAAAATTCATAGACGACAACAATCGACTGACATGTTTTACAGATGAAGGCGTTTACAAGAACCATTCCAGTTTCACTTCTTGAAGAGCTTGAAGCTTCTAATTTTTGCATATCTACCGCAATATTATTCACATTTTTACAATAAATAAAAGACAAAAATTAAGAATGAAAGGAAACAGTATAAAAGATGAAACGGGATAGAGTAAACAAGAAGGTATTGTTTTCATGATCTGGTTCTGGGTTCGAATGTAAATAAATAAATAAATAAATATCTTGAGAAACAAAGAAATTGTTTTAAGGATATCGTGAAACAGGATATATCTATTTAAGCACAAAGTACATTTGATGCAGAATATACTTTGAAATATTGTGCTCATGACTATATTATAGGTAAAGAATATTAATTTAATTGATGGTTTACGTTGTAAAACATGTTTAACGTGGTTTAAGATAGTTTACGTACAAAACAAGGCGATGTATTTCTCTGAGGTGCGAGATATGTTGATGTTTGATTGTAAATAATATACATTAGATTGAATCGAATGATTTTTCAAATATGAAAAAGAAATAACATTTATTTGACTTATGTTATTTTGTACATTTATGTATCATTTGTACATTAATGTTTTTCAGATTATGTACTTCTTGATGTATAAAATTTTCGTGTTGCTCTAAAATCTGTTACTTTACCTATTCAAAAAATACTCCTTTTTTCAACTTTCATAATATGTGTTACCTGATAGTTATGGGTCACTACCTAAGTGAAAAGTGCAATATTTTGTTCACGTGGCATTGAACGCTATAACAACATTGGTATAATGATTTACTTTATAGTTTAAGCATCAATTGTTATTTCCAAACCAAATGTGTAATATTTCATCGCTATTGTTGTAATATCTCTGGTTTCATTGTTTTAATATCGTGATTGTTTTAAACACTTCGTTGCTAGTGCGGATGACAATTTTTTATTTCTAGTCTACAATGTTTTTCCTGTATTGGGAATATATCTATCATCTTTTCATACTTCAAATTTGTGAATCTTATTGAAGAACATTAAAATTGTTCCAATTGTACATTAACAAACGCCTTTGTCTCCGCTTGTGGAAAAAATTCTCTTTGATTGATTCTAACGTATGCTGCTTCTCTTATTTTATTCACCGATAACAAGGTTTGATTATCTTTCTCTCGTAGAAACCTTTGGCGAGTATAAAGAATGTGCCGCTCAAAGGATCCTGATGGTGAGCTTGAGGCTGTGTGGCCCTGTCTGGTTCCGTTGCGTTCACCCCTCCTTTCTAACGCTTCAAGAGCTCTTGCAAGTCTTTCTCGCGCTTCGTCCCATGCATCACGGACTCGTTATTTCATATCCTGCGCGGACCATCATCCTCACTCCAAAGTCGTCTACTGACGTCCTCTGCTTCCGTCGCTCAGTCTCCAGTCTCCACCATATGGTTCCCGCCCTTTACGAAACCCAGCCTCGCTTCCTCCGTGCAGATCGCACCTCTCTCTCCTCTCACCATCTCCAGCGAACGGATCCAGCTGCTGAACGCCCGCTTCGTTTCTTTTGTTTCGCCGTTTGTAAGGGGGCAAAGGGGAGTGAGAGCGCCGCGCCGGCCGCAGTCGGACTAAGGACGTGAGCTCTGTGTCGCAGGCCGATTGGGAGGATAGGAAAGACTTTTCATGGAGCAGAAAGTGAGGTGCCTGCGGCGAGAGAAATATTCGCTTGGTTCGTCTGGTTCTGCCGCACAAGTCAAATAAAAGTAGCAATCTGTGTCAAACGATGTCTGAATGTACATTCTCTTGAATTCTGATTCAATGAAATATTAGGCACACCCAACTCCCGTCCCTGGCAATTCTATTTCAGAATTTTTTCATTATCTTTTCCCTTCAATTTTTACGGTAGAACGCTTTTCATCAAGAATTCTTTCTGTATTTTTAGCATTAGCTTCGGGCGTTAGTAAAAATCTCAAGGGCACATCCTAGCGCAAGTTTCATAGTCATAGTAAAAATTAGTTTTTCTCTGTAAGACATTTTCAGAACACAACTTCGTTAATAAAGTTTTTTGTGATCCGCTATTATTAAATTTGTCATACTGACATCTGTTCTCATTTAATATAGTAAAACAATGTGAGAAATGTATGTGGCGCTGAAGAGAATAATTAAGTGAATAAAATAATCGAATTCATGCAAGGTGAACCAGGTGAAGATAATTTCGGGGAAGATCTCATTGTGTGACACTGAAATGAAATTGGGTTAGCTGTTTTTATCAAATAAAATTTAACTGAAAGAAAAAAATGATGTTAAATTAATTTTAAGAAAAATCATTATGAAGACGTGCTGTGTACCTTGCACCTCGTCCATCTCCCGTGCACGTGTCATGAGTCCAGCGCTGGAAGCGTCCATTGCGACCCGCAGAGCGCAACCGTTGTCTGCATGTGTCGGCGTGCGCTACGTTATCTGTCTTTTGTCTTATCTCAGTCTGCGTCGCCGCTGCGCCGCCGCCGGCGTAACCGCTACACTCTGCCTGCTGACCGACCATCTCCACGTCGTCGAGGGCCGCGTCCCACGAATGTCTCCGCTGGAGCGAGAGGGCGCTGCGATTACGGTTAATGTTGTCAACGGTTCATGTGATGCGTAGGATTGTGCGGCAGAATGGAAGACCGGTTTAGAAGAGACCGTTCTTTGAGCAGTCGTCTCACCCAACAGCGGAGTTTGCTCCAAAAGGGGTGATTTATCGTCCGAAAATTTTGTTAATGTCTGCTATGTATCGCCTTATTTCATTATTTGATATTTCTGAATCAAAAAACAAAAGTATTATAAGTTGGCAAGCGTACTTAGCACTTATTCACAGATGAATCCTTAAATGAGTAAAATTGATGCTATACTAATTGATGCTAAAGTTTGTACCGGATGGTTAGTCGTAAAGTCACTATGAAATTTATTCACGATCGATATCCTTCATATGAGGGGTTGTATTACATGTATCACAGGTAGAAGTAACTAAAATTGCAATTCATTGTTAATGAACAAACTCCATCTAAGTTTGTGAAACCAATGGCGTGACCCCCTCGACTGTAGTTCTCTCCATTATTATTCTATTTGCTTGGTGGACCATTTCATTTGCTGCAGCAACCCTGAGCAAATAACTACAAATGAGTTCGAAACTTCCGCTACGAGGAAGTGCAATGAGATAGGTCAGTGAACCCTCCATCCATGCCAGCTCCGTCCCTTTCCTGCTTCAGGAACCCTTTTAGTCACTGTTCCCGCTGGAATCTCTTGAGTCGCCCTCTCTCGTTACCGTGGAACGTGCCTCGTTCACGTAGATAAAGGACTGACGCGCGGCGCTCGCACCGCTATATTTTCACGCCAGCGTTTGGGACAAAAACGCTAATTTATTTTTACTCTATATTAATTATTTCGTATCACGATTAGTCAGTACTTTATTTTTATTTGCGTGGCAGTCACGAATGCAGAAACACAAATTCTCAATTTGCACAGTATTATTTCCCTGACCACAAAGAATTGCTTTCGGCGGAGAACTTTATGTTAGATGAATGATGTGCCAAAATTATCACTTGAACTTCACTGACACAATTTAAGGAGGTTTGTTGTAACAATTTATTTTACGAGGTTTCATAATTGTGCTATTGGCATCTGACATGTTGATCTATGGTTAGGTTGTGCTGAAACATAAACTTTTCACTTCACTCTACAGCAAGTGTAAACCTGCAAATGCAAATCAATGTACGTTTCACGCTCCAACATTGCCATACGCATCGGGGTGAATTATGCAACCAATATTTGATGTTATAATTAATCGACTCTAACATTTCAGTACTACTTTAAATGTACTTGACAAAAATCAGTACCTAAGTACAGAAAGTTCGAGAATGATTGCTTGTTCGTCATAATATTGTTTGTTGCGACTCATGCTAAGATGTATATGTCTTCTCTATGCTGAGAGAATGGCGAGATGTCTTTCCTTCTAAGGAATCGAAGTATATTATAGCCCACCTAGACTTTGGGAATTTGTCTTGTCTCGTGTTTGGGAACGTTTGAGAATTAAATTACGTGTCTTGCTAGACAACCTATCCAAGTAGAAGAAAAAATTGTACCATTCCTTTTCCAATCAATGTGATGCATGATAATATTGAATTCCCCAACCTTTACATCTGTGCCATATTACCATCAGCTGGTAAGGTTTCCCACCTTCTTTAATCGAAACAAAATTAATATTTTATTGAACAATTAGCTAGAGCGATTCTAAAGTGAGTATGCAGTATTTTGGTTTCAGATTTAATGATTCAGAAAAGAAGTAAACGGTAGTGAACAAATGTAATTTTACAGAGAAAAAATGTATTTATCCATTATTAAGATCTTTATTACACTCCTCGTGATAATAAATCTCGCATTTGGAAAACCTTCCCATATCCTTCACTACATCTCTTCGACACTGTTGACAAAACCAGGATTTTTTTCTTCGTCGACCTGTCGTTTTCCCTCCTATTTTTCGTCAGCGGTCAAGATGCCCTTCTTGTTTTGCATGATGATTGTTTAAGTTTATACATAATAATCTTCATTTTGGGTAGTTGTGTGAAGAACCGTTTACTGAACAGCAATTCGTAGGAATTTTTCACAGATTTCCGGTTGATAGCTTTCTTTCGTGTTGATAATAAAATATAATAGATAGAAAGGAGATAAATTGCAAGAGTGCATGTACAATAATCTCACATTGTGGGTTTTATAATGTGATATCGACGAAAAGGTTAGTTGTTGTTAAGTAAACGTGTTGTTAAAATGGCTCAAACGAGCCTTTAAAGCCACTGGTCAATATTTTTGACAAATCCCTGCTAGTATGTTTCTGGTGAACACACAAAAACTAATACCACAGGTTGATTTCAGTATAAAAATTGATTTATGGCCAGCAGGAACAATGAAAAAATAATTTACTTGACAGAAATATTCAAACTTAACCGAGCTATTACAGTAAAGGGTTACCGCAACACACAACCTACTGTATATGGGTGACCATTTTTTTAGAGCGCTCGACTGTGGTGTTGTCCACATGTTATCTCTCACGAACTCTTTCTCTCGAGTGATTGTGAGCGACATCGATCGTTTTCTACGTATATTAACCGCCAGAGATGGGTGAGGGTCATAATACCAACCGAGTCAGAATATTCTCCGACACCCCTGTATTTATCTCCGTCCCGTTAAAACTCCTTTGTGTTTTGTGAGAATTTATTACTTTTTTTTCTTTTTAGGTTATCGCCTTCTAAATTTCAGTGTCGAATTTATTGAATTCAGTAAAATATCACTGTAAAAATTTTCTATTAATTATTTTTTCTGTTATAGTACTTTTGAATAGTGATTTCTTTGTGTTTTTAATATTTGTCACGTAGGTATTTTTTTCTATCTCGTTGGTTGTGCTATAACTTATAGTAATCAGTGCCTTAAAGCATTTTACTTGAAAGAAGTGCTAATGACTTTGAATAATTTAAGAACTAGCTCAGATTTTAAAAGGAAACTTTATCTGTCTCAATTGACGTGAATTCCCTGTTAGAGTCTTCTCTCTCCTAGTTTATATTCACAGCAGTTAGATTTTAGTATAATAATGTTGTAACACTAAATCAGCATTCAATTTATTATTGCCCGTTTAACTTTCCATTTTAGACAGCAGTGATTCTGGATTTTTTTGAGATTGTATTGTCTTTTCGTAAATCTTAAGTACACACCGTATCCGTGTCATTGCATGTGAGAAAATGGCAGTTCTGGTGAGTAGTAGAGATCCATTTTCCACGGGGATTATATCTGTCCACAGCCCTATCCTCTTTAACCGGTTGCTGTCCCAAGAGATGCTGTAGCAGCAGTGGACGCCCCCAGAACATGCATTCCCCACGCCCGTGTCCCACTGCGGGACCTACCAGAACACCCTCATCCCACTCGCACTTTGAAACAACCCTTCCCTTCATCGGTACAGGTGAAATGATGATAGTGATGAGATATTCTTATGTTTATGTATTATTAGTTGCATATATTTCTTCCGTGTTTCTTGCACGTGGAGAAGATATGTGATATCTTTCAGACAGGTGAAAATGTCGACGTGCCGAGAATCGAGCCTGCGTTGATCACCTGACCGAAAGTTATCACATATCTTCATGCATAACTTCATGCCTTAACACGTAGGTACGAGTGTTACAGGTACTTAAGTGCACAGAGCATTGTGTACCGCCTTGTTCATAATCTCTTATATGAGAATGTCTCAGGTCTTCGTGGTTAGGTCTGGGTGGAAATGGTGTACGGTCGTTGAAGGAGAACGGGTGGTCCCCACAGGGGACTTACATCTACTAAGTACGTGTTTGGCAAACACGGGGCCCCGAGCTGAGTCTGGCATTACTTCCACTTACTTGTACCGGGTTCCTTCCTTTCTCTTTCCTGACCTTCCTTGGTCACCTCTTGTTCTTTTCGATCCCGACGCTAGGGTATCTTTTATTTTTCTCTTTCTTCTTTTTTTATGATAATGTAATGAGATATATAATGTTTTGAGATATGTTGATATTTGAGTTGTAATTCAGGAGGGTTTTTATTGGGTATGGTTGAGTCATTCGGCGAGTCCCACACGCGGGGAGAGTCATGATGGCTCTCCCTAGTGCGTAACTGCATTTTCTCTACCTGTACAAGTTTTTAGGGCTCTAATGACCTCGATATCGACGAGCCGTAAAGCCCCACAAAAAATACAATATACTTAGTTTTGCACGAGATAAGTTAAATACACTAAAAGAACAAATTGAATAATCACGTTCATGAACCAGTTATACTAGCTTCTTGATGGAACAAGCATCTATCCACGCCTACACCATGTTGGCGCTCATCGTGGATGGTCTCACAGTTTAATAGTAACACGGCCTCCTAGAACATAAATAGCGAGCACCATGTCCGCCGAAAACCGGCGACTTAGGTACTCATATCTGGTTTAGTAATATCAAGGGGGTATGACGGAGAGAGGAAGTAAGATGAGGGTTTGAANCGAGCCGTAAAGCCCCACAAAAAGCAAAAAAAGAACAAAAAAAAACGAACGGGTGGTGTCGTGGTTAACACAGATGTGATCCATGTAGCAGTTCCGCGTTCGATTCCAGGCTCGTCGCCATTTTCATCTGACCGAAAGTTATCATATTATTAATTCGTCCGCATTTTGACTAGTATCATCTGTAATTTTCAAGAGTGAACCCACACTCCTTAATATACTTCGATAATATGTTTTATTTAAAAGGAAGGTGGATATGCAAATTATGTCAGGGTTGTCTCTATCGTAGGTTCATTGTGTTCTGTACACCCAGAGCTCCGATAGGAAACACTTGTAACTTTAGCTTCCCCTTCTGTCAGTTTCATTTCTCCTTTTTCATTTCTTCTGTCAGTTCTTTTGCTCCCTTTTTGTCAGTTTCACTTCTGGCAATTTTTATACTTTCCTTTTGTGTAGGTACTAGTTTTTCATCAGCCCCTAGGGAAGAATGTTAGTCCTCGATTAAGTTCTACAACTTTTCAATTTGTTTTCTATAGTTCAATCACTTCTTTTATTTTAACCTTCTTTCTGTCAACACTTTGATCTCACATTCTTTGAATCATCGTTTGCTGCATTCAAAAGCAAGTTATCTCTTCTTCATTACTTCCAATTCTTCGCCGCTCAGCGTCTTTGACAATGTATTTTCAGAATTCGAAAAGCACTCAACTATGTATAGATCAATGACTTTCTTTTTTCCTTGATAATACATTTTGTCGCTGGTTTCAAACACTGCATTCATTGATTAACTTTCGTTTTTAATAAGAAGGTGTTATCTTTGTACATTGGTGATTTTAATGACCTAATGTTAATGACCTAATTTTAATGACCTAATTTTCCGTCAAACTGTGAAGTACATTTTTTCACTCTATAGTGTGTTGAGGTAACAGAGACCATAGAAGATCAAATATTTTCAAAGCTATTGAAATAGGATTAAACCTTAGCTACCAAGGTTGCAAGGATAAGAAAAAATGAAGATGACAAAAGTGTATCAATGTTCCTGTTATTTTATTTAATCATTGTTGTCGAGAATTACATGAATTTCTATTTCAGGTAAAAATGTAGAGACTAAACATAGAAATAATAAATTTCCAAAAAGTACTATAAAACGTCATTTCCGAGGATGGAAATGGGTTCTCCATCCTTACCTTCACATTCAATACCGCAGGACAAAATAAAACATTTGAACGACTTACTAAAATTTAACAAAGAAATTATTTTCCGAGTCAATTTTTTCAACATATTCATTCAACTGTTCGAAATCATTCGTATGTAGTGCTCTTTTACCTTCGAATTCTGATTTCATTCCAATAAAACCGTATCAGTTCATTTCTTTTTAGTTTGTTTCTATCTTTGTATTAAGTGGATTCCTATCAAAATCCCGTATCATACGGTCTTCTTGACCCTGCATTGAATAGTTATTTGAGTAAAATTCATTAACTCTTCTTACGACAATGTAAACAGACTTTTTCAACCAAACAATGACCCGGAATTCACCCACCTTCTGAGCAAATGTTTTGTTTTCCCGTGAATTATTTCCTATTAAAACGAGTTTTCAATCAAGGAATTCTTATAAACTTTATGAAAACTCTGAGTATTAAATAAGCAATTAGTTTTTTTCACAAAAAGGAAAGGACTTTTTTACCTACATTGTGTGTGGAAGTTCTATTATTCGCCTTTGTAAAGACTTACTGAACCGTAAACAATTCATTTCCGACCTTCTCGGAAATTCCACAGAAGTTTTCCCTTTTACTTCTCTTCAAATTTGTTGCTTTATTACGATAGATCAGCCTTACTTTATTTTCCACTTCAAAGGTCATTGGTGGTTGCGAGTAGGAATTATATTCATGTAAATTAACGAGTTTTATATTTTACGTTTATCATTCTGCATGTTTCGTAGAACGTTTTCAAATGCATTTAGATTTTTTTACAATAATGTTTTTAGTTGATGGGCAAATCTAAAAATATTCCACTTCTTTTGAGTTTATTTTTAAAACAAATGTATTTCAACGAAGTACTACTTTGTGAATGAGTTTATTCTTTTGAATTGCTCAATTTCGATTTTTGTATTGCAATCAAACTAGAAACTCTTGTGTTTGATTACAATTACGCTGCTTCTTCATCGATGTACCAATCATCCGGTGCATCGAAATATCTCACAACAATTTCTTATTAAAGCTTGGTGTGGACTGTGGGGACGTGGGGACATCTTAGCACGTGTCAAAGCTGTGATCGAGAAACTCCCTCATTCTTTCCGTCTTTACAACTCCACTTATTCTCACATACTTGCGCCAACCTCCTCCTCACCTTGGCCTTATAATTCTCACCATCCACCCTGTTCGCCAATCTTTTCACCACTGAGAGAACAGGTTCCGATGTGAGATCCAAATCCAGAGGAAGGAAGGATTTCTCCAAACCTTTGGATGCGACATTCCAACTTTTGAATGATGCTTCTCAGCCTTTAGATCACATTCCAACCTTATAGTGTAAAAACTACAAGGTTGGTATGTCGTATCCAAAGATTTGGAAAGTTCTTTCCTTCGTTTTGGATTTCAATATCGCATCCAAACTTCAGGATTTCACATTCAAAGAGTTTTCTCAATGTCGTCACCCTTATGTCTTCGCTACCTGGACCTTCGTTACCACTGACATCTTAGACTCTTCGCTACCTTGGAGCGAGTTCCTTGTGACTGCTCTACTGTCACTGATGATAAATGCGCTCCTTCATTAATGTTGTGGCAGTCCCTGCGTGCTCCTCAATAGATTCCTTGGTTTATCTCGTCTCTCCGGCGCTTGTCACCACGCTGGCGCGAGGCCAGAGCGGACAGTGCTTGCAACTGCTTCCAGCGCCGCGACAGATTGAATCAATCGTAACTGATCGACTCAGGTCTTGAATACATTTTCCAACTTTAAAAGAAAACTTGCTATTCATTGTTAGTTCTTTAGGCAATGCCCATCAAAAAAGCGTTTCAAAATTTTTATTTGACTCTTCCAAACCTGTACACTTTAGTTATTTGTATTTTATTTATTCACTTTGGATCAACATTTTTTCTAACTGAAATCAAATGAACTAAGTGCAATGTTAATCGCAAATATTACACACTTTAATATCGGAAGGATGTGATAACATCCCTATATCATCGCAGCAGTACGTTTGCTTCAAGCTTGGTTTCTGTACTTGCATTTATTCGTTCGAAGCATAAATACAACATGGCTATCGAACACATTTAATAATCGGATTGTGGATGAGAATATGACAGTCATTAATCATAGGGAATCATTCGAATGGCTTGTGTTGTTGAAGAGGAACTAAGATGTTTCTCATACGAATTCTAATGTACGAATAAAATTTAAAAATCAAGAAGTCATATTTTCTTGCTTTGCGTAATCATACTGAGAAAAGGAAGTAAATTGTGTAAAAAGTTTCTCAAAATTAGTTACATGTCTCAAATTTATTTCTTATTGGTATTGTGAGCGAGGCTCATCTAACACTTTTTGTTCCGACACCAGAAAAATTATTGTTAATTATGAACAAAAAGATAATATATTGTTCATACAATATGAATAGGAGGCCCACGATAATTTAGTCCCCATTCGAATAATTGAATTTGGGTTTAAATCTCGAGTTAAGGAAGTACCTTTGTTTCAAAAAAGCTTAATGCGTAATAGATGTCTTGAATGTAAGAAAAATCATACATATAACTTGGAATTTGCTTCATGTAGAAAGAAAAATGATATAATCTTGAGCGTGTGGATTCTGTTGGAATCGTCGCTAGAAGCGAAGAGTGCCTGTGGGCGAAATAAAATCGACATGGCATCGATGGCTCGGAGGCGTTATGACAGTGACTGATCGTCAGGCGCCTACCCGCTTGCACTCGCCGCTTCTATATGGAGCCTCCAAGCGCCGCCTGCGCCGGCAAACGCCTGCTCCACTTCTTCTCCTCCCATCCCCTAAGCCTCGCTCTTTCTTAGTGTTTAATATTCATATTTTTATTGTATGAGCTCTTCTTGTACAGCAATCCTCTATGATTTGTGATACGCATGTTGTAATGCTCTTGATGCATTTAACGTCCACTTGAAGCTTCCTCAGGATTATCGAAAAAGAAATTTTTTTAAAGGATTATTACGCTATTTTCGTAATTCACCATTATGTGTTCCTCACTCACTTCTTATTGTTTTACTTCTATCTAACAGTTTAA
This sequence comes from Laupala kohalensis, assembly GCA_002313205.1. Classification (NCBI taxonomy): domain Eukaryota; kingdom Metazoa; phylum Arthropoda; class Insecta; order Orthoptera; family Trigonidiidae; genus Laupala; species Laupala kohalensis. The sequence continues at coordinate 329,948 of NNCF01129833.1, read as the reverse complement.
TGAATTTTAATTGTAAAACGCCTCTTATTTCTTATAGAGGAAACTGTTCTTTAAGTGAATATATAAACAGAAACGTTCCGCATGATTTGTAATTGGATCATATAAACGTTTTCTATCTCTTATGTACACCAACGCTTCTAGTTTGAAACTATAGTGTCACGTCGATTTCAAGATTTAAAGTTACGTGTACTAATTCCTGAAGAGACATTTCTCCTCTCCATTCTTGTGATATTAGTCTCACACTAAAATAACTTTACGAAGTAACTTGAATATAATGTTACAAGAACATAGTGTTTTGATTTCATTGTAATATAATTTACCCTTCCACTACCCACACTACATGTTTGATATCATGAGTGGTGTAGGTTGTGTCATGAATCGAGCCAGCGCAGTAGATTGTTGTCAAACGTAATCTCTATATAAGGAACATACCATTCATGGCTTGTATCAGAGCATGTCATGATATAAAGATAAATCAATTGAATCGTGTTGAGTTGTGTACCTGAAACTGATAGAAGACGGCATCAATAATTTTTCGTAAGTAGATTGTGGGGTCAGTCCTTTATCAACTGTCTCGAATCGTAACGTGACTGACTGCAGATTAGAGAGGTTTTTTATGGTGTGTGCAATATCCTGAGATAAGTGGGTTTTAAAAAACATTAGGGAGAAATGATTGTAAATTGCAAATTACAGGTTGGGGTTGAAAATTACTTACATTACTGCTTACAAACACTTTGTTCAAAGAAAGATAAGTTATAAATAATATTATTTTAAACCTCTCTCCCAATTAACGTGTATTTATTTACGTTATCTTGGTATTATAACTTTTATATTCTCTGGAGTCAATTCGAATCTGTGAAAGGAGGTCCCTTGACTATAGAAATGCTTTCGAATTTCCTTACCCACGAACTTATGGTTAGGGCGATTTCTTTCTATTGAGATTGGAGGCCTTCGTGCAACGGGATACCCAAGATAAGTTCGTTTCGCAAAGCACAAGCTTTTCAGCGTCCTTCTCGCAAGGTGGTTATGATTCAATCCAGCTAGCATCGCGAGATGTAGAACTGTGACCCAAGCGTTTGCTCTATGTCGCACTATTACTTCTCCTACCATGTGAAGACCGCTTCTTCCACCTCCATAACTTCCAAAGCTGCTTCCGCTCCTATTGCCTCCAAATGCACCACTTCCGCTGCTCCCACTTAAGAATTCACAGCCACTACCAGCACGGCAACTCCCTCTTATGCATCTACATCCTCCGATCCTATTGCTGTCACCAGCGTCATTTCCGTCGCAGCAACCGACCGTCTGTACCTGCCACCACCTTTCCGTAGCAGTCTCCTCCTCCACCTGCATAAACTTTTCTCTGCTTCACCGGCGTTGCCTGCGGCCTTTCTTCTTCGTCCCTTGTGACGATCCTCTTACCTCCGTCGACCGACTTCTTCCGAAGAGGTGGTTGGTCGGTTTGCTGAGCGCACTGTGAGAAAAGCTCTGCGCTCAACCAAGAGGTGTCGCGCCATCTTAATTTCGTTTCAACTTTCCCGTTCCTCACTTCTCTCCATGAGTTCAAATTGGCAACTAACTTTTTTTTATGAAGCAGTAGCAGTGGCAAAGACGCGGGTGGCGACGGCGGTGGCAGCAGCTATTCGGAGGCGAGGACTGGGGTGAGGAAACACGAGGTCGCCTGAGAGTTTTCGAATTGTTGCGCGTTGCGTGCTCGGAGTCGCTGTCGAGGCACGATTGAATATTAGGTAGCTGCTGTGAAATATGCATGAACGCGTTACTTTAAAACATTTCTCAGTCGAATGTGTCTTGGTAGTTGTTGGAACAGTGCAATCGACGTGCTATCATTGTCATGACTGTTAACCAAACAAATCTCTTAGCAGAGCCGCCCATGTTTTTCGAAAAGCAAATAGAGGAGACCACGACGTCAACGTTAAGCTCATTCTAGCCAAAGCGGTGTGCTCTCACCGACCTCGGAACGTCTTTGAAAAGAACGGATCGATGGTGATACAAAGACCTTTATAAAACATTGTGTCGAAGGGTTAAGTATTACTATTCCTCTTCGCTGAATGGAGAACAGTCACCGCCTTGGTACTCATTCAGCTCGAGATAAGAATGAATGCTACAGTTTTATTGATCTAAAACGTCACAGTCACTCTTCCTATGTCAAATGTCGAATGGCATATTGAGTGGGCCTTCTTAGAAGAAAACGGTCTACTTCATCTCTGTTACATAACTTCTTCAGGCTAATTCAAACTTCAGCATGCAAGTTCAGTATGAAGCTCGATTTCCTAGTAGTTCTCGTGAAACTCTCTTTTGTTACCCTTTTGTTTTTGTCTGTTTGGTATCTCCAGCTCGAGTCGAAATATTCAGCGCCTTATTCCTTGTGCGTGTCCTGTTAAAAGAGTAACATGTTGTATTTTCCAAAGCAAACTTTTTCCGTTGCTCTTTCTCTTCGCGAAATAAATTAAATATTCAGCATTTCATATTATATATTGCTCATTATATTAAGTTAAAATTTTAAAGACATGTTCAAAACGTTTGTTGAACATACGAAAAAAAAAAACATAATTTATTCCATTTAGTCTATTGTCAAATTTAAGCTAATTGAGTATACATTAATTGTCAAAATTTATCATTACATTGAAACGTTTTCTTCAAAATGTATTTCAGTCTACATACGACTCTAATCCTGCTTCATGATTTATATCTAAGCTAGAAAAAAACGGTACCATTCCTTAAAATCAATAGAAATGATCAAACTGGTAAATAAGTGGAATGTGTAGAATATAGAATAATTACAGTGCTTGCCATGATTGTAAAGGTACAGTAGAATTGCTTGGACAAAACTGGTTTAGGGACCATTTATTTTATTTTTTAAGAAAGAAAGAGAGAAAAAATTGTCTTCGAATAAGTGTGATAAAATTTTGCCAGTACCAGATTTGAATTTCGTTTTAAAGGTACGTGAAATCCCATAGAAAAATTTCGTCAGGTTAAAATATTCAATCTAACTTTGCACGGATTCAGATAATAATTTTTTACCCAGATTGTCACAAATTTAACATCCTATGATTTAAAGATTTACGAGTTTGATCGAGCATAAAGAAAATAATAAAGAAAAGACTCGAAGTGGAAGCGTCAATCACACCAAACATTTCAACCAATGTTAATAAAGATTTATAATTGCATAAAGTTTACTAACTTTACTTAGTTTCAACGTTGAATCACAGCTTTTCTACGGGCATTAATCGAAGACAAGGGGAATTCTAATACATGATTCATTTTAGTTTGTTATTTTGTTTCATTTATTTTTCGATATCGAAAAAATGTCAAATGGTATCCGAAGTTGAACGAATAGTTCACAATGCCACTGACTCTCACGTGAAAATGCCAAACTGAAACCTTTATAATTAACAAAGATTTTTCAATAAGGAAAATACAATTTGATATTGCAAATTATAACAAAAATGTAATATAACTTAGGTATTTTCATTAATACTTTATAAGAATGATATATGGTTATTCATTTGACCAGCGTCTGAAAATACTATTTTCACTTATCTACAAATTGATTTCATCTACCATTTTACATATCTTTTAATGTAATGAATTCTCACTTAACATAGAAGAAGTCTTACATTATCTGTCAATAATTGATCCTACAGTAGTCATTGTATATATCCCCAAGAAAGTTTACAGATTTGGTTTATATGTTTTATGGTTGTAGAATACTGGTAAATATGAGTATTCCAAAAACGAAGAGAAGAATTTATTGCAACAATGTCTTTAATAGCTGTGCGCCGTTTTGTAGCGAAGTGCAGATCCAAACATGTCATAAAATGTCATATTTTGACACAAATCGAGATAAACCATTCCTCAAATTATAATCAGTTTTTCTATTCATATTCCGAAATACCGATTATTATACCTTAACAATATAATCTCGTAAAAGACACATTAAAAATTCAAGTTTCCTTAAGGCTAGATGTCCCTTCAGTTTAGTATGAAAAAAATTCCAGGGATGGCAGCACTTCTGGAGTCACTTTTCCTCCCCGGCTTTCTCCTGAATGGATTCATATAATTTTATGCGGTAAACGGATTGAACGTTTTTTCCTTTGTAGAATACTAGGTAATTGTGATTTTCCCCCCCACCCCCTTCTCAGTACTCACTCTATAGCCGCCGCTTAGGTGCGTCCACCGAAGGCATGTTTCAGTGTTCACGAGGAAGGTTGAGCTATATCGTTTGTAAATATTTTGGGAAAATTAGCCAACCTATGACGATGAATGTCGATAAGTCGGATCATCATGGCTCGTTTCAAGACAAAACTGAGGAAAATGACAGTAGTACCATGTTATGCTCCAATTGAAGGTGTTGAACTGGAACACAAAGAAGACTTTTACAGTCTATTGGATAGAACTCTATCCAGTGTTAGCAAAAGTGATATTATAGTATTAATGGGAGATTTTAATGCTCAGGTAGGGAACAATAATCAAGACCTCGAGACCATAATGGGCAAGCAAGGCATGCCAAAAATTGGAATTAAAATGGTGAATTATGTATTGCAATCGGTGGAAGGCATGGGTTGAAGAATGGAGGTACAATCTTTTCACACAAAGATTGTCATAAGGTCACTTGGTTGTCCCCAGATACAGAAAATGAAGTTCAAAACCAAATTGTTCACATTTATGTTAGTCAAAACTGGGAAATCGCGCTGTTAGACGTCCGAAATACACGAGGGGCGGATATGAGATCAGATCACCAACTAGTGATAAGAATTCTGAGATTCAGAATGGAGAGAAGTAATCCTAAATACCAGACAAGAAATAAATATGATATTGTGAAAACATGGGAGCCAGAGATCAGAAATATTATTTCTTCAAATTGTGGAGAAAGTGGAGTTCGTTCGGTCATCTCCAGATTTGGAGGGTATATATAGAAAATGGGAGGATATGCGAGAGATGTTGAACAAGATGTGTGAGCAGACTCGGGGATTCGTTGAACAAAGGAAGAGAAAATGCTGGATATCTGAAAACACCTGGGACATGATTGAAGAAAGGAAAAAGCAACACATCAAACTAAGCAATAAATCCGCACCACTTACAAGAAGACGGATAAAGCTGCAAGAAGAATATGCTGCGCTGGATAAAAGAATTAAGAAAGAAGTCCGCAAAAATTACCGCATTTTCACCGAAGGTATAGCGGAAGAAGCACAGAATTCTGCAGACCAAGTCTATGTGAAAGGTATTTGATTCAGTGAAACGATTATGTAATATATGGAGAGTTATTCTAGTTCAAAATTGATCGATAACTTCTGCTTCAACCTATGCAACGTGTCCTAGACGAACCCCCACAAAAATCTAGAAAAAGAAGCTATCTATAGTTAATCTACTAACAAAAAGTATGAAAACATGAATTCATTTAAAAGAACTAGTTATTTAATGTTGACTAAGAAAACTAGCAACGTAAATAATTAATTACATGAAAGCTACATTGTCAAAAGTTAGCTACATTGTATAAGTTAATGTTAATTATGTAACTTCCTCTGCAAATACGTCAACTCACTCTTCTGTGTGTGTAAAAAAAATAAGAAGTTAACCGATTACTTGTGTAGAGGGTCAACTAAAAAGATAGGCAGAGTACTTTAGTGAAAATCTCAACACGGAGACACCTACATGCTCTCAAGTTGAAGAACAAGAACAGGCAATCCCCGAACTACGGATACAGACCTCCTACGAAAAGAGAAATAGTGAACGCCATGAAGTCTTTGAAGAACGGCAAAGCATGTGGTTCTGATAATATAAGTGCAGAAGTATTCAAAATAAATCCGCATGCAACAGCTGACATACTTTTGCCCATGTTTCAAGAAATCTGGCAAAAGGAGCATTTCCCTGAGGAGTGGAAAGAAGGTGTAATAGTTAAATACCCAAAACAGGAGTTCTTGGAAAGTGTAGTAATTGGAGAGGTATAACTGCTTGTGGTCATAAGTAAAATCTTTTACAAAATCATCTTAAATAGAATAATTATTATATTACAAAAAAAACATACGAAATGAACAAGCTGGTTTTAGACCCAACAAATCATGCACAGACCAATTTAACACACTACGAATAATAATAGAACAATCTGTTGAGTATCAGTCTCCTCTCTATATTCTCTTTGTGTATTATCAAAGAGCATTCGATTCGGACGCACGTGATAAGATATGGAAATAATTGAAGTTAAGAAGTCTACCCAGAAAGTATATCAACCTGATCAAAGAGGGATACAACAGTTTTAGCTGTAGAGTTCTACACAATGGTCAACTGTCTGAACCCTTCGCTACATCAACAGGAGTAAGGCAAGGATGCCTTCTGTCACTCCTTTTTATTCTAGTGTTAGATGGAGTATTGAAAAGAACGATGCAGGGGGGGAAACCTAGGGATTCAGTGGTACAACATCTCGAAGAACTAGTGTACGCAGATGACATATGCCTACTATCCCATACGTACTATCATATGCAGTACTTAAATTAAGTGACCTGAGTAGAGAATCCAGAAAAATGGGACTTCAGATAAAATGCTCCAAAACAGAAGAAATGCGACTGAACCATAATTCGCAGAGGGCTATTTCCATGGAAGGAAACGTTGTAAAAATGTGTCCAACGTTTGTTATCTGGCAAGTATGGTGTCTGAGGGTGGAGGAGCCACCCTAGATGTTTGCATAAGGATTCATAAAGTAAGGGGCACATTTGCAAGACTAAGGAAAACTTGGCTGTCCAATAACTTAAGCTTAAGTACGAAGATCAAAATATTTCATGTTTGTGGCAAATATGTCCTGCAGTATGGTTGTGAAACTTGGTTGATTACTACTGAAATAAAAAGGAAGCTTCAAAGTTTTATAAATAGATATCTAAAACTCATTTTCAAAATATTGTGACTACGCATTATTTCCAATAAAGATCTCTGAAAAAACAGGACAAATGGATAAAACTACAGATATCTGCAAGCGGAAATTTGATTGGACTGGACACACACTTAGAAAAGACGATGAAAGACCATCGAAAAGTGCCCTGATGTGGGTCAGAAAACGTGGACGTCCAAAGATGAGCTGGAGAAGATCCATCTTGAAAGAAGCTGGCAAAAGTTGAAATGAGACGCGAGCGATGGCAGCATACAGGGGGAGATGGAGAAATTTTGTGGACGAACTTTGCTCCAAATAGGAGACAATGGACATCATCATTATTATTATTATTATCCGTTCTAATATATAAATGCGTAACGCGAAAGCGTGTCTCTTTGCTACATGATCACTGAAAAGCTGAACGGAGCGTGATGAAATTTCGCAAGGAGATAGTTTAGATGTCCAAGATGAACATAGACTAACTTTCATTTTCGAAATGTGTGATAAGTAAGAAAATTGTCGATACAATTTATTGTGAAATGGTTTGTCACAATAAATGTCGATAAAATCAGGAAAAAAGAGTTATATTTGCTTACGCTGCTAAACGGTTAGAGATAGGTGATAACTATGAATGACAATATTGTTTGCCTCAAAGAGTTCTACAAAATTGTCTGCGACATCATATGTCTATCTACAAAAATTAATATAAATTATCGATAAAATGGTTTTTTAAATAGAAAAGTTAAAATATTTTAATTTAAGAGTAATTTAAGAAGGGAAAAAATAATCATAATCAAATTTAATGGATTAATTGTTTTGTGCATTTACCAAAGATAAAAATGTCTTTAAATCGTAAAATTCGACGAATTGTACAAGAATTTTAGTGGAGTGATGCACCCGCGTCATGCTTCGGAAGCGCAGATTTGAGCGGCGCAGTTCCCGCCAGATGTAGTGTATATTATTAAGTTTAGTATTAAATTTGTATTATAATGAATTTGAAAAATCAGGATACTGAATTTTTTTTTGAACACCAGTGTAGAAGCACCATTCTACATATACAACGAAATACGTACCTTGAATACGTATATGATGAACTCCCTCATGTATCTAACACATAAAAAGATGCATATTGCCACGCCAAACAAAATAGCGCCTTACTGTTTACGCCGTCGTCATGACAAAGTATCAGATATTCAAGATCCAAGACCGGCGAGATACACCGCAGAGTCTCTACATACGACGGAAAGAGTCCCTACATAGTACACATTAGAAGACTCCATGAGACACCGGTCCGCGCGCACCACCAAGCGTACGTCGCCTATTTGTTAAGAAAATTCGAGAACTCGGGTCAGTTTATTAAGAACCTTCGAGAGAACCTCAATAGACGAACCTCGACCTAGTGTTACGTCGCCAACGTCGTCAGTTATCAAAGTTTAGCTTATGGTAACAGCACCACGGTCAGATCAGAACGACGGAATTTCTGGCCGAGTGAATATCGAGACCGATATAACCTCAAACCAGAAACCCAGCTCTGCGAAATAGTTCTATGTCGAAACTCAGCTCTGCGAAATAATTCTATGTCGAAACTCAGCTCTGCGAAATAATTCTATGTCCAAGAACCTGTGACCGAATTATTTCAATCATCAAAACGCCGGTATAATTATATGTTCAAGAAGCTGCCTTCGACCTGTGACTGAATTATTTCCAACTTCGAAGAACCACGAGGCTCTATCTCGTGGACTGCAGCGAAGTTAACTCTACCTTCAAAGTGCCATCGCGAGACGCTTTCGCACGGTCAGCGGTGGAACAAACTCCACGATTCGAGGACACGGCGCGCCATCCTACGAGGCTACGCAGAAACTTAACCAGCAGCGCCGTCACGCGCTGAGATATCGTACTCCATAGGCTAGCTACAACAGAATTGCCACCAGCGGTGCCATCTACCGACGAAGAAGAGAACTTCTTTAACCTCGACAACCAACTTACCCAAAGTCGTGAGTCGAAACGAGAAAAGGCATTATTCACAGAGCCTCCAACGCCTATCGTTTGTCGCCCTGGTGTTATTTATTGTTTGTTTACAATTCAGTCATTTGTTAACATTGATCCTGCATAATAAATCTTGTCCTGTTTAACCTTTGAGTATTTATTTTGGAGAGGGAGTACCTTATTGCGAAAAAATCTCCGTACCGAGATTCGTGAAGCAATAAAAAATCTTTCCCGATACCATATAACTAAAAGTATATTGATCTTACAATATAGGTAGATTTTTTCCTGAGTAAATGAAGTTTAGTCTAAGAAAAATCTCGAGCAACGGCGGGGTAATCATCTAGTTTGTGTTTTGATGAATCGTTTAGATTTATTCACGCGGTTGACCGACGCAGAAGAATAAGAAATTTATTTTCCCATGTTCAAAATACCTAAAATAATGTTTTTTTACAGATTAGTCAAAAAATTTATATTGCATGATTTTAGATTGCAATTTTTGCAACTAAGGGCTTTCATGACCTTCTTGTTGACGAGCCCTAAAGCCCCACAAAAAATGGCAACAAAATGTTTTCTTAAGGTTATTTTCATTATTTAGAAAGTAGTGTTCTGGATCATTCTACGAAAACTGGCACTTCTTACTTTCTATTTTCTAAAAAAGTAGATACATTTTTTTAAACTGAAAAAACAATTCCAGTGGAGGACTTCACTATATGTGCTATGGTCTCACAGTTTCACGATGTATTTGAATTTAAAATTTAAATTTTTCTTTGTCTGGAGACTTATTTGGTGACAAAAGTACACCAGAAATGTTACTTTTGTATGTATAGATACTGGCCACTGCAGGAAACATTCACTATCACTGATTGTATGATTTTACTCCAACGATTCACAAGACACAACTGTATATATTTTCAGTTCACTATCGAGACGCGGTTCACGCCTACTCAACTTTAGGAGCATCTTCGCTCACTGGTTATTTCACGTAGGTATGGTAATATGATAGTTTAGTTGTAACTGTTTGTCTGTCAGTCTTGTGTATGTGAGATGAACCCGTAGCTATCCATAACGTTATTCCAGTTGGTTTCCTGATAGAAATTAGTCATTGAGAAAAATGTTATGAAGCAGACTTCAGATTGAGATTATGCGTGATATTTTGATGATAAATTGAAATGTACGACCTTTTGTTCAAAATACCGTTCTCGAAGGATACCACCTCCACCAGCTGTTTGTATAGCTTGTACACCTAGGACCAGCTACATAAACAACATCGTATATTACTCTATATTTTCGCAAGATATAAGTGTTGAGGGAAAATTACTTACAAAGAGTAAATACCCGCAGCAAATTTGTAATGAAATGCAAAATTTTATGAAATGTGTACAACATGCCAGCTTCTATTTATTTAAGTAACAAACTAAGAGATTTCACTAAAACGATTCAACTGATATGAATAAATTAGATAATACACAAATTCATTTACATTATACTTATGTGATGATCTTCATATGAATTTATTCTTGGATTTTCAAATTATTTTAATTTGATTTCGAAAGATAATAATCACCTAGTAACAATTCTGAGACGATCTCAAATTGAGATATTTTGAAATGTAAGGTATTTATGTAGTTCTGGCCAGACCTACTAGGATGACAACCTGAGTTGCATTTTGAGTTCTTCACTATAATATACTAGTCAGTGACAGATGAAAGGTATAATTTATTTTATTTATTTATTTTATGCGTTCTTCCACCTAACCGTTGGACTTGGGTAAGGAAATTGGGAAGGAGAGATGTTGGGTTGACGAGTTATGGTACCGAACCGACATTTTTCTGGAGTAGGTGAGGGAAACCCCAGATGAAAACCTCCCCTAGTTCGGCCTGGCAGGGTTTGAATCCACACTATCGCTCAGCGGGATCGTGGTAGCAAAGACGCTATCACTAGACCACCGCTGTCGGTGTAATCATAATAATCTAATCAAACCATAAACATGAGGAAAAGAAATGTTTCATTGCAAGAAAACTAATTCGAAATGACGATTTAAGATTTCAATTTTTATTATTGTGAAAGATATTATTGAGAACACTATTTTTACGGAAATAAAACTATAGATACTTATTCACGTATATCAAAATCATATCATACCTGGGTGAAATCCGGCGTGGTTCATTCTTTCTTTTAGTAAATTTATTGACAAAAAGCAGTTTAAATCGCCGTATGAGCATATGGAGGATAATAAGTTATTTTACTTATCGGAACCATGGGAACATCCTAGATTCCAAAATAAAAACTGAAAAGCCCGTGTCAGATAATGGGTTTCAGAGATAATGTACAAAACAGTGCACTTAGTAAGAATTATTACAATCATTACTAACATACTCAGTATTTTAATGAATGAAGTACTGTAACAAAATACCGTATGTATTATTATAAGTTCTTCTTAGAAATATACATGCAGCTTAAATATTGATTAATAAAAAATCATAAAAACAAATTTGAATACTGTATCGTTGTATGGAGGAAAATGAAAATTCATTCTTTTCTTTGCACAATTTATAATTGGTTCTCGATACGGATGGTTGCGACTAAGGAAATGCTGTCACAAGTTACAGAGATCCAAGAGTCTGACGCTTCAGCATAGGATTCTTATTTCCATTCGGGGAAACCCGTCATGAGAGGGCTTTCGGTAGTTCGATGAAAGGCGTCTCGCATTCTTTTGAAGGATAGCAAAATTTATTTCCGCCCGCTCAGCGCAACCGGGTCAGATGTTTGCAGGGCTGGCTACAAAGTTTTTTACAACTCTGAGAACCAGCTATATAATAAGGACACCGATTTTTGTGCCTGAAGCAAACCATTGCTTATATTTTTACCATGGAAAATAACCAATGCACATTTGTGTAAAATTTACAAGTGTGTTCAGCTATTGTAGTATACTAATCATTAATTGACTGATTAATTAATTACCTGAAAAATTAGAATACGGAACGGATAAAAGTGTTATCTCTCATATACGTATTGTAATCGCGAAAAAATTCGATCGCAATATTTCACGTAAATATACGATTTTGGTGTTCGTAATGTCGAATGTGTCCATTTCATTCACATTTCTTATTTTCTACACTACCGCTTGTTGTTGATTTTATGATTTTTTTTATCAGTAAATTAAATATTAATGCATGTAACTCAATATGCACTTTTGGGTGCTTTGTTTGTGATTATTACCTGTCGATTGTAACATGCAGCTCTCTCATATTTACTTATTGTAATACATGTATTTTTTTGTGGTCAGACGAAGAGCACACACCATCATCTGAGTCTGTCCACACAATTTTAGTGAGTTACAATTACATTGTTATTCATTGTTGAATATTACAACATCAACAAGATACCCATCTTGTACTAGGCACACGTGACGATCTTTGATGCATCAATTGAATAAATAAGTTTGATCTGCATGTTATGTTTACATCTGTATATATTTTATTTGAGGAGCTTGAAATTGAATTAATAAAATATTAGAAAAACGCTTTGTAAAATAGATATTCGCATTATTCAACGAAATTCACGGGATAAAATACCTTTGCCCTTGTTTCACCTCGATAGACACTCCACTGTGCACCGATTCCAAAAACACTACGTCCTTTGGACTGTTTAGTGTCGATGAAATTGCAATTCATCAGGCTAAACATTATACCCATATCTGAATAATACTCATTAAACGTTTATAATGTAACAAAATGGGAAAATCTTTCTCAACGAAAGCTCTGACCGACACAATCACCAACAATGAAAAATTGATATACAAAGAGCAGATATAATTATAGTACGAAGAACTATATCGTTTCAATAAAGAACATAAATGAAGTTTAGTCAGCTACACAGTCGCCAAAATAGTTTCAGGTTGATTCGCTCCGCGGGGTGAGCCGTTGGAAAAGGGCGGTGACAAAGATGTACCATTGTGGAGAGGGGAGTGGGAAAAGTAACAATATCTCACATCTCTCATTTCTTGCCATGATTACGACGACATTTATAGAACAATTTCAACTATGACTGCATGAATCACTTTGAGAAACATTGTTTTATTATTGTATAAGTGCAAGTTTTAAAAAATGTAATATTTTAATTTTTTTAATATTTTTTATACTATTGGTCAGAAAATGACAAAACCAAATTACCTAGAATTCTACAGTTTATTTAAACATTCTCATGAATTTTGGGTGAATTCCCATGAACCGTTCTCGAAATATCCGGGGAGAAAATTTAGTTTATTTCGAAGCGCAACGTGGTGTCACTATGAGGAACTAAAATGGGTACATTTAGCCTTAATGTCTCGGTGGCATATTTAGAAGAAGATTCATATAACTCAAAGTCATGTAACATTATCGAAAATAATGTAATATGATTGCCTAAAACAAACTGCCAACTTCTAAAAATTGAAGTAATGTATGAATAAATATTATGGTTTCGAAAAACCAACAAGACATATGATTGAAGCGATCATTCTTGTGGTAATATCAAAATGTGTTGAATCTGACACCTATTGTATACAGGTGTGTCATCGCACCTGCGCAGGATGGTCAAAATCGATGTTGCCGCTTAAAAGGTTATTATTTATATTAATTTCCCTCGGCAACTGACCGAGGTAGGACACAGCGCTGCTGCCGGCACGAATGGTTGAAAAGATCAAGTTCCCAGTCCGACTGACAGAGAGCGTCACTGTCCTAACTGCAGGCCAACTGAACTGCAGACAATTGAACGTTGCGAGGAACAGCTGGCGTCTGCGAGGAACGGGGCTCGGGAGAAAGAGTGAATAAGTATTGTATCTTTATAATTTTCATTTTTAGTCATTCCTCCATGCTGAAACAAATAATAACTATTGCATTATTGAATAGTGTGAATTTTACTTAGCAATACAATGCATTATTGATCTGACCAATAAAAAGTTATCTTGACAATGAAACAGTGTTTTTATAGCATCCAATCAGATATTTTACCTCAACAATAAGCTGTATTTTTATTGACTTCTTTAATCTTGTTGGTTAATTGTTAGCAGAGTTGGTTTGCTGTGGACCCAAGGCGTGTGTTGGAGTCTTATGTTTTTTGTATACATTATTATTATACCATCAAACAAAAGCGACTATTTGCTGTTAAAAAATATAAATTAAGACACAAGGTAATATTCGTTCCACACGCTGCAGAAAGAACAAAATGGCGCCACAAGAGCGAATGAATTGATTTGATGGCCGGTTTGGCGATAAATTTAACCTTGAGGAAATACGATAGTATTCAACAAAACGCAGGTGCACTTGTCATTACAATTATGGACGACGGCGAAGTAAAAGCGTTCGCTACACTGTGTACGTGCTAGTCCCGTACCAACAACCAGCCAGTTAGACTGGCAAGAAATAAATAAATACTTTATTGTCAAGAGAGCAGTTTCAAACTGCTTCCGTTCACGTTGAAGACAATAAACTAATTTTCATCGATACTAATATATAAATGCGTAACGCGAAAGTGTGTCCGTTTGCTACTTAATCACGACTAAACCACTGAACGTATCGTGAAGAAATTTGCCAAGGATATAGTTAAGATGTTCAGGATGAACACAGGCTAACTTTTATTTTTACGTGTATAAAAAGAAAGACAGAAAATGATTTTGACCATAAATGTCGATGAAATTCGGGAAAAAGAGAGGTATACGCAGCCTAAACGATTAAAGATAAGTGACAATATTGAATGAATGACAATATTGATTGCCTGAAAGAGCTCTACAAAAAAGTCCGCGATATCTTACATCTATATACACACGTTTACCTACATTATCGAAAAAAACGTTATTAAAAATAGGAGTGTTAAAATACTTCAAATTAAGGAAGTAATTTAACAAGGAAAAAATAAAATAAAAAGTCATGAAATTTAATAGTTTTCTTATTTTGTGCATTGAACGAAAATTAAAACATTTTTCAATCGTAAAATTTGGTCGAATGGTTTAGATTTTGAAAGCTTAATGAAATGGTGCAACCGCGTTACCGGCGTTGTGTCTTGCCTCGGAAGCGAAAATTCGACCTTTGCGGCTCTCGGCGAGTGGGTTCTAACAAGTAAAATATTTCCGGGCATCGCCATGTATATTTTATATTTTATTTCAAACTAGGTTACATCCCGGCCCGAGTTTTACTCCAGTTTTCCTTTGGGTAGTCGCAGATTTTCCTTGGACGGGAATGTCATTAATACTTTTGTTTTATTAATCTCGATTTTTTACTGCTCTCATATCTACAGTTCATTTTTAATAATAAATGGATAACAGTAGGTATGTATTAAATAATTTCTTTTGTAAATGTTAAATCCGCCACTGCCCATGGACCTTTGATCGGAATTGATGGGATGGTCTCTGGTGCTTGCTTGTCTCCGGTGAGTAACTTGAGTTTATTGCCCCCACGTGGTCATACGCAGTTTGCAGTTTTATTTAAAGTTTATTTATACATGATTTTGAGAACGTGAAACGCAACTTTATACTTGAAACACGTACATTTTCTTTATTTTTTCCCTCATTTATATGAAATATCTCTAATTTCCCTCTATGTTCTCAAAACGTAGATATTACCTAGGTTTTAATATAAAACCTATCAAACTAATACAAACATACATATGGGACTAATTTCTTTCAGGAATTCCACTAACTGAAAACGAAGGAAATATCGTCGCTCATTAGCAACTCATGGAGACTTGACTTAACTGGAATAATTCTACACTGAATGTTACAGAAATTCGTTGTCCTACCTGTCCCAGATTGTGCTATTTATCAAGGAAACTGACCACGAACGTAGCCAAGATTTTGCTAACTGTGGAGGGAAGGGGTTTTGTGTCGTGAATGTAATAGTCCCTTGATTTTATTCAAAAAATTTTCATTAAGATAAACTCAATGTCAACTCATCGTTGATGCATACATTTCATTAAAAACCCTTCACATAAATTGAAGGGGTAATTCTTTATTTTGCAGTACAATTTGTCAAGAGTAAATGGAGGGGTGAGGGGGTCGCTGAACCCCCCTCCCACACACCCTTCGGCAGAGTTTGAATTAAAGGGGGTAGGGAACCAGGTGATTTCCCACCTTTTTCCCACTTTTATATCTTTATTACCAACCAGAAAAAAGCATTCCTCCTCTCTTGATTTTCCGGATGAATTCCCGAATACATTGTTTAGAGTGAATCAATTTATTTAAAATGTCTTATAAATATATATTTTTAGGGAAATCTTGAAAATAAAAGCGACATTACTGTTCTATAAATTAAAAAGTTTTAATCAGAATGAAATTGCAATAAAAATGAGTTCCTTTTAAATGCTACCTTCCCTCTGAATAGTGACTTTTCTCGATAATTTTATAAAGTATTGCATTGAAATGTGAAATGACAAACTTCAAAAGTATTTCTTTTATGCAAACACTGCCCATTGGCTACGTCATTGTAGGAAGTAGCCATTACAGTCCACATTTTGATTATTTTTCACGTTGATGAGTGTCCTCGCACTAAATATGTATGGGAGCCATAAGGGAAACGAAGAAGGTGAGTATTATAATCCGCCTAAAATAATCTATTTCACACCAAGAAAAAACACAATATTGAAAAGAATTGGAAAATGTCATAATGTCGGCAACGTATGCTGTGCAAACGAAGTCAAGATCGAATTCTCTATCTAGTATCACTGAACTTAAAACCCGAATGGCAAAAGCTGTGCCTGTGTGACACAGTCATTTCGTTTCGATTTCTCTTCCCTCTTTTCGGATGAGGATAAGGGAAGGGTTTCGAGTCGAGTAGCAATGTGGGATCGTTCCATTACCCTACAGCAGCGGCGTTAGTGAGGCCGTGTCGGCGTGCGCGAGACTACTCTGCTATGCGTGCTGCTTCTGCCGCAGCCCACCCTGCGTCCGGCAGTGACGCTGCGCCACCACGCTCTCATTTACATTTTTATTCGCCTCACTGCGGCGCCCCACGTGGCTAATTGCTCGCGCCTGCGCCGTGACGGGATACATCTGTTATTCGCGTCTCTTTAAGGGGACCACCAGGGGTCCCGATCTGCATAAACTCCGCTTTCAAATTTACTTTCATTTATACATTTGTATGTCTAATCAAAGTCATGCTGAAGAACATGGCGAGAAAGTTTTAAAGAGTGATATACATTCAACTGAAATTGCTTATTTGTTGTATTATACCAATTTCAACCTGTTCTGAGAACAGGGTTTTGCTAGGATCGGCACAAGAGTAGTCTCAAAGCATTCATAGTCTTTTATAAATATTTCCTCGTCCTGTAATTTATTTGAAGCGTCTTACGTAAGGCAATTTACGAGATATTGTTACATGTCGTCTGTATAGATCAAATATATTCCAAAGCTAGCAGCAATTGCTGATTAATGAGTAAATTCAAAATATCAATGACCGCTTACTATGTTCTTCACTTATGTGACATTTCAATATCTCATATAAAGAGAAGAAAAAATATTAATGAAACTGATGCAGTAAAACTATTGTAGCGTACTGAGATGAACTAGTTTTAAGGAAAGGTGTAATGGTAAAGATGCTAATTAATGAGATGCCTTTAATCAACAACTTTTATGTTCGTATTTCCTTTCTTGTTGGAAGAAATTCTATCATTGTAATGGAATAATTTAGCCCTTTGGTATATCAATTAAATCTATTTTGCAATATTATCCATGTACCAAGGTTTTTGTGTAAATTTATCAAGCTTGAAAATATATCATTACTTTTTAAAGTTTTATATGAGTTTAATTAGTTGCATGTTATTAAATATCTGCTTTATTTAATTATAAAAGATAGTACGAAATGTATACTGCTTTTTTAATTACGACTTGATGTAGAAGTGAACTCTTGAACCATTTTAGAACTTACAATTAAGTTAACTGATGCAGAAAAGTTTACCTTGTCAAAGTACGAGCATTAAGAGCTCCGAAAAATTAATTTGCAAGTTAGGGAATACATTCAGGAGTATATTGGATTATCTCGTCGTAGAAGTTGTTTCATCCGATCATGCAAATAAGCAACGCTGAACCTCGTGTAAAAATTCTCACACAAAAGGAATTTGTCAACGTGACCTCCCTTGTGCAATAGGCTTAAACACATCTTACAAAAAAATCGTTCTGACACACAAGTACGCACGATGCCAAAAGCACATTCCCGCGATATTAACGAGCTTATTCTTGTCAGCACTTCTTTTTTGCCACAAGTTTGGCAAAGTCTTGGCGCAAAAATCTTAATCTCATATTAAACTTCTTTAAAGCTGCTACCACCCAACGTCGCAGCACCACGACTCTCGCGTTTACTCGCCATATTTCAGCTGGTAAAAGTTTCCAAGTGGCTTAACGCCTGCCGCTTTCCTCGTGGTCCTTTCGCCTTCATACCCTTCGACGTTCTCGACCCTGGTGTCGCTCTGTAGTCCATCTCTCACCCCATTATATTTCTGCTCGTGACATTTACTTTCCTCCTTATCCTTCTTCTGTCGCAGGAATTTGCATGAATTATCCCTAGTTCTAACTCTGATAAGGTTTTGGGTTGAATATTTCATGACTGCCTACTCTAAGGGCCGTGAACGCACACGACCGCAGGCATAGATTCAAACAAACGGGGAAAACCTTTTGTTAAATGGACACGGATCTACATGTTATATTGTGTAATTGAGGGTATTTGTTTACTTCATGACAATACATGTCATATAATTTTTAGACCAGTTGTCCCCATAAAATGGCAGATAAAGGTTTTTATTATATTTAATTAAATGGATTTTTTAATTTTTTGTCATTTTGGATATTGTGTAAAGAAATAATTTGTAATTGAAATTTGTTTCTTTTTATAGAGTAAATATTTCAATCTATTATTTTTATTTTGAATAAAACTTTTCAAATGTAAAGTGTTTTTAAATTGTCAAAGGAACTTTTACTGATATAATTTCATGTATTCCAAGCTACTTTATGTATTAGTATGTTCCAACTTTGTTCATCAAGGTTTTCGGTGAATATTAGTGCACGATTTTGATATAATGAGAAAATAAAATGTGGCCGAATAGAGAAGAATAATAATTGTAAGTTTTCTTGGATCATGCAGTATTTCACGATATGTTTGACCAAGCGTACTTGTGTACGTTGACTCACATTAAAAACACCGTTTCAGAATTTTTGTATATCAATAATAGTAAAATCAAGAAAAGCATAAATTTTACGAGTCCAAGTTTTCAGTAAACTTTTTTACGTACAAGCACTTTTTCAGCATTTTAAAATTCAAAAAGTAGGAGTAATTCTACATTTGACAAAGTCTCTAAAAGCTTCGTTTCCTGCACATTGAATAACCTATGTGTAAAGTAATAAAAAAGAAAATCATATAGTTATGGCTCAATTCGTCGTGAAGAGTAAGATTGACACATGAGAATAACAGTTGACAATGATGCATAAACAATTTGAAAATTTCAGAAATAGTGTCTCTCTGATATTTCCCATAGCTGACCAAAGTAATGAAACTTGTTTGAGTATTTTACGTTGGGTCGAAATGCTGTAAGAATACAAATGCATTGTAACAAAAAATGTTGCAAGTAATTGTATATAAACGTATAACAGAAAATGTTGTTATATTTTCGTGCCATACTATTTAAATGCTTTGACATAATTGTATTATTCTTTAGTTGAAGACTAAAATATATTAGGGAGTTTGTAATTGAAGTCGAGTTGTATTTTATTTACAACAACATACTTTAAGAATTTCTTCAATTTTTATGAGCGGATCTTAACCATGAATTCTTAAAAAAATGAGATAAATGACCAACAAGTACTTAAATATAAACATTGTTCGTTGTTCACTATGATGCATTGACTACTGTTGATTTTTTAAAACTATTAGAGTGAAGAGAATGAAGTTTATATGGTTGAAAAATACTCATTATGTAGATTTAGCGTATGACATTTATTTAAACCAATTTTGAAATATCTTCGGTATGAAATACACGAACATTTTAATGAAATATAACTCCTTATTATCATGAGCCCCACAAAAAAAAATTATCATGAGTAAATTATTTGTATGCAAATTTAACCGGATCTCTAAAATAGAAATTGCTATTTCATTTATTCTTTTTGCGAGACGGAGGTGTCGCCTTTGTGAACGGGTCTTGAGGGCTCAAAGCGGTTCGTCGGGAGAGGTGATCCGTCTGCGCACTGCAACATAAACATTTGAGCAGAGAAAGCGGCGCGGCGCGTGCGTCCGCGTGCTGTTTGTGTCGGCCGTCTATGTTTACCGGAGCAGCCGCCGCGGTGATTGGCGCCACCGCTGCCATTCGCCGCTCTCCCTATCTGCCCTTTCCCTTGTCCTCCTTTCCCTTCTGACCCTCACCCTTTATTCGTAACTCGACTACAAACAATCGTCAGACTCTCCATCAGTGTATTCTTCAGTGTAGACCTCTTGTCGCGAACGCAGGAAGTGTATGTAGTTAAGTTGATTTGGAGTCTCGGAGAAGTTCTGCTGAAAGTGAATCTCTTTGTTAATTTTCAAAGGAGTTCGGGAATTTCGGCATTGATGATAGAACCAAAAATTCTTCAAGGTCTTCAAATAAAAGAAAGTTACCCTTGAGTTTGGTTTGACGAGAAACTAGCGATGATGTACGAACTTCTTCGTTTTGGCTGAAAGAAGTGTTTGGTGTGTGTAGAAAAACATGCAAAAATTGGTTAGTACAAGAATACAATAAACTATTCAACATTTATTAAATATTTTTCAACATACCTTAAAGAGTTTTTAAAACTGTAGTTGCATTTCTTTAAAATCTTTACTTCTACAACTTGTTCACATAATTGTGAGGAATTTATGTCTCTTATAACGAAAGTTAATTTGATTCTGTGAAAGTTCGATCGCGCAACCCTTGAATTGGACAAAACATTTCTAAGTCACTACATGATGTGGAATTTATTTAATAAATTGTTACGTGCATACTCGGTACCAAATTTATTTCTTAAATAGTTTCCAGAAAAGTTTTCAAATCTTTTCAATCCTAACATGTTTTTAATAATATACCAACAATTGAGATGTTTAATAATCGTGAATACTCATTTTTCTACAATCAGAAGAGATACGACGGAATAAAATATTGTTCTAATAAGCTATTCTAATGCTACAAAAATATTTTTATAAATGTATGTTTCCTAAATTAAATTGCTCCTTTTCAATGCACCAAATTACTATTTACTTTTGTAATTCGAGTTAAACAAATCGAAAATTACAACTTGTTCAAAAGTTTGTACAATATTTCATCATTTCTCACTTAATGGTGTTCCTCTTGACCGAGTTTTGACATCATCCAATACCTTTTATAGATAAATCAAAATTTTCGGAACTCCACGAGAAAATTAGCCCACTTCTAGTTATCAAGATGAATTCAATGTGCAATTAACAATAAATTCTTCCTGGATTTTGGAAGTAATGTGCACTTACACGCAGTTTTTCACGCTGTCTAATAATAAAACCTAGTGAAGGAATTTGTAATACAATAACATTAATGCAATCAATGTTTAACTTCATTAGTATCCTAAGATCGTTGGATTGCGTCCATGGTATACATGCAAAGCACTATACGGACAACTAATTGCTCCCTTCCTTGCGACGTGACTCACGATGGGTTACTGTACTGTGAGGGGTGGATGTAGAATTGCCTTGAAAGCCCTCATGTTGACCCTAATACAGATGCAGGATTTATTGTTATGTTGAGATTATGATATACACATTGAGAATAGATGTAGCATTATTTTTCTTAACAGCTTGTTTTTCGTACAGGTACCCCATTTTTTGGCATCCTCTCCACTTCAGAAGGGGCATTTAGGTATATAGTTTTGTGAGTGTTCTTTAAATTTGTTAGAAATTTTTACGTACCTATTGATTTTAACATATAGGATACCATTCTTCAAGCGTAATAAATATGATTTTTTT